>GL379902.1:20546-50084 GCA_000143925.2 Caenorhabditis brenneri | reverse complement strand
GCACTGAAAATGAGAAAACTTGAGTTTTTGGCAACGGTAAAACAGAACGAAGCTAGCTCCGAACTTTTCGATGTTTTTTTCAGTTAGACCGAGGTATTAAGTGTCCGTGCAGAAAATTTCAGTCATCTATTACTTTTCCCAGAAAAGTTATACGAGCCAATATCCGATTTATCCGATTTCAGTTGATTTTCAACTTCCTCAAAAACAGTCGATTCTGAATGAATTTCTTAGGCGCAAACCTAAACTACTTATAACACCCCAATAAGCTATTTCATGATCAAAAACGTTGAAAAATAATATGAGAAATAGAAAATCCGAAAAGTGTCTTATCATTTTGGGACAGCCGATTTTTCGATTTTTTTGACCGTATGGATGTAGTTTTGGTAGTGGGTTGCTTTAAGATTTTAGCTCATTTTGTTGCAAATTGATCACACTACAAAAAACTCAACTAGAGCGAACCTTAAAAAATGGAAACGAGTTCACAAATTATGTAACATTGGATTCATCTAAAATAATATTGCTCAAAATCCACTCACAAAGGTTCATCGTTATTTTCAATACCTTATGTACGTTTTCTGAATGTACACTAGTTGAGTTTTTTGTAGTGCTGTCAATTTGTAACAAAATAAGCTCAAACCTGCCTGATTTCGACTTCTGAGAAAAAAGTTATGATCATCTGAAGTGATAACAGTCGTAATTTTTTCGAGTTGCTACTACAAGAAGGAGAGGAAACGGAATGAGCTGATATTTTGGGAATAGGTTAATAATGTTTAGTACTATCCAAAATATAATTATTATGGATTTTCTCAACTTTGACTTTTTGGCCACGTATAGGGATACATGTAAATGTGCTGAAATTTCACACATTTTGGCTTTTATCAAAAAAGGGGTCCCCCTGGATTTCTTTCTAAATATGACAAATCGATGTCAAAGTGGACTGGGAAAATTTACATAATATTGTTTAGCCTGCATCGACCCCTCCCATTCGAGCTACAATCAAAAAATGATGAAAAAACGATAATTTTCGCAAAACCATCAAAATTTCTCCATGCAGACGTGAAGCTAGAATTTTCTTCTGAACACAAAACTTGCTCATAAAAATAGTTTCTATCGATTGGCGAAGAGATCTCGTTGATATCTCAACTAGGAAAGATTTTTCAGATTTTGCTGAAAATCGATCGATATCTGGAACAAGGGGGCGGAGCCTAATGAGTTATGTCGGAAAAGACTCAGAAGTACTTAGGCATCTACCACATATAATACTAGTTCAAACAAATGGGTTTGACTTTTTATGTACAATGGCCAATGCAAGTCACCTCCAACTTCACAGAGAACGCGTCTTAAATTTTAACCTTGTCAAGTATCTGTATTTGAATGTCCACAACTTTTAACTGTAAACATTCTCGTTTTTTGCTGCATTTTTGTCCAGTTTTATCAGTTTTCTTAAAAATGATTTATGTTCAATAAATCTTCGGATTCGATGTTTTTGTTTTTGCGTTTTATCCGATCAATCTATTAATTTATTAGTAACCAGCTATGAAAACTTTTTGAAACCATAAAACTTGAATATTTTTCGGGTTGTAGATTTTGTGAAAAGGGCTAATAGTTTTCCTGTCTTACCATCCAAAAGAACTTTAGGCATAGCTTGATGCAAATAATTATACAATTCAAATTTAGGCAAAAAATCTGAATGAATTTGACAGATGACTAGAATCGTCGAGGTAGCTGGAGGTGGATATGATTTCAAGTTTGTTCAGAGTCGGGGCATGTGGTCCAAGCAGATCATAGTACCTCGGCCCTGGAGTCAAAAAACATGAAAAAAACGGGGAATTTGGTATGACAAGAACTATGGGAAGTAGCCTTCCGAAGTTCGTGACGAGTGATCAGAATTCAAATCTGAAACTTCCCATTTCTGTTCGAACCTGAATAACTGATTCAAATTTCTGATAGCATCATCTGGAGATACCTCCAGATGTTCATGACGCTATCCCGCTTTTTTAAATGTATTTTGACTCTGTCAATCACGAGAAAGCAGAATCACGTGCTTCATTTGTAAGATCTAGAATTCAAATTCCATATTCTATTTTGAACTAATTCTTCGTTTTCACCGGTCAGATCTTCGCTTTGCTGACGTGCTCTTCTGATTTTTTTCTGTTTTGCGTTTTTTTACTGGGCAATTTCCGGATCCTACTGACTCATGACTTCTGAACAGGTGTACTTTGTTCTTTGATTGACCAACTTTCAAAACTTTGCAGCTGAGGGACCCAGCGTTGAAGTCGTTGGGAAAGTTTCTGCAAAAGGACTGACAAACTCGTAAATCTTGAACTGGATTATTGAACTCTTTGCAGGTTAACTGATTCATGGAGAAGCATGATTTCCGGAGAAACACAACTTCACATGATAGAGGTGTGCAGATACGCTTTGCTGATTGCAAGTTTTGTAGATTGTATGCATCCAAACTATGCTTGAACTTGAAATAAAACTCTGATCAGGCAAAATAACTGTTCGTCTGTCAATAAAGCAAATTTGCATATTCGGAGAAAGTTTTGGTGCATTTTTTTCACTAATTACTTTGTTGAAACTCAAAACTAATGCGATGCATATTCAAGTCAAAACCTGGTATTTAAGCCTTTGAAACTTCTGAAATAAAATTTCCCTGGTGCTGAGAATCCCATCTTGTTCATGGGCAACAGTCATCAACCTAAGACACTACAGCACACTTTGATCCATGTTGCTAATTAAAGTTAGCGGCCAGAGGGGAATTTCGTTGAAACTCCCAAATTACTTTTGTTTTTGTGATGGACAATTAAGAAAAGAAAAGCTACAAAACATTTTTTCAGTGAAAATAGGTTGTTTTGTAAAGTCTATTCATGTTGTCTGTCCGAAGTACTAATAATATCTGTTCAAATTTTGTGAAATGCCAAATTCTGAGATAGTTAATAAAACTATGAAAACCCACAGATTTAGTTTGTTCTGTTTGAATGCAAAAAAAGTTTTGTTGAAAAACGAAGAGGCAATGCACATCGGGCTATCTCAAACTCCAGTGAAGGTAGAAAAAAAGACTAACAGGTGGACAGAACCTATGAAAGTCATAAGAACTGCTGAAACTTGCAACCAAGAAAGAATTTTTTGTCAGAAATTTCAATTCTCAGAAACTAAAGCACAAAAGTTCTCTTTCCAATATCATACTTTGCTTTTTTTAGCCCTACCCTCTTGTACTCAAGGTTGTTTCCATAACTCATACTTTTGTCAGAAAAAGGTGTGCAGATGTTGATCCTACTTTCCTCGGATAGTTCGAAATGATCCAACGCAGACACATTTACTTCTCAAAAGCATTACCCTATCTTTTTACTCAGATGATGATTGAATAATCACGTCATTTGAAAGAAGAGAGCTCGAGATGTGCTAAAAATGATCTCGAGGTGAAAGTGATGATGCGATTCTGTGCATTGTTCCGGAATGATGTTTGAGGAAAAGAATGATGTGATAATTGAAACTAGGGCTGGAAGGTAAACGAAACTCTACACAAAATCAAAGAAGAAGGTCTGAAGAGCATCTGTATTTGTATTCGAGCACGTCATGTTTCTGTTTTTTTCCACTTTGCCATGTGAAAAATGAAGGTTAATCCCGGATTGTTTGTGCTCGATAAATGGATTAGATTCAAAGGATTTACCTACGTCAGAGTGGCATTTCTGATAGCTAATGACGGATTCAACACCTTTTTTCAACACCGAGAGATTTCTGAATGCTGACAAATCCCAACAAGGTGGCTAACATTTTTATTTTTGTTCAATTTGTTTGTTGTTTGCACTCTGACAGTGTCAAATCAGTTCATTTATTACGATATAAAAAAAGGAGAGGTAAAATAAATTTATTGGAGAATGAGAGGAAGAAACTCGACTGGTTTCTTTGAGAAAGGGGGCGGGGGAATGAACAATATGAAGAACGAAAAGAACAAGGAGTTAGATGGCGATCTCTGGCATTGGAAGTTTGTTGAAGTCGAGGAACGTGGTGAATCTTTTTGGAAGATTGCATCCCTCACGCTTACACATACAGCGGATGCTTGGTTGTGAGGGGTATTTGGCTGCATAGAATTGGATAGCCTGAAAAAAAAACTTTAGTCCAAAATTAACTAAAAAACAACAAACTCACTTCCTGGAGACAGACATTGAGCATTGCGTAGCCAGGGATGGGATTATCAAAGAAGGCAAGGACGTTGGTGTAGTCATCCGAATCCAAGTCCACTCCGCTCACGACGAATTTTTCCCAGTTGCTTTTGTGGGGCATGTAGAGGCAGAGCTCGTAGATCGGCTCACTTAGGGTGAATCCAGAGGCTGGATTCTTCTCGTCGACTGGCTCCCAACAACGGATGAGCTTGTTGAGTTGCTCGTGGGCATCTTGGACCGTGTTCTTTGGTGGAGTACGGACCGAGAAACCGGAGGCGGCGATGGTCAAGACGGAGAAGAGAGCGATGGTAGCAGGAGAGAACATTGCGGGCTAGGAGAGTTGAACCTCGAAGACACTCAGTAGTGAAGAGTACTGCTCAGAGCAATGTTTTTATAGCAACCATTTATGGGCGGAGCCCAGGATTCAGGGATTCAACGATGAGGGGCGGGGAGTTATAGAATGTAGAAGATGGATGCGCGAGGAAAGAGAGAACAACTCTTCGTAAGAACCGCGTGATGGTTGATAACGGATAGGATTTTGTGAAATCTGATCAGGACCACTTCAGATAAGACACACATGGAAACGAAAGAAAATAGAAAAAACATACAATTCGAATTTACGCT
The DNA here is from genome assembly GCA_000143925.2 of Caenorhabditis brenneri. NCBI lineage: Eukaryota > Metazoa > Nematoda > Chromadorea > Rhabditida > Rhabditidae > Caenorhabditis > Caenorhabditis brenneri. The sequence goes on along the minus strand of GL379902.1, from coordinate 45,294 downwards.
AATTAATTCGGATAAAAAAAGCTTTGAAAAAAGACTAGAATTGTTGGGGACGCTGGAGGTGAACATGAGCTTCAGTTCGTTCAGAGTCGGGGCCTGTGGTCCGAGCAGATTGAAGTACCTCGGTCCTGGAGTCAAGAAACATAAAAACAGAGGAGTTTGGTATGAAAAGACTTATTTTGAATATTCTTCCAAAGTTGGAAGCTCGTAATCAGAATTTGAAGTCAAAGTTTTCAATTTTGCCTGAATCTGATCACCTAGTTTCAATTATCATAAAAACATCATAAACGTTTCCAGGACGCTATTTTGCCCTTTCTCTGTAGTTTGTTTTTATCGATCACAACATAGTGCCTCGATTCTGGAGTCAAGAAACATGAAAACAAGAGAATTTGGTATGACAATAACTATTTGAAATATCCTTCCGAAGTTGGTAGCTCGTAATCAGAATTCGGCTTTCAAATTCCTATTCTCACCCAAATCTGATAAACTAGTTTCTATTCCGATAGCGTCATCTGAAGTTAAACGCTTTTCATGAAAAAAACTCTTTTATCGTTTTCATGACGCTATTTTGCTCCTTCTATGTAGTTTGCCTCTGTTGATCACAAGAAATCAGGAACCCGTTGCCTCTTTTTGTAAGATCTAGTATTCTGTTTTGAACCAATTCTTCGTTTTCACCGGTCAGATCTTTGCACTGATGACGTGCGTTCTCTTCTGATTCTTCTGATTCATGGATTCATCCATTCGTTATGATTGAAAAATGTGTGTGCTCACATCACCGGAACGTGTTTCCGTGTGATCACATTTTCAGCAAAAATAATGAAATTTATCAGAAAAAGCGAGTTGAAACGATGGTTTTTCACCAAAAAATTGGTTATGTTGTTTGAGATTGAAATTGCAATGAAAAAACGGAGGAATACATTTGATGACCCAAAAAAATGATGGAGTGCCAGAAAACTGAATGGTCAGGGGTCCTAAAGAAAACTCGGGAACTGTTCTGTTGGGCTTGTAGAAGGTCTCTTCTATCGATTTCTGGATTTGATTCACGCATGACGGTCTTCTGAACAAATGCACCCTGTTCTCTGGTTGACCAACATTTGAAACTTTCTATCCGAGCGACCCGACGTTGACGTTGTTAGGTTTTTGCAAAACCGACTTGCAACTCACATCACCGGAAAGTGTAACAAGAAATATTATACTCTTCTTGAAACTAGTAAGATAAATTAGAAGCAGGGATATGTAATGGAACCTTTCTATCAAAAATAATTGTCTCCGTTTGAGAATGGAGAGCCAATTAAATGGAAGAAGGCAAAAAAAGAACATCGAGAGGACAAAAATTGAATAATCAGCAGTCCATAACAGAATCCAAAGAGTGTTTTCTATTCTTTTCAACGAAGTGGTCATTCTTCCCGGGACCGACAAAATTAATCAGAAGCATCGTTTTTGTAACGAAAAACTTTTCATCGAAAAATGTTTCGATTTTCCAATTTGACTGAACAGGTTTTTTGTGTTTTTATGTGATTTTTTTTAGGAAGCTGTTCAATGATGTTTCAACATCACAAGATCGTCGTCTTCTGCCTCGAAATATGAGCGGAACAAATGAAAAAAACGGAGGTTTCTCAAAAAATTGTCTTGAAATCTCGCAAAGGACTGTTGATTCCATCTCGCTGTCTACTCATCTTTGGAAATGAATTCTCTAAAAAATTCCAGGTTATGATATCTTTGACAGTCTGTTACCGGCAACGCTTATGAATCTAGAGCTCAAAACTGCTTACTCTATCTAGTTTGAATGGTCCAAAAGAGCGTGTTTTGCGTGTGGAGTTTCTCTTGGCAATTTCCGGATTTGACTGACTCATAACTTCTGCAAAAATGTACTTTGTTCTTTCCGTGACCAAGTTTCGAAGCTTTGTACGCGAGGTTGAGCGTTGACGTCGTTGGGGAGTATTTTGCAAAAAGACATGCAAATTTGTATATTTTGAACTCGATCATTGAATTCTTCAGATGGTTCAATGATTCATAGGGGAACATGATCTCCGGGAGAACCGGTGTATGCATTCGATCCGTGTTTTCGCAAGTTTTTGCCCAAACCGATCAAACCGGGTAAAGAAAAACATTTTGGCCGCCTAACTGGTTGTGTGAAACACTGGTCAACCGGAAGCTTAGGTTGAACTATACCCTAAATTCTCTAATTGAGGTGCCCCTCCAGTTGATATGCCCCTCAAATAGTGGTGCACTTTCAAGAGGCCTTTGAAAAATAGAGTTGCATGCACTTCCATTGGAGTATTTACGGTGTATTCAATGTCAGACTTTCTCCATCCTAAAAACAATTAGCAGATATCATTAGTTTTTTGAGCACAAAACAGGAAGAAGTGGAAACAACGTTTGCTACCAAAATAATTTTTCTCGCATTCCAAAAACATCTTTAAAAAAACATCCCCGTATGCAGCTTTTGAAAGTGGAATTTCAGGTTTTCAACTGCCTTTTTTCATGCTTTGATAATAATTTGTGATAAATCCTGGAACAACTCAAATGGTTCCTTTGAAAGATTAACCATAATATATTTTGGGCTCAACTGTTTGCATTTCACTACTTCTCATCGTTTCTTGCGACTTCATTATGCTTGTTTCGTAGATAATGCATTTCAAGAACACAATCATGTTTCAGACCACTTCCTTTTGTTTCCCTTTGAAATATCTCAAAATTTGAAACATTATTTCACTTCCGCGTTATAAATAGGCTTCTCTCTTTATCCATGGCGTTAGTCATTTGTTTCTTCTTCTGCATCTCTTCAGAGCAGAGAAACGGAGGCTGGCGCCAGCCAGCACGGCTTTTTCCAGGTAGCTTCACCCTGCTTTGGCAAGAGAAGAAGATAGAGGAAAAATAGTGTGTTGAGAAAAGAGAAAAGGAGGCGCTCGGGGGGACTTATCCTTCTCCATAGCATGACGAGGTTTCTATGGTGTCATCTCTTTTCCTTGCTTGCCTCGGTTTTATCTGAGGAATGAGGACACAGGGAAAGAACCCGCGGTACAGAAATGAAAACGGCTGCGCGTTTTGACAGCCATGAAAGCTGGAACGGAAACAAAGAAAATAGCGAAAATAGGCTCACTGGGATTGAAAGAGAGTGGAGCTTCAAAATTATTTTTCCAAGGTTCTCAATTCAAGGTTAGAATAACAGTAACACATTTTCAACAGCCATATGCAAGAGGGAAGGCTGGACGGCCCTGATCGTTTCGAAGAAATTGGTGGAGCGGGGCTGTTCAGTCTCCATTTTATTGTTTTTCCAGCGACTTGATTGGTTCCCTTGTGAGCCTGTTTCCATACAGTCCGTTGTATCATTTTTATCCGCCCACGGGAATAAATATGGCCTAGTTACAAATGTCATCATAGTTTTGATATTCAATGGTGTTAACTTTTGATTTTTGATTGACGTCAATAGATTTGGGCAGGAAATTAAACGGAAATTGAAAAATTTTGAATAAAGCGTGGGTTTGCGAGAATTCAGAAGTTGTCAGAATAACTGTTGAAAACAGAAGAATATCGAAGGGGTTGTTAAAGGCGTAGTAATGTCATTGGGGAAATTATGTGTAATTGTAGAGAGAAGGTCCAATAGTACCCTAACATCAATAAAAAGTTATTTTAAAAACGACGAAAAAAGATAAAGACCGTCGAAGAGGCGAGCTGGTCATTGAGAATGTTCTAGAAGGAATACCGTCTTTTAGCTTTCTGGTCAAATAAGGATGGTTTTCTGAAAATATTTTTCAGCGTAAAGGTGTATCTGTACACTACTGATTTTTGTATGAAAACAATTCTTTCTCAAATCAGTTCTAGCCTGCTCGAAAAACCAATTGATCGTTTTTGTTCCAGAACTTTCCACAAACATGTTTCAGCGAACATTCGAGAATAAATTTGAACATTTCGGTTTTGAACAGGGTAGAACTGATGTGAAAAAATTGTGTTTTCATACAAAAATCAGTAGTGTACAGATACACATCCACGCTGAAAAATGTTTTCAGAAAATCGTCTGGCAAAAAAGCTGATAGACGGTATTGTCGCGGCCGCGACCGCAGCCAGCTATCCAGAAGATCGGTGGATACCTGTGAGGGACCTTGCGACAGCTTTGTCTCTTCCATTCGACTCCGTACCTGTAAACTCCATCGTCAACTTCCCCCGACAACAACTAACACCGAAGGAATCATCCTCCAACTCCTAGGCGCGCTTTCTTCACTTTCCCACGTGGAGTACAAGGGTTCAGGCAAGCGCGCCCCACCGGACGGCGCGACAACTCGCCCATTCAAACGAGCGGCGCGAGCGGGAACTTCTCTAATTCCTTCTAGAACTTTTTACCCTTTGGCCTATAATGATTACTTTCATTGTATTCATTCCATACCTTTCTACCACCACCAACTGGTAATTGTTCTACCACTTCCCATGCATTGAACCGCCATACCTATATTCCAAAGCTAACCTATCAGTCGGATAATAAATCCTTCTATATTCTATCAACTGTTGCATCGCTCACACAACATTCATCCAACGAGGGAACTACAATCGCCGAACCGACAGTTCCACTGGCTGTCTTCGCGACATGGTGCAGATCGACCGGGAATGGCCAGCGAAAAATTTTTTCAAGAAGTCAAACGACGGATTGGAAGGATCGCTGCCGTTCGGACTCAACATCAAGCAGTGGACTTCGTTGGAAACGACCGAAAAAGTGATGCAAAAGGACGAAAAATAAGGTAACTCTGAAAGTTAGCACTTTTTTCTCTCTGGCGCTAGTTGAAATAGCAAAAGAGTGAAAATTGAGCTTTGACTGGAAGAGAGCTAGTTGAGACCACGCTTTTCGCACGTTGTGTTGAAAACAGCGTGGGAAAAGAAGGTTTCGACTCAGCAAACCGATCGACAGCCTTCTCCGACCAATTTGGCGACGATTCCTCCGTACCATCTGCAAAAAGACAAGGAAAAGGAGCGAGCGCACGATGCCGATGATGGAAATTATCGATTTTTCGATGAGACTACTCTCGATCTTCCCGATGACGCAAATTATCGATGGTCCGGGCGCAAGCAGAAGAAAAGGAGGAAAGCAGATGTCTATGGAGCAGCTGGACCGTTTTATCACAAGGACGAGGACGCTGCATCAGGAATTCGCCAGAAGACGTCAGAAGGCACTGGAATGTTCGTTATCAAGCCCTCCAAGCCAGAGGCCAGCACAGAAGCTTCGAAGGATGCTCTAGTTCGAAATGGAGCCGATTTCGTCATATTCAAGCTGCAATTCATGGAATCCAGTCAACTCCGACCAACCGAACGACGACTCTTCAATCCGTACCATTCAAAAGATGACAAGAAGAGAAGTCTGAAGGAGAGAAGACTGGAGAAGTCAACAATAGGAAGAATCAACAGGGATTCGGCATTGGTCAGCCAGAAGGGGAATGGTCAATACTCCAACTACGTTCCAACCCTTCAAATCCCCAGCCACAAGATCCAGATCTAGAATCGAGAATGTACAGCTCGGACGGAAAAGGATCGCCTGTCGTGCAGGATTCGCAAGCGCTCGAATCGCGCAAGGAGCACAAACCGTCCATCAGAACGCTCCGTGTGGTGGCGGTGCACATCAGAAGGATGTGTCAGTAAAATGGCACATCGGACGACCAAAAATCGCCCAAAACGCGACGACGGAACCTCCGGGACCCGCCAAAACATCACAAATCCCCAGCCGGACCAATCAATTCGTTGGATGGAACGGATAGTGCAAATAGCACAAAAAATTAGAGGTGGGAAGCGCCTCCAAACAAAGGCAACCCAAATAGAGGTGGGAAGCGCCTCCGAGCAAAGGCAACCCAATAGAGGTGGGAAGCGCCTCCGAACAAAGGCAACCCAATAGAGGTGGGAAGCGCCTCCGAACAAAGGCAACCCAATAGAGGTGGGAAGCGCCTCCGAGCAAAGGCAACCCAATAGAGGTGGGAAGCGCCTCCGAACTAAAGCAACCCGAACAATCCATACCGATCAACATGCATTCTTCACAATGGCTTCATCACACTCCATATCTGTCGATCGAATCCATGGGACGACGACCCACCAAATGTCACCCATACCGATCAAAGAAATTTCTACAATGGGAATGGAAACCCTAAGATCAAAATATCCAAACAAACGGGGCTGGTAACCCTTTGCGCAAATTACCACAGCGTCCCAAAGGGATTATTAGTCCAAAAACTTAGGTTTCGTTAAGCGCATTTCTGAAAAGCGTCTTTAGCATTCCTAAAAACAGGAATCCCAAACCCCTCCCCCCTTCCCCATTCTTTCAATACTAATCAGTTGATTCAGGAAGCACCACAGGCAGACGTCTCCACATCATGTCAGCTTCCATGCAGCCAACTTCGATGGAGAACGGTTCAGCAACACCATCATTGGATCCGAGCACCTGCAAGGAAAACTCCATGGCAGCAAGGACCAGTGTCACCTTTCGAGCAACGTCCATTGGACACAGAAGATCGTCACGACGAGATTCATGCGAAGAAAGGAACCAGCCAATCTCCATCCCGAGCAGCATATCCGTACCATCATTCTAGTACACTTCCGAACCTTTGAGCCAAGAAAGCGTTGAAAGCATTCGAGGCGAAGAGACTAGGAAGAAAACGTACTCACATCAACGGATACCAGCTGACAAGCGGAGAACAACGTCATCTGAAGCAGCAAAACATCAGTTCCACCAGAGCATCGACGGATTCGACCAACAATGAGAGCCAAGCAGCAGCCAACGCTCAGAAGATCAACTGTGAGCAGCCGGACCGAGAAACAAATCGATGCCCAAAAGGAACAACAGTCAAACGCCACCTTCACAACCCAACGTCTCAAAATCCATAGCATCTGAGAATCAGAAGAAGAAAATATCAATTGTTCTACTTCTGCGAGCACAATCCGACCCCATGAGCCGACGCGTGTTGAAAACGTGAAAGCGATTGGGTTAGGAAGTGTCATTCACACTCATTTGCCGACAAAAAACAGCAAAAGACGGAGGATCAGAAGAGGCGATCAGATGACAAGCCAAGTTTCAAAGGCTCAAACTGTCCCAACAGCGAAGGATCACTTCCACGATTCAAGCTCCGACAAAAAGAAGACGTCAACGAGACAGCCGGACAGGAGAGTCCCCAAATCGATACTTGCCAGCAAAATCGATTTAGGACACTCAAGAGGAAACAATAACAGGGACATCAACAGCCCACACACCTCTGGAAAAACCGGAATATGACACAACGACGTCTCCAAAGCACGAATCAAGGACGACAGAGCTGCGACAGTGTCAACGCCAAATAATCAGCGTCAGAAGCTTCTTGAAGCAACAACTCACTCCATACCCCGTACCGAATCTCTTCTTTGACGGCAGCTGCAGTAGAACGGAAAAGGAATGTCCCAACCATGATGAAGTCCATGACAATCCGTAGCAGCAGAAAGATTCAACCCAAAGAAAGATTCACCTATGACGATCAAAGACGAACAGGAATGACTTCAGAAGACAGGAGCAAGAACGATGCCCATGAGGAAGAACTCTTGCGCTCTTATGAAAAGATGTTCAACAAAAGATGACGGAAAAGCCATCAAGAACGAACAAACATTCAAAGTCGGAATCACGTGAGGATGAAAATGCAGTGAGGACGCAAAGCAGAGCTGCATCAAGGACGAACGAAGCACAAGTAAAGAAGATGAGATGGATTCACCCAGCAAGGAAGAACCCAACAATACTTGTCTATCCATACCATCGTCAAAAATCGTCACAAAACCCGACACGAAGAACGTCTGAAGAAAGCCTTCAGCAAGATGCAACCTGGACAAGAGTAGAGAAAAAGGACAAGCTCCAACAGAAGACAACAAGTTTCCAAACCGTGGATGTGCCTACAACGACACGACCAAGACAGATTCGTTCGGAAATTCCACGAAGAAACATCACAAGAGATTGTCACATCCTCCACAGCAGTCCAGCCCATCATGCAGTCCAAAACACGTCATCCGTAGCAGAAAGTATCCAGACGACAAACCCTCCAGAAGTTCAGAGCGATGGAGAAAGTAGTCGTCGAAGCCTAGCTGCCAAGCATTTGTGAGAGCAGGTCGCACATTTCCAATCTGCCGTAGAAAGGTGGAGAGGTTAAGTGCAGTCAGCTTGAAACATATTGCGAAACAAAGACGCCAAATAGAAGCTCTTTGGACTGAAGACCATCCGAGACGTCAACAAACAATCTTCGCCGGACTCACGTTCCACAGCAAAAGAATGGCGAAAGTCATAGACTCGGTAGACCTGGATCCACGTCACTGGAATTGGAGCAAGCACCGAACAAGTATCACCTGCAAAGGACAGTAGCCGGAGCTCGCCAACCAAAACTCCAGAAAACACCTGTACAAAGGATGCTCAAGCAACCAGTCCAGAGGACCAGTCCAACTTAGCAAGAAGATTCTCACAGTCGTCCACGCCGCCAATACTTGTCAATGCGTACCATCGTCAAAGGACAACGTCAGCACAAGTTCCGTGGAAACAGGACGCTAAGGTCATCAGAAGAACGTCTTCAACAAAGGACAACATTCGGAACGATCCGACCAAGCTCCAGAAGACACCAGTACGAAGGATGCTTGAGCGACGAATCCAGGAGATCAGCCCAAAGAAGCGTCAACTCCTCCAGACACCGTAGAAGATTTGGAATCCACGACAGGATTTCCAAAGAAGAACGCTAGTCTACAATGAGGAAGCATCCAGAGCATTAGCTAAGTCAGTTGATTGAGCATACTCTAAACCTTCTGTTGAAAAGAGGGTTGGAATTGTTCGAAAAACCGACAGCAAATGTGACATCGGATCACGGAAAGCTCTCCATACCAAAGAACCGGTTAGAAGATCCACAGGAGCAAGACAACTTCATCATAGTTATCAACACTCCCAGAAGATCAACAAGGAGAAGGATAGCTCCAGAATAACAAGCAGGAAGGAGAACACGACTCTGTCCACAGTCTTTTTTCTGACCAACGCCACCGGACGATCCGTAGCTGTAAGCAAGACTTCCAGAAGACGTCAAGCACAAAAAGACGACAATGACCGCACAAGCAAGCTCGTCTATTCCAACTTCAACAACATCGAAGAAGAGACAACAGCTTGTGAACGAGGAAAAATGGTCAGAAGTCTTCAGCAGCCGGAACAGATCCGAAAGGAGCAAGCAGAAGATGTCCAAAAGAAGCCGATCAACTTCCAAACGAGACTCCGTACCAGCCAACATCCAGATGTCACGCTCTCAGAAGCTCAATGCAACAGAGAAGAGACGTCATTGGAACTCATACGCCAAAGCACCGTGGAGACAGACCAGTCACTCCCAATCCACCGTCGAAAGGAGGAGAAGGGATGATCAGTCAGCCCACATGTGATGCAATCCACGAATGGCACAAGAGTGTATTTCAAAGCTAAGGATCCGACGTACCATCATCAATCTGTTTTCTTCTACCACGTAAAAAGACAAAGATGATGGACCGAACATCAACTGAATCCAGCAAAAGATGCCAACAAGCACACTGGATCCAGACCGAAAAGTTCAAGATGTCCTACTCTTCTTCAAAGAGGAGTACACCGTCTCAACGATTCAAGGCTGAATCAGAAGTCCCCAAACGGATGTCAAGCCAGTAGCTGAACAAGGATACAACATGTTCAAAGACATAGTTCACAGTGATCCGTACCAGTCAAGACGACGAATAAGCCCAGTGCATCTGGAACAGAGATGGACAACTACAACGTCGATAGCAGAGAGTCAGCACCTAAGAATGCTGATAAACTCCGCAAAAATCCTACCCAGGAGCACGAACATCGACAGTCCATCTACAAAACTAGGAGGACCAGCTAGGGACAACTCTAGTTATATCTCGTCGTCCACAACGAAAAAGCAGTCATCGGCAGCGACATCACGTGGAGGAGACCTGAAAAAAGCTCCGTAGCCATCAAAGGACGTGAAAGATGCCATAACGACAAGCTAGAACAGGACGCAGCAGCAAACACCGTCGATCGCAGTGATTCAGTAGCCAGAAATGGTGAAACAAGTGTCAACGCTCACCAGATGATCGACAAAAGACCAGAGGGACCCAGTCTAATCGGGGAGGACCTCTAACCTCGAATCACCGTCCATACCTAGCAACACTGTCACAAATTGTATTCTGTAGCCATCAAGACTGAAAACGAGTTATCCCGACGCCAGTGCCACCTGCAGAACACCGGAAGAAGGATAGGATATGATCGTCAAAACGTTCACACATTCAACGGATGCAAAGAGAACACCAAGTAGCAGAAGACGGTTCCCAGCCGAAGTCAACATCGTCTTGAGCCGATGGACTCTACAAGGAAAACAATAGTATCCATAGCTAAAGGATCCAGTCAGAGAATTAGACAATTGCCAATCCTAGACGATGTTGAAACTCTGAAAGGTGCGGTGAGACATCTAATCTCAAGATTGAATCCACAGGAATCATCAAAAGTTGTCAGCCAGAAACGTCAAGGATGTGACAACTAAGAAGACAATCCAATCCAGAGCAGTCACTTCACCAACACTGCCTGGAACACAAGATAGACTGACCGAACCGTCAAACGACAAATTGTCCATCACAGCGGAACTCTTCCACGATTCAATCAACCAAGAAGGCAACAGTCCGACGAATTCTCAGCTACCTACAGCAAAAGGAGAATTGTGTGACCAGGATGTCAAGATAGTGGGAAGCCAAACTGCGGCGAGGAAGCACGCTGGAGCCGCAACAAGCCGCTATCGACCCACGGAAAACACATCGTCGTCAATCCATAGCCTTTGGAAGAATTTTGCTCAAGTCAAGTCACCAAGACGCTAAAAGAATCCGTAGCTCGAAGAACTGGGAAACCAGGCATAGCCAGAAAGCCATACCCATCCAACATCGAGCAGGAGACGTCACCAGAAAAAGCTTCAAGATACCAACCAGAAGGTCATGAAACCAACAGAGATGTCTCTCAAAGGATTCCGGAACGGAGACAAGCTCAAGCAAGCCAACACTCCAATCCGTAGCAATAAGGACAAGCCCATCAAGCTATAGCCAGCAGACACCTTCTTCGTCCACACCTACAGGATCTGAAGAAGTGTGGTTAGTCGGAAAGCTCCGTTGAAAGGAGTGATCTGTCTGTCCCTCTTCTGAAGAACGCATTCGACAGGATAGACAAACCAAAGTCTAACGAAGAAGAAGTCACTTCAACGACTTCATCAAGGGTACGTAGACCGCCATAAGTCTACACACAGTTACTCGAGGCATAGAGCAAAGCTGGCGGAAAAGACGTTACTTCATCAAGTCGACAGATCATGTCCATCTAGGAGATCTCAACACAGAGATGTCAAGGAACCGTATCCGACAGCAGACAATCCAGAAGTCGCCGAATCCATAGCTGCTTCTTCTTCAACACACTGCCCAGGATACGAAGACAGATCAGTTCATCTGCGTCGTCACCGACAATAGACAGACAAAAGTTGAAGCAACCACGTGATCGCTCAAACAAGAGGTCACAGCTCAACCCAGGAGTCGTGACATCTACAACCAGGACGTCCACCTCCTCACAAGCTCACTCAACAAGAAGTAGCAAGCCCAGACCACAACATCAGTCCAGGAATAGTCGAGCAATAGCCAGTCATCCATGGATAGATGTCAATCAACAGGCCATCTACTGCACAAGGAGTCAACAAGAGCAAGGATTTATAGCAAAACGAATCCACAGCATCTTCAGTAGCAAGACAACTCCGTAGCAGAGATTCAAGCCAAACGGTCACGGAAAGTACATCCCGAAGCGTCAGAAACGGGACGATGCCGTACTCGTATAGCACGTCAACGACTGACACGAAAAAGTGGACAACCGTACCTAGAAGGACAGCTACAAACCAACTCGTGAGGAAAAGAACCAGGGCAAGACTTCTGAAGAATCCACGTCAGACAGCGACGAGATGTCAAGTTGTACAGCGACTAGATGTCAAGTCAGTCAACGACCAGGAGTCAAAGTCTCACGTCAGATGCTCAGCGACTAGATGTCATGTCAGTCAACGACCAGGACTCAGTAAAAACCCAAAAGATCAACGACTAGACGTCCAGTCAGTCAACGACCAGGATTGAAGTCAGACAGTTCAACGACGAGACGCCACGTTAGACAGCGACCAGATGTCAGATAGCCAACGACGAGATGTCATGTTAGTCAACGACTGTCAGTCAGTCAGCGACTAGATGCCGTACCAGTCAGTCAGAAGAGACTCCAATAGGAGGATCACTGCCAAGGTCACCGCAAGACACACCAACGGGCCCAGACCACTCCAAGATCCAGGGATCATGACTCCAGGATCACCTTCACCGCTTACTGGAGAATTCCAAGACCCCAAGCTGGAATGCATTGAAAGCATGAAAGCGAAAGGTCAAGGATCTCACCAGAGAAGTGGACTTCACATCCAGGCAGAGAGGAGAACTTCAACGTCATCAACGAGGTTCAACTCCAACCAACACGGAGATCCAATCTACAGGATCTGCACAGAGAAGAAGCCAGGAATCCAGAAAACTCGGAGGACATTCCACCAAGTCTTCACTCAAGTCTCCAAGGATTCAAGAAGCCGTACTTTCACCTCTGTAGCAGCACCTTCAGAAACCCAAAGGACGAAGGAACCAAAAACCTGACTCAGCAGCCGCACTGGAAGAGGACAAAACTACAAGGTCCCACGCTCAAACTACCTTCGTGACCCCGAAGGCAGTTTCATTCCGCCCCCCCAGTGTCGCGGCCGCGACCGCAGCCAGCTATCCAGAAGATCGGTGGATACCTGTGAGGGACCTTGCGACAGCTTTGTCTCTTCCATTCGACTCCGTACCTGTAAACTCCATCGTCAACTTCCCCCGACAACAACTAACACCGAAGGAATCATCCTCCAACTCCTAGGCGCGCTTTCTTCACTTTCCCACGTGGAGTACAAGGGTTCAGGCAAGCGCGCCCCACCGGACGGCGCGACAACTCGCCCATTCAAACGAGCGGCGCGAGCGGGAACTTCTCTAATTCCTTCTAGAACTTTTTACCCTTTGGCCTATAATGATTACTTTCATTGTATTCATTCCATACCTTTCTACCACCACCAACTGGTAATTGTTCTACCACTTCCCATGCATTGAACCGCCATACCTATATTCCAAAGCTAACCTATCAGTCGGATAATAAATCCTTCTATATTCTATCAACTGTTGCATCGCTCACACAACATTCATCCAACGAGGGAACTACAATCGCCGAACCGACAGTTCCACTGGCTGTCTTCGCGACAGGTATTCCTTCTAGAACATTCTCAATGACCAGCACGCCTCTTCGACGGTCTTTATCTTTTTTCGTCGTTTTTAAAATAACTTTTTATTGATGTTAGGGTACTATTGGACCTTCTCTCTACAATTACACATAATTTCCCCAATGACATTACTACGCCTTTAATCATTTTTCAATGGTGAGACCGGTGACAGTCTGCAAAAACAGGATGAAACATGAAACACAAAGCATGAAACCCAATTTTTCAAGGTTTTTAATTCAGAGTTAGAATAACAGTAACACATTAACAACAGCTTCATGCGGGCCGGCAAGCTGGAAGTCGTTTTAAAAAAATTGGAAGGGGGGAGGGTTTTTTTAATTTTATTGTTCTTCCTACGACCTAAATGGTTTCCTTGTAAGGTTTTGTCCTTACAGTCCGTTGTATAAATTTCAATATGATCAAGTCACAAATGTCATCATAGTTTCAAAATTCAATAGTGATAACGTTTAACTTTTGATTTTCGTCAATAGATTTGGAAAGGAAATTAAACGGAAATTGGAAAATTTTGAATGAAGCGTGGGTTTACGAGAATCCAAAAATAGTAACTGTTGAAAACAGAAGAATTTTGGAAGGGTTTTTTTTTCCGATGGTGGGACCAAATGGTGACAGTCTGCGGTGACAGAATGAGACATGAAACACACAGTTGAATAACAAAAACACATTATCAACAACATTACGCTAGTGAGCCGATCTACGAGTATTGCATCTACATGTCAGACTCGAAAAATTTCAGCAACTTCCATGAGCGAGATAGACTGAGATGGCTACACCAACGTGATGGCCTTCTTTGCTGACCCGACCCCAGGGATTGCAATACTCAATGTCTGTTTTCAGGAAGGGAGTTTGTTGTTTTTGAATGTATTTCAGACTGAAATCTTTTGCCCAGACTATCCAGCATCACGCAGATAAATGCCCATTAAAAATCAGCAACCGCTGTCTGAGGAATGCAATCTCCAAAAAGATTCACCACCTTCTTATACTTCAACAAGCTGTCAATGCCGTAGGTCGCTTTCTAACTCCCCAGTATATTGTTCATTTCTCCCTTTTTCAGAGAAACCAGTCCAGTTTATTCATCTACTCTCCAATGAAGTTATCTCACTCTTTCCTTTCTTGATATTGTAATTTATGTTCTCAGCGTTCAGTAATCTCTTGGTATCAAAAACGTGGTGTTGAAAACCCTTGTTAGTTATCAGAAATACCACTCTGACGTAGGTAAATCCCTTAAATGTAATCCATTTATCGGGCACAAAGAATCCCGGATTAACCTTCATGTTTCATATGGCAAAGTGGAAAAAAACAAAAACATGACGAGTTTGAATACAAAAATTGAATTTTATTCTAATGCCTCTTTTTCTTCTCATTAGCAATTAAGGGGGACTTTGTCCACCACATTTTTTTGTGTGAGTTTTTTTTGCTTGAGTAACAAAAAGGTAAAAAAAAACGGAAAAATCTAAAAGCAGGAGAAAAAGAGCATGTTCTTCATGCGTGGTTTTCTCCGTTAAGCGAAACAAAACTAGATAATTTGAAGAAAGAGAAATGGATGGAACTGGATGTAAATGGCAAGGAATCAGAAGAAAGAATTTTTTCACTCCATGAGTTCAGCGAGAAAATAGGAAAAAACAGAACTCTCATGTTATTTCACCATTCTAGAAATCTGGCAAAGAATAGAGTTGAACTGGAAATCGGTTTTTCATGATTGGTCTTCTTTTTCGTCAAGCGGAACAAAACTATGTAATTTGAAAAAAAAATTTGAATTTAGAATTGACACATACTGGGAAAAAAAAGAAGGTCTATCAGCATAATTAAGAACAGCGAAAGGATCCTTGAGAAAGATATCGATTCAAGTTCAGTGATTATTGTTTTTTCTATATTTTGTTTTATAAGATTTTGGTAAACGTTTTTTATGAAATTCAGATCCAATTATATATAAAAATTTCCCTGTTTTAATTCTCGATCAAAAGGAATGTGTCCTTATTATTGCCAAACACAAGATGAAGCATTCCAACTCGAACTGTGTTTTACTCCCTTTTTGGAGGTTTCCGTGGAGTTTTTCCTGCCTGAAAATGTGATCATATTTTTGGAAATTGTATGTTTCACTGATGATTTGGAAATATTGTAATGAAGCCACATAATATTCAACATATCTTTATCAGACTACGCTTTTTTTTTTTCAATTTATCAACCAAGTTTCAGGTTATCCAATCAAAAATCATGATTTTATTTTTATTAATAAGGCTATCTTTTTCTCTTGCTGGAATGATCAGAACACAATTTTAATTTCTTGTTCGTATATGTAAATAATACACTGTGATGTTTCAACACTAATTAGGAAGTCACTGTAAATGATGGCTATTCGATTTTTGTGTTTGATCCCCAAATCGAGAATTTCGGATGTAGAGCACTCATGATGCTTTTTCAATTACACACTGAATCTAAGTTTTATTGCATTAGGTTTTTTGAATTCAAGACATAGACATGGTTATTTGTCGAAAATCGTTTCAACCATATAACTGCTGTTAATTTTGTCTTGTTCTCTTCTCTCAGTTTGAAACATGACAACTGCAACCACGAGAAATATCAAAGTTCTGATGAAAGAGTATGCAGGTTTTTTCCCAATTTCTGGTGTTTTTGCAATTATTACTACCGAAAGAATGCAAGAGACGTTTGGAAAGACGATCAAAATACAACTAAACTAAATATTCGGGGAACATTTTTTTGAATTCCACTATTTCACCACGTTTATTGTGTCTTCATTTTGTGTTCTTAGCCAATCATACATTCTGAGTAACAACACTTTATTAAATTCATTGTCAGGTCTTTTTTACTTTGCTATCTTCCACAATTGTGAATATTATCTTACTTCCGCGGTATATATCGGCTTCTTTCTTTATCCATGGCGTTCGTCATTTGTATTTAATTCTGCGCCTCTTCAGAGCAGAGAAAGAGAGACTTGTGCCAGGCAGCACAGCTTTTTCCAGGTAGCTTATCCCTTCTTTGGCAGAAAAAAAGATGAAAGAGCAGTAGTGTGCTGAGAGAAGAAAAAAAGAGGGGAGGTGGAAACGGATTTCTCTTTCTCCATAGCAAGTTTCTAGGGTGTTGTCTTTTTTCTGGGAGGCTTCGTTTCAATCTGGGGATAATAAGAGCAAATGGAAAGACTCCGCGGCACAGAAATCAAAATGGCAGCGCGTTTTGACAAAAATAGAAGCTGAAACAGAAACAAGGGAAATGGGCACACCAGGAATGAAAGGAAATGGTGTTCCAAAATCTTCTTTTTGTGTTTTCCATTCAAGAAATTGTTAACAGGTTTGAACTCAACGCCAGAATGACAGTGTAACATCATCGAAAACCTACGCGGGCGGAATGCTGGACAATCACTGGACGGAGTTTTTCAGTCTTCCCTTTTCTCGTAGGATCTGAGAAGGCTTTTATTTTTCTGACGAATAATGAACGTCCACTCCCAAGAACGACCGTAATCACTCTACTATAACCGAGGATCATATTTTATTTCCTGTCACCATTTCATCAACCACACATCATCACAGGTTCCACCCTAAAACGTTCGTTTGGTGAGAAGTTTGGGTTTGTAGTGTTAACGGAAATTAAAACTTTGTCCTGGTGGTTCCAGCGTTCATAAAGAATGGGGGCTAATATTCTCTAGATCCATTGAGCCGGCTGAAACAAACAGAAAAAAGCTTGTTAAAACGCGATTGGCAACAGTCTAGACCTAAATACAGATTTCTAATTACTTCTTCATTTCTGAAAAGGTACATTCCACCCAACTCCCGAGCTATGATAAATGTGTTTCCTTATGTTTATGTGTTATTCTCCTTGTCATTATCAACATCATTGGAATCATGGATTGTTGTTGGGACTGTTGAAAATCGCAGGCGAACACTTTTTATACTTGTTCTCGGCAGTCTCGAATGTGGTGAGTAAAAAACACGGAGTAACTGCTAATTTTTAGCGTTGTTTCTGTAAATTGTACACATGCTGGAAGAACTTTCAATTTTCCTTCAAAACTTTCAATTCAACTTCATAAGCAAAATGTTGTTGCATACCTACACGATGCGAAGATGTGTTAGAGATCATGTTTCTCTTTGAATCAGTGAGCCTACATAGAATTCAATGATCAAGTTCAAAATACACAAATTTGCAAGTCACCTTTGCAAACCTTACTAAAGACGTCAACGCTAGGCACCTTGGATACAAAGTTATAAAAGTTGGTCAACCAGAGAAAAAGGTGATCAATATCAACCAAGCTCACATTCGATTTTCGGGGACCGTATATCTAGCAAACATCATCGAAGATTCCCTTTAACAACGGTCATTTGGTAGGAAGCTCATCTTTGTGGTGTCAACGAAAATAAAAATTGTGTCCTGATCATCCCAGCCACAGAATAAGATAACTCAGTTATCAAGTGGAATGAAAATTCATTGTTTAATTCATTTACTCATAGAAAGAAAAAAATCATTCAAAAATATTTCTGCCTGAAAAAAACACTTTCTTTCGAGGTTTTAAAAATCCAAAGCATCACCTCTTAAGGCTCCTCTCAGGTGGTTGGCAACAAAGACGGATGGCACGAGAAAACTCGGTAACCGTGAAATCGAAATGTCAAAACGCTTCCACGTTTTGTTTCATAAGAACTTCTTCAGTGTTTTTTAATGCAATTCTGACTCAATTATGTATAAAACTTCATTGTTTAAACTCGCTAATGAATGGAATGTGTCCACATCACTACCAAATCCGAAAGAAAGACTTTCAACTCTAACTGTGTTGATCTCACTTTTTTAAGGTTTCCATGGAGTTTTTTTGCCTGATAGTGTGACCACATTTCGGAAATTGTATGTTTTACTGACGATTTGGAATTACTGTAATAAAGCCACATCTTGTGAAATTTTTCGGATACCGGAGCAACTAGTGCTTTGGATAAAAATTCAACATATCATACTCAGACTACGCTTTTTTTTCAATTTATCAACGAAGTCTCAAATTATCCAATCAGAGATCATAATATTCATTAATTAACGTTAATCTTTTTTTCATTCTGGAATCATTAGGACAGAATCCAAGTTTTTTGTTTGTGTGAGTAAAAAATGTATTGTGATGTTTTTTAACTTACTATGAAGTCACTGTTAATGACGGTTATTCGATTCAGAAGTGGTTTTTTGATGGAATTGATGATTATACGACAAGAATGGTATTTTTAATGGGTAATATTGGTCTGCTTTTGCCTTTTTTGTGTGAGAAAATTAGAGTAATACCTTTTAAAATTTTGATCTAATGTGAGAGAAACAAGATTAGTTACAAATCTTCCTGAACACTGAAATTTCACTGTATCTATTGATCAGGTTATCTTTTTTTCTGCTAGAATCATCAGGACGTAATCTTAATTCCCGTTAACAGTACAATTGCAATATACTCGCTAAACGAACATCCTGGAGTGGAACCTGGAATGAGGTGTGGTTGATGAAATGGTGCCAGGAAATGAAATTCGACCTTAGTTGGGAATAGAGTGATTACGGTTTTTTTTTGAAACTTGATAGCGTTCATCATTTCTTGTCAGAAATAAAAAAAAACCTCCTCATTACACACGAAGAAAGGATATACTAAAATGGAGGCTAAAAGGCTCCATTTAGCGGCCGTCCAGCATTGCGCCCGCGTAGGTTTTTGATGATGTGTCACTATCATTCTAGCGTTGAATTCAAACCCATTAACAATGCCTTGAATGAAAAACACAAAAAGATAATTTTGGAATTTTATTTTCTTTTAATCCTGATTTCCCATTTTCCTCGTTTGTGTTTCAGCTTTTATGATTATCAAAACGAGCAGCCGCTTTCATTCCTGTGCCGCGTAGTCTTTCCATGTGCTCTTATTATCCCCAGATTAAAACGAAGCCTCCCAGAAAAAAGACAACACCATAGAAACTTCGTCATGCTATGGAGAAAAAAATTCGTTTTCGCCACCCCTAGCGTCTCTTTTTTCTGCTCTCAGCACACTATTTCTCCTTCATCTTCTTCTTCTTCTGCCAAAGCGGGGACAAGCTACCTGGAAGAAGCCGTGACGGCTGGCACTAATGTCTCTATTTCTCTATTCCAAAGAGGCGCAGAATGAAGAAAAAATGACGAACGCCATTGATGAAAAAGAGACCGATTTAAAACGCGGAAGTGATATAAAATTTCCTATTGTGATTATTACCAGAGTATAAAAACTGGATTTGTCTGAAAAAATTGTTGTTACTCAAGATGCATGATTCGCGAAACAAATATATTGAAGTCGCAAGAAACAATGTGAAATAGTGATATGCAAATAATTGTTTCCAGGTAACTCCTTGTTGTTCCAGTTTAATTGTCATTTCAAACGTCTCATGCATTCTCGCGGTAAGATAATTGCAAAACACACCAGAAGTGGTTTGGAGAAACTTGCATATACTTTTATCAGAATATTGAGATATCTCGTAGTCCCAGTTGCCAAGTTTTGAACTATCTTTTCTATATACTAAGCGGAAAGCTTTGTCTGTCCGTTTGTCTGTTTGAGTGTGTCCAGTATTTTTCAATGAATAACTTTTGAGCGCCACCGACTGGTTGGAAAATAAATGTTCAACACGCAGAAAGACATTAGGAGTTGAAGAAGCTATCACAACAAATTCACTCATTCATTGTGGATATACAGCAACTTAAACAAGTGGAGGAACCAATCAAGTAAGCTCACTTTCTACGAGAAGCATTGCTGTACACTTCTTATCAATATTCCAGCCTCAAGATCCACAATTCGATGCAGGTGTTAGAGCATCTTCCACAAATTATTGATTTTGAATAAACTCACTTTAACTTTTAAAATTTATGAAAAACCACTCCTTACTGATTGTCATGCAAATAATACGCCAGTCTTAGGTACTCAAAATACAATCATGTTCTTTTCTGAGCTCCCGATTTCATAAAAGTGCCTTTATTCTCCCATTTTTCTCAATACTCAAACAGCCATCTACGAGTTCCACTTTTGCATCTCATGAATTGAAGATTTTTGGCCCAACTTTCAGCTGGGCCTTTCCAAAATTTCAGCCGTGGGGAGCCCCCTGCAGGTCGAGTTGTTCAGACGGAATCAAGTCGCCTGAACAGCGCCTCAGAGTGTTAGCTTGCTCCTTCCCAGACGTGAATTATCTCGATGAGTAATTCAAAGAGCAGACAGAAAAACGGTTTAATGGCGGGGAGGTAATGAAAACGCGCAGCCGACATCTCCCGGGTTCCGCCGTCCACTATGTTCTGTGTGTGAAGAGGGCGGGGCCTCGATCTGGCAAGTTATGCAACGTTGGGAAAAGTTAGTTCTTTAGTGTCATCCTATAAAAATATTGCGGATTATTTTAGTTGATCATCAGTTCTTATGTTATTTTCAATACACCAATTTCATAGAAGAAACTGAAAGATTACTATGAAGTATATTCAGAGAGAATTATTTGTAAAAAGGATTGAAAGAGAAGGGACCTCCTAAAAATATTTTTTCAAAGGTCTTAAGTCAGAACTAGAAAGACAGTAACACATGTATCATTTTTCTGTATAATTTTTATACGTCTACGCAAGTAAATATGATCTAGCTACAAATGTCATCATCATTTCGAAGTTCAACGGTGTTATCTTTTAACTTAAGATTGACGTCAATAAATCTAGAAAGGAAATTAAACAGGGGTTGGAAAATTTTGAATAAACCGTGAGTTTGCGAGAATTCAAAAATAGTCAGAATAACTGTTGAAAACAGAAGAATTTTGGAAAGGTTGTTTTTTTTCGATGATGGGACCAAATGGTGACAGTCTGTGGAAACAGAATGGGACATGAAACACAAAGTAGAATAACAAAAACACATTATCAACAACTTTACGCTAGTGAGCCGATCTACGAGTTGTGCATCTACATGTCAGCCTTGAAAAACTTCAGCAACTTCCATGTGAGCGAGATGGACTTGGATGACTGCACCAACGTGATGTACATCTGTGCTGACCCGATCCCTAGGATCGCAATGCTCAACGTCTGTTTTCAGCAAATCAGTTTGTTGTTTTTGAATGTATTTCAGACTAAAATCTTTTTTCCAGGTGCAGTTTCACGCAACTAAATACCCATCACAAACCAGCATCCGTTGTCTGTGGGATGCAATCTCCAAAAGGATTCACTACCTTCTTATACTTCAAAAGGCTGCCAATACCGGAAGTTGCTTTCTAACTCCCCAGTACATTGTTCACTTCTTCTTTTTTCTGAGAAACCAGTCGAGTCCTACTCTCCAATAAATTTATTTCACTCTTTCCTTTCTTGATATCGTAATAACAGTTATCAGCGTTCAGAAATATCTTGATATTAAAAAAATCATGGTGTTGAAAATCCGTGGCACGAAAGATGACACGAAAAAACTTGGTAACTGTGGAATCACAATGCCAAAATGCTTCCACGCTTTGTTTCATAAGAATTTTGTAATTTTTTTTTCTTTATGCAATACTGATTCAATTATATATGAAATTTCATTGTTTTAATTTTCGAATAAATGGAATGTGTCCACATTATTAAAAAGTTCAAGAGAAAACATTCTCTTTTTTGTGTGAAAAAAAATGATAGTGTTTTCTCTCGAAATTTTGATCTTAAGTGTGAGAGAAAAAAAATTAGTTACCAATCTTTATGAACGCTGAAATCATCAAGTCGCAATTTTAATTTTTGTTGACACTACAAAAGCCAATCTTCTCACCGAACGTACATTGTGTGTGGAACCTAAGATGATGTGTGGTTGATGAAGTGGTGGCACGAAATAAAATATGATACTTGGTTATAGTAGAGTGATTACGGTCATTCTTGGAAATGGACGTTTATTATTCGTCAAAAAGATGAAAACCTCCTCAGATCCCACGGAAAGAAGGAAGACCAAAATGGAAACTGAAAAGCTCCCTCCAGCGACTGTCCAGCCCGCATAGGTTTTTGATTCATTCTAGCTTCGAGTTCGAACCCATTAACAATGTATTAAACGAAAAACGCGGAAAGATAATTTGGAACTCCATTTTCTTTCAATCCTGGTGTGCCCATTCTCCTTGTTTGTGTTTCAGCTCCTATGATTTTTTTTTAAACGCGCAGCCGTTTTCATTTCTGCACCGCGGAGTCCTTTCATGTGCACTCATTATCTCTTGAACCGAGGCATCTCAGTACAAGAGAGGCAACGCCCTAAAAACCTCGTCATGCTATGAAGAAAGAAAAATCCGTGAGAATGAAGGACAAATGACAAACGCCATGGATAAAAGAAAAATCAATTTATAACGCGGAAGTAATATAACATTTCCTATTGTGAATATTACCAAAGAATAAAAACTGAAATGCTCTGAATAAAATATTGTTACTCGAATTGCATGATTCGCGAAACAAACAGAATGAAGTCGTAAGAAAGAATCTGAAATAGTGAGCTGCAAATAATTGTTTCCAGAATACTCCGTGTTTTTCCAGTTTGATTGCCATTCCCCCTTAGTCCCCCTTAGTCTCTAATGAGAAGGAAAAAAAAGACCAGAAGAATTTTTGTATTCAAACTCGTCATGTTTCTGTTTTTTCTTTCGCTTTGACATATGAAACATAGAGGTTTATCCGGGATTCTTTGTGCCCGGTAAATGGATTACATTTGTGGGATTTACCTACGTCAGAGTCTTAATTCTGATAGCTATCGACGGATTTTCAACACCATGATTTTTTTAATATCAAGATATTTCTGAACGCTGATAACTGTTATTACGATATCAAGAAAAGAAAGAGTGAAATAAATTTATTGGAGAGTAGGAGAATAAACTCGACTGGTTTCTCAGAAAAAAGAAGAAGTGAACAATGTACTGGGGAGTTAGAAAGCAACTTCCGGTATTGGCAGCTTTTTGAAGTATAAAAAGGTAGTGAATCCTTTTGGAGATTGCATCCCACAGACAACGGATGCTGGTTTGTGATGGGTATTTAGTTGCGTGAAACTGCACCTGGAAAAAAGATTTTAGTCTGAAATACATTCAAAAACAACAAACTGACTTGCTGAAAACAGACGTTGAGCATTGCGATCCTAGGGATCGGGTCAGCACAGATGTACATCACGTTGGTGCAGTCATCCAAGTCCATCTCGCTCACATGGAAGTTGCTGAAGTTTTTCAAGGCTGACATGTAGATGCACAACTCGTAGATCGGCTCACTAGCGTAAAGTTGTTGATAATGTGTTTTTGTTATTCTACTTTGTGTTTCATGTCCCATTCTGTTTCCACAAACTGTCACCATTTGGTCCCATCATCGAAAAAAAACAACCTTTCCAAAATTCTTCTGTTTTCAACAGTTATTCTGACTATTTTTGAATTCTCGCAAACTCACGGTTTATTCAAAATTTTCCAACCCCTGTTTAATTTCCTTTCTAGATTTATTGACGTCAATCTTAAGTTAAAAGTTAACACCGTTGAACTTCGAAATGATGATGACATTTGTAGCTAGATCATATTTACTTGCGTAGACGTATAAAAATTATACAGAAAAATGATACATGTGTTACTGTCTTTCTAGTTCTGACTTAAGACCTTTGAAAAAATAATTTTAGGAGCTCCCTTCTCTTTCAATCCTTTTTACAAATAATTCTCTCTGAATATACTTCATAGTAATCTTTCAGTTTCTTCTATGAAATTGGTGTATTGAAAATAACATAAGAACTGATGATCAACTAAAATAATCCGCAATATTTTTATAGGATAACACTAAAGAACTAACTTTTCCCAACGTTGCATAACTTGCCAGATCGAGGCCCCGCCCTCTTCACACACAAAACATAGTGGACGGCGGAACCCGGGAGATGTCGGCTGCGCGTTTTCATTACCTCCCCGCCATTAAACCGTTTTTCTGTCTGCTCTTTGAATTACTCATCGAGATAATTCACGTCTGGGAAGGAGCAAGCTAACACTCTGAGGCGCTGTTCAGGCGACTTGATTCCGTCTGAACAACTCGACCTGCAGGGGGCTCCCCACGGCTGAAATTTTGGAAAGGCCCAGCTGAAAGTTGGGCCAAAAATCTTCAATTCATGAGATGCAAAAGTGGAACTCGTAGATGGCTGTTTGAGTATTGAGAGAAATGGGAGAATAAAGGCACTTTTATGAAATCGGGAGCTCAGAAAAGAACATGATTGTATTTTGAGTACCTAAGACTGGCGTATTATTTGCATGACAATCAGTAAGGAGTGGTTTTTCATAGATTTTAAAAGTTAAAGTGAGTTTATTCAAACTCAATGTTTTGTGGAAGATGCTCTAACACCTGCATCGAATTGTGGATCTTGAGGCTGGAATATTGATAAGAAGTGTACAGCAAAGCTTCTCGTAGAAAATGAACTAACATGATTAGCTTCCTCCACTTGGATGAAGTTGCTGCAAATCCACGATGAA
>GL379902.1:4423-20155 GCA_000143925.2 Caenorhabditis brenneri | reverse complement strand
ATCAATATTCCAGCCTCAAGATCCACAATTTGATCCAGGTGTAGAGCATCGCCACAAAACATTGAGTTTGAATAAACTCACTTTAACTTTTAAAATTTATGAAAAACCACTCCTTGCTGATTGTCATGCAAATAATACGCCAGTCTTAGGTACTCAAAATACAATCATGTTCTTTTCTGAGCTCCCGATTTCATAAAAGTGCCTTTATTCTCCCATTTTTCTCAATACTCAAACAGCCATCTACGAGTTCCACTTTTGCATCTCATGAATTGAAGATTTTCGGCCCAACTTTCAGCTGGGCCTTTTCAAAATTTCAGCCGTGGGGAGCCCCCTGCAGGTCGAGTTGTTCAGACGGAATCAAGTCGCCTGAACAGCGCCTCAGAGTGTTAGCATGCTCCTTCCCAGACGTGAATTATCTCGATGAGTAATTCAAAGAGCAGACAGAAAAACGGTTTAATGGCGGGGAGGTAATGAAAACGCGCAGCCGACATCTCCCGGGTTCCGCCGTCCACTATGTTTTGTGTGTGAAGAGGGCGGGGCCTCGATCTGGCAAGTTATGCAACGTTGGGAAAAGTTAGTTCTTTAGTGTCATCCTATAAAAATATTGTGGACTATTTTAGTTTACCATTAGCTCATATGTTATTTTCAATACACCAATTTCATAAAAGTAACGGAAAGAGTACAATGAAGTATATTCAGAGGGAATTATTTGTAAAAAAAGAAAAACTGCTGTCAGGTTGCTTACACACTATGGATAGAGCTGTGGAAGGAAACGTTGAAACAAACAAACTGTTGTACTTGTCTCTTTCATATACTAAGCGGCAAGCTCTGTCTTTCTCTCTGCCTGTGTGTGTGTCCAGCGCTAATCACTTAATAACTTTTGAGCCCCTGAACCTATTATTCCACTTTTCGCATGTAGTATCTACGAGACATCAACAGCACACAAACAGAAAATAACGAAGATCACTGTAGGATTACGGTAGTTTCAGTATTCCGACCACTTTTCGTAAACCGTCAAGTTATCACGTCGTCACAGAAAAGTTTGTGGCAATCGGCTCAAAAGATTAAACTGGCTGAAACAAACAAAATAATTTGTGAAAATGCCATTGGCAACCGTCTCCACCTAGGATTAGATTTCTAACCACTTCTTCATCGATGAGAAGGTGAATCCTAATCCCAGAGAAAAAACAGTGTTCTTATGTTCATGTGTTATTTCCTTTGTCATCATCAACATCATTGGAATTATATATTGTTGTTAGGACTGTTGAGAGTTGCAGACAAACGGCTTTTATCCTTGTTCCTGGCAGTCTCGGTTGTGTTGAGTAGAAAACAAGGAGTAACTGCCACTTTTTTGCATCATTTTTTTAAATTGTATACATGCTAGAAGAGCTTTCAATTTTACTTTGAAGCGTTCAATTCAATTTTTCGAGGAAAATGCGTTTGCATATCATGCGATGCGAAGATGTGTTAGAGATCATGTTTCTCTATGAACTAGTGAGCCTACAAAGAATTCAATGATTGAGTTCAAAATACAAAAATTTGCAAGTCGCCTCTACAAAAACCGTACCAACGACGTCAACGCTGGGTCACTCGGATACAAAGTTTAAAAAATTGGCCAACCTGAGAGCAAGATAATCAATATCGACCATGATCACATTGGATTTTTTGGGACCATATCTCTAGCAAACATCATCGCAGATTCCACTTAACAACGTTTGTTTGGAAGGAAGTTCAACTTTTTGGTTTTAACGAAAATAAAAATTGTGTCCTGATCATTCCGGCAATAGTATAAGATAACTCAATTATCAAATGGAATAACAAATCATTTTTAATTTTTTTTGACTCATAGAAAATTTTGAGCTTTTTCAACCTCTTTCAATCCCGGTGTGCCAATTTTCCTTGTTTGTGTTTCAGCTTCTATGATGGTCAAAACGAGCAGTCGATCTCTTCCCTGGGCCGCGGAGTTCTTCCCTGTGCCCTCATTATCCCCAGATTGAAACGAAGCCTCCCAGGTAAAACGACAACACCCTAGAAACCTCGTCATGCTATGAAGAAAGAGAAATCCTTTTCTTCTTTCTTGTAGCGTTGCTCTCACAACCAAGACATATTTCTTCAGCACACTACTTCTCCTTTATCTTTTTTCTGCCAAAGAAGGGAGAAGCTACCTGGTCGTGCTGGCTGGCACAAGTCTCTTTTTCTCTGCTCTGAAGAAGCGCAGAATGAAGGACAAATGACGAACGCCATGGATAAAGAAAGAAGCCGATTTATAACGCGGAAATAAGATCGTATTCCCAATTGTAGAAGATAGCAAAAAGAAAAAAACTGTAATGGTTCAAAAAAAATTGAGCTTCTCGAAATGCATAATTTGCGGAACAAACATAATGAAGTTGCTAGAAACGATGTGATGTAGTGAGATGCAAAAAAACTGTTTCAAGAATACTTATTGTAGTTTTACTTCGATTGTCATTTCAAACGTCTCATGCATTCTCGCTGTAGGGTGATGGCAAAACACACCAGAAATCGTAAAAGAAATTCGCATATCCTTTCATCTGAATTCTAAGATACCTCGTGGTACCAGTTGTCATGTTTGAAGTTGAAAATGCGGTGAGATCTCCCATTAAAAACATATCACAGTCAACCAATGATTCAAACAAAAACGTCCAATTTTCGATATGCAATACAAGTTTTTTGGCATCATAGGAGAGTGCTGAAAAACTACAGTTTCTTCACAATAACTTACGGTAACTATCACTGACCATGGCTTTGCAAGCTATGTGGTTTGATGAAAACAAGTATTTTCTTGCTCTCTTGTCCACCATTATCATTTGCGTTCCAAAGTCACATTCCCAATTTATCGGCAAATTATCATGTTATGTTTTAGGAGAAAACAAAACAGATTGAACAAAAAAGATGTACAGGGGGTATTGTGGTGAACGGAAAATTATTTTTCGTAATGTGATATACTCATAAATATGTTCAAGTGATTGTACTTCAGCGATTTCCCAAAATTTACAACCAACGGTTCATTTTGAACAATGTTGTGCAATGCCCAGTTCAGCCGAGTAGCCGTTTATAAGGTCTCGTACGAAAGCGGTTGACAATACTGGGATAAACTGGCAGATAGTGGAAGAAAGAAGCAAGCATATAACCTGATATCAATTGAAATCTTATCTTGGTGTATCATAGTGATTCAAAAAAAAAATTTCCTAATGCTCTGAGATCTAGCTTGGAAATTATACATTATTCAGTTTGCGTGGGTAATTGTGCGCCACCCTGTAAGTGTTACGATTCTTAATGCAATATAAGGCTGCGAAAACTACAAAAAGAACGATCAGGAATTGTTTTCATGAATAAGCGACACTTTGTCATTTTAGGTCCAAAATATGGAATGCTGTGGATCAAGAAATCTATTCAAAATGACCAATTTCAACTGTTCAAGAACATTTCGGTAAACCATCAAATTATCACGTCGTTACTGTAACTCTTCTTCAAAAAGCCGCACCACCTATCATAAAATCTGTGTTTTTTTTTTCTTTCATTCAGTTGATGATTTTTTATTTGGCTGATTTTTCATGTTCACCGTGAATAACAGTCAAGAAAAATTGCTCATGCGGCAATCGGTTTAAAAAAAGAAAAAATTAATTAAGCTGGCTGAAACAAAAAAAGGATTTGTGAAAACACCATTTGCAACCGGCTCTACATGAAATCGGATCTCACACCATTTCCCCATTGCTGAAAAAGTATAAATTGCACCCAACTCTCAAGGTATTATTTTTTTTTCTGTAAATTATACACATTCTGGAAAAATTTTCAGCTTTACTTAAAAACTTTCAATTCAATTTTTTCAGCAAAATGCGTTTGCATATCGTGCGATGCGAAGATGTGTTACAAGGGAAGTATTTTTAAAAAGTGGTTGGGAATTGGCTAAAAATTTGCACAAATGTTCTTTTAATATGCCTGAGTTTCCAAAAAAATTTTCAGCCTCTTTTCTTTTGATGAGAATTTTTTCATATTTTTGGCTGAAAATTTTCAGACAAATTTATAAAATTTTCATATCCTCGGAAATTCGCGGTTCTGGGGACCTCAATTTGGCGTTAGTATCATTCTAAGCCCAATTCCAGTCTATTTTACCGATTTTGGACCCATTTTCGAAAAATTCGCAGATGTAATAAAAATCTGACTTTCGAAAAAATCGGTATATCTCTCGTGAAAATGGTTTTGGGGACGAGAAAATTGGCAGGAATCCCATTTTTATGCGATTGAACATGTCCTAAAACTTTCAGGAAGTTCTGAAAAAATTCGAAAATTTTGAGTTTTCGACCACACCATAAGGGTGGGTCCTTAGGTGCAAAAATTTTTGAAAAAATTTTTCGAACATTTTTTTTTCCAAATCATTGCCAAAATGTATATTAAAGTCAGAAAACCCCAACATTGGGTTCTGAGCATATAATAAGCTCGATAAGACCTCAATTTTTGCTGTTTTTGGAGATAAATGTATTGGAAACAGCACTAAAATCCAATTTTTGAGGTCATTTCTGATGAAAAGAGGCTAAATTTTTTGGACGTGACTTCCAACATGGGTATCTATCAGCCCATGAAATTTGAGAAAATTCCCAACCACTTTTTAATAGTACTTCCCTTGTTAGAGATCATGTTTCTCTATTAATCAGTGAACATACAAAGATTTCAATGAACCAGTTCAAAATACACAAATTTGCAAGTCGCCTTTGCAAAACCCTTACCAACGACGTCAACGCCGGTTCCTTTGGATACAAAGTTTCAACAGTTGACCAACCAAAAAACAAAGTACGTTTGTTCAGAAGGCCTTCATGAGTGAACCAAACCCAGGAATCGGCTGAAGAGACCCTCTACAAGCCCGATAGAGAAAGTCAATGAATTTTCTTTGAGGCCTCTGTTCATTCAGTTTTTTAACCCTCCATCATTTTTTTTTTGGGTCATCGAATTTATCCCTCCGTTTTTCCATTGAAATTTCAATCTCAAACCTAACCAAATTTTTTGATGAGAAGTCTTCGTTTCAACTCGTTTCTTCTGATCAGTCTCATTATTTTTGAGAAAAAAGTGATCACACGACTTTCCGGTGATGTGGGCACACACATCTTCCAATCATAACGGATGGACGAATCCATGAATCAGAAGAATCAGAAGAGAACGCACGTCAGCAGGGCAAAGATCTGACCGTTGAAAACAGAAAATTGGTTCAAAATATAATTTTAGATCTTACGAAAAGAGACAACGGGTTCCTGATTTCATGTGATCAACAGAGGCAAACTACATAGAAGGAGCAAAATAGCGTCATGAACGTTCACAGAGTTTTTATAAGAATCGTTTTTTTTCCCATATGATGCTATCAGAACTAAAACTACTTGTTCAGTTTCAGACGAAAGTGGGAAATTTCAAAATCGAATTCTGATTACGATCTACCAGAAGGAGACTTCGAATAGTTCTTGCCATACCGTATTCCTTCGCTTTCATCTTTCTAGACTCTTCGATCAAGGCACTAAAATCTGCTTGGACCACATGCCCCGACTCTCAACAAACTTTAACTTATGTTCAACTCCAGCTACTCCAACGATTCTAATTGCATGTACAGCTATGTCCACCTTTAATATCACCAAATGTGTCCAGCTCCAATATCACCAAATCCAATTCATATTTTTCTCATTTTACGTGTGTGCCCTAATCTCAAGTGATCTTGATCATACTTCAAAAAACCATGTCCGTTATCAATCATCATTCGCTTCTCACAAAGCTTTTTTCTCTTTTTCTTCTCGCATCCAACTCTTCTATGTTCTCTAACTCCCCGCCCCTCACAACTGAATCTTGGGCTCCGCCCATATAATTTTGCTATAAAAACATTGCTCAGAGCAGTACTCTTTACTATTGAGTGCTGTCGAGCTTCAACTCTCCTAGCCCCCGATCAACATGTTTTCTCCAAAAACCATCGCTCTCTTCTCTGCCTTGGCCATCGTCACCGCCGGCTTCTCAGTCCGTAATCCACCAAAGAATACCGTCCAAGATGCCCACGAGCAACTCAACAAGCTCATCCGTTGTTGGGAGCCGGTCGACTCTGCCAAGCCAGCGTCAGGGTACACCTTGAGCGAACCAATCTACGAGCTGTGCAGCTACATGCCAGACCCAAAAGACTGGAATAAATTTTTCGTCAACGGAGTGGAGATGGACTCGGATGACTACACCAACGTTCTGGCCATGTACTCGGACCCAATTCCCAACTTCGCAATGCTGACAGTCTGTCTCCAGGAAGTGAGTTTGTTGTTTTCAGATAAATCTAGACTTCAACTAAAATCTTTTTTCCAGGGTTTCCAATTCCATGCTGCTAACCATCCTTCTCAAACCAGCCTTCGCTGTCTCTGCAAGCGTGAGGGATGCAATCTCCCAAAAGGATTCACCACGTTCCTCGACTTCAACAAGCTGCCAATGCCAGCCGTCGCCATCTAACTTCTTGTTCATTCTATCCTCTCTCAGAGAAACCAGTCGAGTTTCTTCCTCTCATTCTCCAATAAATTTATTTTACTTCTCCTTTTTTGATAACGTAATAAATGAACTGATTTTGACACTGTCAGAGTGCAAGCAACAAACAAATTGAACAGAAATAAAAATGTTAGCCACCTTGTCGCGATTTGTTGGTGTCCAGAAATCTTCTGGTATTAAAAAACGTGGTGTTGGAAACCCTTGTTAGCTATCAGAAATTCCACTCTGACGTAGGTAAATCCCTCAAATCTAATCCATTTATCGAGCACAAACAATCCCGGATTAACCTTCATTTTTCATAAGGCAAAGTGGAGAAAAAACAGAAACATGACGTATTCGAATACAAAATTAGATGTTCTTCTGACCCTTTCTTTCTTCTTCTCATTAGCAACTAAGGGGGCTCCGTTCATCACACTTTTTTTGTGGGCGATTTCTCTTTTACTTGAGCGGCAACGAGCAAGAAAAAGGGAAGAAAATTGAAAATAGAAAATTAATACGAAAAGAAAAAACATCGTGTTCTTTATTTGTGGTTTTCTTCGTCCAGCGAGTTAAAACTAGCTTGTTCGAAAAAAGAGAAATGAATGAAACTAAATGCAAATGGCAAGGAATAAGAAGAAAGATTTTTTTCCACTCCATGGCTTCAGTGAGAAAATGGGAATAAACTGAACTCTCATGTTATTCCACCATTCTCAGAATCTGGCAATGAATGGAATTGACTTGAAAACCGGGCAAAGGACAGTTGACTCAGACATTTCTGTTGACTCAATGCGTTAGAATTGATCTCCATAGTTCGCGTGTGAGTGAAAAATGTTTGGACATATATCTGGAACATATAAAAAGGAGAATATCTTGAATTAGTAAATTTTTAAAGAAGATCACAAATTTTTAATAAACAGGTGGAAATTGCAGGACACTATTACTCTTCAATGGTGCAATGAAGCGTTGCCATTCAGAGCAACGATGGGAGATTGACAGCAATCATGCGTTTGGTCTTGGAAACCCAGAGATGCAATTTTTCGACTTCGACTTTGCATTTTATTTGCAAGATTTGATTTAGCAAATCAACATGTTCATTACTAATTCAATGAGTTGCCTGCTGCAGGTTACATTTCGAAACCAAAAATTGTTTGTGAATATTGCCCAAGAAAAACCCCTGTTGCTCATTCGTCCAATTTTTAGCAGACTAACCGTCTTAGCGGGACACCTACTATCGCCCATCATTTTTATCTTGTCTCTTTCTTTATTCGATCTGCAGACAATAGGGTTCCCTCACCCATTATGTCTTCATGAGATAAAGATCATTCCAACCAATTAGACAATCGTCAAGTCATTCCCTTCACCCCAGATTTTCTTAGTTAATCCAATAGTTGCGTTCTTGCCCTCTTTTATACTTTTCCAACTGGTGTTCCTACCCTATTCTCTGCAAGTTCATATTTCAGTTTTAAGATTGGTTTCCCGTAAGCTTCGGAATGTCATATCCGTTTTTCCGTTTTCCACAGCTTGTACGCAGTGATATTTTGAAACAGATGTCTGTACTAGAATCGTGAGTTTTAGATCTTATAAATTCATTGCCTTATTCTTGCATTTCAGGTTCTCAATTGCAACACTGTCTGCAAGGTCACGAGCAGCCGTCAGAATTAGTAATAGTTCACAAAGATTTGAGCTCATCATCAAAGTTGGTGAAAAGTCTGTCATCTCTAGAAGCAAAGGCTTCAGAAGTTATGATGATGATGTACTGACGATTCTTTTCAAAAGTAATGATGAGAAGAAAACAGAGTTCCAGTATCAGCAATGGAAATTGTTTTCTCAAGATTCGGTGCCTGTTGAGGTGGAAAAGATTGAAAAATTTGGCCATACACTGATAACTTTTTGGGATGATGCACTGGCAATAACAGAAGAAATCCCAAAATACCTCTTTGGAACTTTCAAAAAACTTTCAATCACCCTTGATCTCGGTTCAGCTGATCTTGAAAGTTTTTATAAAATGTTTTCGTTTGTGAAAGACTTGAAACTGGAGTTGAAACATGTTTTGGTGGGTTCTTATGCCAACACCAAGGACGAAGTTGTCGAAACTGTCCTGCATGAATGCAGAGCCATCGAGCAGTTCTCCATCGTTGGAGGCGTGTCTGAGAACTTTTATTACGATCTTCATACTAGACAGCCATTCAATTTCAAGTACATTCACATCGAGAGACCGCAATGGGTAACAAAGGATCACATGATAAAATTGTTTCTGACTTGTGAGAGGGTTCGACTTGAAGAGAGAGAGTTTGAAGTCAGTGAAATACGCGACATCATCAACGAATGGGTTGATGGGTGCAGATTAAAGCATTTTGAAGTATATGGAAAAGATGAACACTATCAACATGATTTTGTCCTTCGACTTTCTAACACCTTCAACGACAAGATTCCAGTTCCAAGAGCTAAAGTTTATAATCCAGAACGCAACATTCACGAGTTAGTTTTTTTTGTGTTTTTTTTTGTCAAATTTCAGTACTATATTTGTGTTTTCAGAGATATCATGTTCCCGACTGATTCTTGTTTTTTGATTACCAGAACGGATGGTAGCAATGGGATTATTTATGAGAGGGAAAAAGTATTGTTTTTAACTACTGATTTTGAGATGGGGACGGACGAATTGAATGCGAATCGGTGAACATGTTCACATTTTACACTGATACAATCTGATACCTTTTTCAACAATAAACTTTATACCTTCTTCAACAATAAATGAACAATAACAATAAATAAACCTTATGTCAATTTGAACAGATTTGAATAAATCTTCCGTTTATTCTTTTTTATTTCATCTAAATTTTTTATGCGTGAACCTAAGTTTGAACGTTGAGCAATAACGTTCCCAACACTTCCCTGGTATCTTCGAAAAATTTAATGACCACCAAGTTTTTGAGAATTGAATTCCCGGCAAGTTTTTCAAAATATTGAATTCTCGGCAAGACCATCATGTGTTCTATCGTTTTCCGATGTTCCTAGCAGTATCTAGAAAGAGAAGACAATGTTCGGGAAGTAAATTCATCGAGAGCTTGCTGGTGAAGTTTTATGAGTACCAACACTACAAGAGTATAAGGGGTTCTTGCTCAACATCTATCCTTCATTCTTATCTCCAACTAAATGGTTGTATAATCATTAGAAATCGAATTACAATGATGTCATGGACACAATAACAATTGATAATCTTTTTAGGGCTCTTATTAAACTATTTGTAATCGTAAAGGCAAGAGAACAACTTGCAAAATAAAGATACTGGCCCCTCTGAAGCCCCCTTGAACAAGTTTCCTAGGTATTGTAGCAACGTCTGGTTCACACAAACATGAAATTATAATAGAAAATATGCAGCTTGTTAATTTCTGCTTTTCCTCAGCACCCCGTTGCACATAGTTTGTAGTTATCATTCACATAGAACATTCCTTTTTCTTTTTTCTTCTGATTCCCCCTTTGCTGACAAGATTTTCTATCCCCTTCCACTATTAAAAGGAGGTTTTCTGAGAGTTTCACAAGATATTAGTGTTTCCATTTATAACGGTGAAGAAAAGAAGCAAAGGTGAAGGAAAAAACATAACTTTCTATAGACTAGAGATTAGCTAAACAATGGAAATTTTCTAAATAATATGTTAGTTGCTAATCTCTCTTTCCCTTCACCTGTCTAAATTTTTGAGAATGTAAGGAGTATGAGGGAGTCAAGACTGGTCTGATTTGTGTTCATAAATTTTCCCCTCGTTGACCAGTTAGTTTACATAGTGAGGGAGAAAAAGTGTTTTCTTTTTCCCTCATAAAATTATCATTTTTTTTTGTTTTTTTTAACCTTTTCGCCTTGGCATCTCTCAAATGAATCCTGTACTTTCAGAAAACTCCAAATTTCTGCTGTAAAATGGCTCCAGCAACTTACGCAATGGTTGTCAAGAATGGAAACCAGGCACCGGCCATTTGTGAAGACTCTCCAGTCGCTCCAACCCTTGTTGTATTGAGTTTGAAAAACTCTCCGACTAATAAAAAGATTGGTCGCACGGCAAGAAAAAATGCGTCCAAAGTAGAATTCAAATCTGCCCAGGTAGAGCGCCGAGTGAGTTCCAGTAGACAATAATCAGTTTAATGATTTTCTACCAATTCAGGTGTCGTCGCAAGTAAGTTGTTTTGACAGCACTCGAAATGGACCATTTTCCTCGGAAATTGATTGCCATAGGATCCATTTGAAGGCAGCAGCGGCTGACTTCCGCACAATTCTTGTAGGATTGTACCTCGGTTTGTTGTCTATTTTCCTTTACAAACAGAATATCAAATGTTTGCATTTTCAGATGCTCTCATATGGTTGGTTGGCTCGTTCGCCGCCGGCATTGATTTGCCGACATCAGATCTTGATTTCACAATCAGTATCCCTTCATTGACCGCGGAGACATCTTTCGAGAAGCTGAAGATGATCATGGAGAGACTGCAGAGGCAATCCGTTTTTAAAGTAGTCAAGGTGATAAGAAGCCAGGTAATTTGGTTTCAAATAAAATTAAGGTATAGTATAGTGCTGCATTTGTTCCAGTTGTATGACTTGTATTAGGTTGTAAAGAAAGTTTTGCACCAAGATTACAGTTTTCAAAATTTTTTCCGCCTTGCTCACCGA
This sequence comes from Caenorhabditis brenneri, assembly GCA_000143925.2. Classification (NCBI taxonomy): domain Eukaryota; kingdom Metazoa; phylum Nematoda; class Chromadorea; order Rhabditida; family Rhabditidae; genus Caenorhabditis; species Caenorhabditis brenneri. Next base: position 9,015 of record GL379902.1, on the reverse strand, counting down.
TTTCTTCGGCCAATTTCTGTAGTTAAAATGTATATACTTGAGCAGTAACCGTATGACACTATGATAGCAGTTCCCAGTAGAACATTCCTTTCATGACCCACCAATAACGTAACAATACTTCCTTTTCGGGAAGATTCGGATTTTGCTCTTTTGATGATGGTTCTCCGCGAGGGAGCCAAAATTTTTTTGCACGATTAACGTACGGAATTCAGCTTTTATTACCAGTAGCGAGATGCCAAAAAAAAATCCTTCCTGCGTAGACGGAGAAGCAAAGACTAAGCGGCATTTACCCTTGCTGCCAACTGACAAGAGTGAAGTTAGTGAGGAATCAATGTCGACACAACTTTTCTGTAACCAAGAGCCTCCAGACGTCGAACAATGATGGTTTGGCAACAGGCAAGCTTCATTAACTATTTACGTGTGCTGGCGTCTGGATTGCATTTGAGGGCTTCACGGAGATCATCATCATACAGATCAGATGAGTGCTCAGAACGAGGTCGATTTTCAAACAGAATATCTCCAGACTGGAAACGTTTGAAAAATCGATTGATTGTCCATCTACTTAGTACATCTTCCTTAAACGCAGAGTGAATATTGGCAGTCGCTCCGGCGACACTACGGTCTTGGAGAAACGCGTAGTAGACAATGCCTCGAAATTGCTCTTCGCTTAGAGCTGCTATACTTGTCTAGTGGAAAGAGCTGTGAGCATATAAACTTCATAGATGAAAGTTTCTACAATATACTAGCTTATTATAATATTCAGAAAAATTCCGGAAAATTCCAGAACTTTCTAGAACAAAAAATCAATCTTGGTGCAAGACTTTCCTTACAACCTAATAGTTTATTTTTGGTTTTCTTGATTGATTGATTATGGAAACCAATTCACATTTGTGAGATGTGCTTCCCTCGAGCAAACTGGGGTTTTTGTTTTGAATTCTAGTTAGTTGGAAGTTTTATTTTGTGTTGTTGGAGCAATTAGGCTATTTGACGAAAAAGTGTTCTCATAGCATTACGCAATGCATAGGTTCCCTTGACACCTCCAATCATACTTATAAGCCTTTGACGCTTCTATATGAAATTAGTGGAATATTTTTCAGATCCCGGTTCTCATGCTTGTCCATATAGCAACTGGAGTCGAAGTTGATGTAACAATTGACAACGACACACCAAAGCGAAACACACAACTGCTCCGCTGGTACGGGCAGAGTAAGTTTCCCTTGAAAATTAATGTCGCAATAAATTACATTTTCTCTGTTTCAGTTGACAATAGATTTACCACAATTTGTCGCGCGGTAAAATATTGGGCATCGGAAAGCCAAATTGAATGCTCGAAGCAAGGAAGGCTAAATAGTTTCTCCATTTGCTTAATGGTCATTCACTACCTCCAACGTGAGTTTCAAAAATGTCTACGCGCTTGAACATTTCATCACGTGAGCTGTTTTCAGAAGTTTCTGTACTGCCTAATCTCCAAGCCAAGTTTCCGGAGTTGAATGGAGAGATTAAAATTGAAGCTGACGAATCGGGGAGGAGGAATCTGAAGAGAGAACTCAAAAGCAGGGGATATAGACTGAACAAAAATGAGGACAGTTTGGCGGCTTTGTATTGGTGTTTCTTTAAATACTTCAAAGAATTTGAGTAAGTCATTTTTGGAATTATAAAAAATCAATTGCTATATTTCCAGTTTCAAAACCCACTGGATCTCCGTCAAACGAGGTACACTTGTTGAGAAGGAAATTGTTGAAGAGGGCCAAGAGATGACTCATGTTTGTAATGGAGCGTTCATTGGCGTTGAGAACCCGTTTCTCGAACAACCATGGAACTGTGCACGAACCGTCCGCCAGGGAGATATTACGGAGAGAATAATGGAAGAGTTTCAGAGAGGATATGATCTGATTGAAGAGAGAAATACGATCTTCAGAAATCAGAGTATCCGAAGAGTTCTGATAGTTAAAGAAGGCGAAGCAAGAGATTTGATGGACGTGAAGGTTATCAATAGGTTAAAGGATTGCAGGTACATAAAAAGCAATCCACGCGAATTCTATGAGGCTCCACCACGAAAGGAAAACGAGAAACGATGGCCAGAACCTATGCAACCACTCCCACTCTAATTGTTCCAATTAACATTTTTTGCTTTCTCAGCGAACAAATCACTTCTGAAACACCCCCGGTAATACTGATCATGATTCCTTCCATAGTTTTCCCTTTTTCTGTGCTCAAATTGTCCTAGTTTTTCTCATTTCTACTTTTCACGTTGTCATGAATTCATTAGGCAAGATTTGTTTTCGTTTTCAGTTCGAATTTTTTGATTTCTCATTTTCTTTTATTCATAAAATTTATATATATATATATATATACATTAGTGTTTGTGCTTAGATCGAAAAAGAATGCAACAAGGTTTTCCGCCCAGATGTACCAATTCCTTGACAGTCGCTCACTCTATTCAGCAGCTGACAGACCAAGCCGTCATTGAAGGAATTTAGAACATAATGTATACGTTGCAAAGACAGTTCTGAATTTGAATAGTGTTATCAAGGGACCAAATCTGAAGTTGGGTTGTTATTTGCAAAACTTTATTGACCAGATTTTTAATAATTTGACAAGAAAAGTAATGTTTGATATGCTTTTTAAAGAAACATTTCGGAAAAAAAAACTTATTGAGCTGGAAACACATACAGCTCAGCTTTGAGACTGTGGAGTGCGAGGATGGCTCGACGTCCGTCGCTTGGTCTGCTAATTTCCTCGCAAAAATCATGACTCCCACCAACGACATGTTCATCAATCCAGTTCTGGCTGAAAAGAATAAATTAGGAAACTTTCAGTGTGGAAAAAAATACAAACCTGATCAAGGGGTTAGAAACTTTCGTGATTCCATCTTTGACCATTTCAACGTTCATCCCGGGAAACGAAGTAGTTCTGAAGTGAAGCTGCTCAAGATTCACATTGTTTCCATTCAGCCAGCTTTTGAATACACTGTTTATCATCGTTTCGTTACCGTTTCCCAAGTAGGCGGTGAACTCTTTTGTATCCGGATGCAGAGTGAAATTTTCCCAGTCAATAAAGCTGGAGTTTGAAATGTATACCTTTTCAAACTTTATCGGCTTGCTGTACTTTCTAAGTGATGTTTCAGCGTTCAGTCGAAGATGTTTGCAGCTCACGTTTTCCAGAACAAAAGTGAGATCTTCGGCGCTGACGTTAAAGAATACAAAACTGATCATATTCAATTTGGGGGCAAGTTTCCAAAGAAAAAGGGTTTGGAGATTGGTGATGTTCCGAAAGCAAATGTCGAAACTTTTGATTTTCAGAAGGCTGGTTAAATAATCACAGAGTTCTTCCAAGACACCAAGTTGGGATTCGGTGCTTTCACACTTCCAATAGATTGTCGTTTCAGATATGTCATCGCCGTTTTTCATCTCGATGATGTTCGCATCCAAACCTTCACACAAACTCATTCTCAACGATTCTTCTCCACAAGAAACAGTCACATGATATTCTGTGTCCAAAAAAAATTCAACACTATCCACTTCAACCTTCGCCAATTTGAACATGTTCCTGAATCTTTTACATGTGGTCGTGAGGGCAATTCTGTAAGTTATTTGTTATCAATTTATTGGGGAATCAAAACTTACGCTTGATCTATTTCCAGCAAAATGATCACCAAACGTTGTATGAGAAGTGGAAGTTTCATCAATTTGAAAGAAGCCATCTTGGCATGAGAAGATTAGATAATCAACAACGTTAAAGAAAGTCTAATGTGTATTTTTAAAAAAAGGACAGCCACAACAAGACGGGTAGAGTAAATGGGAATCCGATTAGGTTTACACGTAGTCTCTTGTACTCGTATTGTCTCCTCAACGTCCCCTGCATATTGAGATAATTGCCATTGTCGAACAGATGTTTTTCTGACTAAAGGATTCCCCCTCCACCTGCCCTACACAATTAAGAGGCATTCCATGGGAAAATTTAGCATCGCCCGTTATAACGAGGGAATTAGGAAATTTTAGAATCAGCTCATAATTGGCACAATAGGTATATAAAACCCCCTGAACATTTTGCACATAATATTTTTCGGCTCCGCCCCTTTTCCAGCAAGCCACGCCCCCTTCAAGTCCGGAAGTCGACTTTTTTCTCCGAATAGCTATCGATGTAAACTTTTCAGAAATGAATAGAGGACACTTTTTTAAGCATTTTCACAGTTGTACCCAACTTCCTAACTCCTCTTCTTCGTATTGAAAAATTCATGTTTTTAGAAAAAATATCGATTTTTTTGTCCTAATTCAAAATTTTTATATTACGTCTTTTGAGATAACATCAAAATCGTGTTCTACGCAGTTTTTTACCCCCTGGGGCGAAATATCAGGCCCGGTTTCCATTTGCCTTAATCCACTTTTAGGCCATTTTCCACCAAAAATCGTATATATTCCAGAGGCCATGGTAGGATATTTGATCTAAAAATTGAAATTTAGTCTTTATTCGGATAGAAAATGTGCATACTAAGTTAGTATAGTATTTTGACAAATTTTAAAGCTATTCCAGATGAGTTTCCATGATTCTTTTATTCAGGTGCTTTGAATTTCCCGAATTTTGATGATAGG
>GL379901.1:261164-279721 GCA_000143925.2 Caenorhabditis brenneri | reverse complement strand
GGCATCTTGCTGGGGTGGAACTGGTTCTCGTGGCGTCCAAGACAGTCCAATTCGGGTCTTGATGTTTGGTGCGACCAAACATTCAATTTTGTAGACGCGGTGTCCTGTAGGAGGTTGATCGTTCTTTTTAGTCGTGACATCATTCGCGACATCCAAACTGACATGGCGCATAAGCTCAACCCCAACGATGGCAACAATTTTTTTCTAATTCGAAAGTATGGTAAACAGGCAAATTTGTGCATGTACTACATCTTACGACAACTTGTGTATTTGTACTGATTTCTGCACCACCAGGCTTTCCTGTCCGTCCTTTTTTAATTTGAGTATTTAATTCTGATTTATTATTTGTCTTGAATGGGATCAAATCACGAAGTAAAGTCCTTATGTGTCCATCCGGCCTTTCTTAGATGTTTTGAAGCTTGGTAGGCCCATATTAAATAATTTTTTATTCTGAGTGCACGTCCTGCCGTTAGCTACATCAGAAAATGCGCCCTATCGAATGATTTCCGGAAAAAAACAATTTTTAATTGATGCCCCTAAAAATACGCAATTCGTAGGCTAGCGTGTATTCCCGCCACGTGAAAATATTTGGCGCGACGTAGAGTCAAACGACCGCCAACACGCGAACATTGAATATTCTAGCAACGACATTTCAAACAGCGAAATCGTTCAACAGGGCGTACTTTAGCATGTAGCTGACGGCAGGACGTGTGAGTGCTTTGAACTGGGACAAGGCTAAATTTTTTCGAAAATCAGAAACTTTCTGTGACCCTCGTAAAACACCAAAAGTGCTTTTCTGAATTCGGATTATATATAAGGCACCCTGGTCCTATCTTTGTGAGTTGGCCTCAATCATCCTCATAAACAAACATTTTATGAGCTTACAGTCGAATACTATCACTAACAATAAACGTTCTAGATATCCAGAAAAATCGTGCATCTAGGTCTGAAAAATGCTTACTTCTTTCTAACAAAAAAATGTGACATCCTATTTTAAAGTCCTTCATTATATTATCGGTCTTTTTCTTTTTTCAACGGAGTTTAGAATTTTGCAGAGGCGACGACTGGCATTTTTTCTGGGTCACTCGTGAATGGATGACAACATGTTATGATAAACATAAGTTTGCTGAAAAACAATTAGTTTGTCATTTTCGGAATGACTTTGAACTAACTCGCAAAGATTTTCTGATTAAAAACTACAAAAAAGCAAGGAAAGCAAAAGAAAAACTGGGCGTGGATGTTGCTCAAGAGTTTAATTTCGTCCCTTCTAGCTATGTGCTACCGTCTGAATATCATTTATTTGTTGAGGAGTTTCGAAAATACACAAACGACACTATCTGGATTATGAAACCAGTAGCCGGAGCACAAGGCAAAGGCATTTTTTTATTTCGCAAACTTAAGCATGTACAAGAGTGGAAAAAAAAAGATTCGTCGGGTTCGGAAGCTTTGCCTTATGTAGTTCAAAGTTATATATTCAATCCATATCTCATCGGAGGCAAGAAGTTTGATGTCAGGATTTATGTGTTAGTCACTTCGGTAAGTTCTTCAACTGTCGGCAATGGTTTCAGACAAGCCAAAAGTGGCACACTCGGGAAATTTTAGATTTCGGCCAAAACTTTCAAAATTCGAATTCCCGAAAAAAATTTCTAAGTTTTGCATTCCCGCCAAAATAATTATATTTTTTTGACATTTTCGGAAGGTTGTAGAAGTATCTGGAAAAAGGGAGATGTTCAAGAAGGTTATCCATCTAGAGCTTGCCAGTTAAGTTTGGAATACGGTAACTATCGTAATCATACAGTAATCTTCATCATATTTTGTTTGTGTGCTATTCTGTTCCCGTAAATACTACATCAAAAATTAGAAGAGTTTTTTTCATACTTGCTAAAGGCCGGGCCGGGCCGGGCCGGCCCATTCCTGAATTTCGCCGGCCCGCGGGCCGATGTCATCACTGCTATTTTTTGGAGTACTTTTTTTTTCGATTGAGAAACATACTTTCCTCATAATTCTAAACATGTATTAATTTGAACATGAAAATATCACAAAAAAAAGAGCAGTTTATATTGAAAATTTTGAAAAATGCAGAAAAAAACCCGAAAATTTCGTGTGCCCAACAAGGCGGGCCGGCCTGGGCCGAGCGGGCCCGTGATTTAGCAAGTATGGTTTTTTTAATTCCGAAACCGTTTTTATAAAATGGGGTCTTTGTGAATTGGAACAAACTCAGAATGATTCAAAACGTTCAATATAGTAGTCTTTTCGTGACTTTGATTTGTGTTATGTGCAACGCATTTCCTAACATTAGACGCTAGTCACCAATTGCGCTAGAACCGCAGAAAAACTTGCTTTTGCATTTTTAAAACATTCTTCCAGTTCCGTCCATTGAATGCGTGGGTCCATCGGGAAGGGTTCGCCAGATTTTCTCACTCAAGATATTCTACTGATAGTGTGGATGATGCATGTGAGTTATATGTCTGTTGTCATTTTTATAAATAGGCTCAACGGCGGTAGAGTTGGCTCAGAGATATTTCCAATTGTTGGCATTTTGTTAAGTGGTTATCGTAAGGTTATAGTTGTTCGAAGCCATATTTTTGACAAACTTCAAGATCGATCTTATATCTACCTTCTCTTTTAAAACTCGATTCCCTCATGCTTGTGAAGGGCCGTACCGGGCCGGGCCGAAGCACCAAATTCAGCGGCCCGGTTGGCCCGGTCGGCCCGGACAATTACCGCGAATTTTGAAAAATCGAAAAAATATGCCCTAATTTTGTGCTCCGGGGGTATAATGAGCATAAGAAAAGTAATTTTAGATTTTCGAAGGGTTTTATTATGATGATTTCTGTTAAAGTCAGTTCTAGACGACGATCTGACAACTCGATGGTCAGTCACGGTATCCTACCACGAATACTACCGTATAAATTTGATTTTTATCGTAAGATTTATCGAATCTCAACAGTTTCCATCGATTTTCAACAAATATTCATTGTTTTTCTGATAAAGAAGCTGAAAAATCGCTGAAAATTGATGAAATTTGATAAATCTTACTGTAGAAATTAAGTTTATACTGTAGTTTTCGTGGTGAGACAACGCGGCCGTCAAGTTATCGAAATTTGGTAACAATTGACTTTTACAGAGAGAATTTTCATTCAAAAAATGTTGAAATTCTGAAAAAAGTTCGAAAATTTTAAAAAAAAAATTTCAAAATTTTTTGAATCCGCCGGGCCGAAATTTCACAAGTATGGATTCCCTAGGGTTTGACATTTTGTGGGCGGAGCTTTAGAGGCGCATTTCCAATACTTGACACTTTTATTTTTTCCCAACTTTGGATCACTGCAGTTTCGTGAGTTTGAATTGTTTTGAACTGAAATTGTTAGGGCGACTGTAAATCCATCTTGGCTTTGTGGCGCCAATTTTGGAGAGTGATCAGAATAATGCTAGCTGAGTTATACTGAGGTTATTGCACACACACACATGCCATAAAATAATGACTGATTTTTTGACGAAAAATGGTTCGATGCCAGTTTTTCCAAAATTAACGTTTTGACCTCAGGGTCAAAATGGCTCCTCTCTTTCTATCTACTCGAGAAAAAAATTGAAATCAACATGAGGCACATGGCGCTTGCACCGTGTCTAGTCTGGACGACCTGAACGAGCGGAGCAAGTTTTTCATTTTTTTGTTTGGAGCTCTGCGGAGCTCAAAAAATATCAACTAAAAGGTTCCAAAAAATCACCGTGCCATGGTAGTGTGTTTTTGATGTGATACGAATGAAGTTGGGAAGAATTAATAATATTTACTTCCTGTTTCCGATAGACTTTGTTTCCAGTTGTTCATCTTACAAACGTAGCTGTTGCAAAAACTGCTGCGGATTACGACCCAGAGCGGGGTTTGAAATGGAGTCTACCTAAGTTGTTTCGCTTTTTTAAGTCGATCCACAGCCATTCAAAAGTTTTGAAGCTGATGAATGATTTGGCAAAAGTTATCATTGAAAGCTTGAAAAGCGTTCAAAATTTGATTATTCAAGTAAGGACTAGTGATTATTCTACATTCGAAAACATTATTTTTCGTTCAGGATTCACATTGCTTTGAGCTGTATGGCTATGATATTCTATTTGATGACAACCTGAAACCATGGCTTTTGGAGGTTTGTTATAAGAAGATGGGACCGATTAGTTGGATCAGAAGAGTGTTATTTTTTATTGCTTCCAAAAAGAACCCAAATAATTTCACAAAGCTGAAACTTTTCACAAAATTTCGGTTTGTGGTATAAGCATTCTTTGTATTTTCGAAAATATTTCAAAAAACATGATGAGCGATGTTTCCTTTTAAGCTATTGAAAGCAGCTTAAGAAAAGCAATATGATACTGAAAATTTTCATAGAAAACTACGGGCTGTGAAAGGACCCTTAAGCCTAGGAATTTATTCTCATCATTCTGCGAAAGCTTGCAGTTTATCGACGTAATTGATATGCAAACTCCCTGTCTCCCGATCTAAACAATTTGACTCCGCGTAGAGGGGAGATTAAGTATAGTAAATTCTCTAATTGAGGTGCCCCTCCAGTTGAAGTGCTGCTCCAACAGTGGTGCACTCCGCCGGTGCCTTAGAATAATAGAGTTGCACCTTCTAATTGAAGTGCGCCTCTAATAGTAGTGCCCTCCAACTATTTTTTGCTGTTTTTCAAAATCGAAAAAAATATTGGTTTTTGAACGAATTTACAACTGTGATGATTGAAAAAAAACGGAATATACTTCATTACTGAATTTTATTGTAAACCCTTAGCGCAGAATAAGAAATAGACGGAAAAAGAGCAATTTCAGCTCAAAAATGAGGGTCTCATTCTTATCTATCTGCCTTTTTCAGTATGACAAAGCGCAAGAATTTATCTTCTCGAGAAATAGGGTTGCACCCTCCAATTGAATTGCCCCTCCAATAGTGGTGCACTTTCGAAGGGTTTTTGAAAAATAGAGTTGCATGCACCTCAATTGGAGAATTTACGGTAATCAAATTTTGTGTCGCATCATATAGAACATTCGCGGTGTATCTTGATTGGATCGCATCGGTGCAAGTAAACTTTGGACTAGCGTTTGCAGATAGCTGATAATTACAAAATTATCAAACTCACTACGTACCCCATTGGTGCCATTGCCCGCCAGCAGTGAGCGTTTTTTCGACCCTGTTTTCTCAACGTGGCGTACGTGATCATCAATAAATAAAGCGTCTGTTCGCGAAAAACAACATTCAAAAACCTATTCATCGACCATAAACAACTTTCAAAACATCTACTATGATGAAACAAGAAATTGAACAGAAACTACTATGAAAATGATTAAGTTCCAGCAAGGAATTTCAAATTTATATTTGCGGGCTGAAACGCGTACTGTGGCACGCTGTAAGCGTTTCAGCCCCCGAAGAAAAGTTGGAAATTCCTTGCTGGAACTTTATTATTTTCACAGTATTTCTGAAAGCAACATTTCCCTGGGCACCATTTTTCAAAGCGGTTGATATCGATTTTTAAGTGACAGAATTTTTTGAACAACTGAATATCAAACCAATATGTATCACATTCCTATTATCGTAACATGTTTAATAACTTATTTTTAGGTTAACGCCAGTCCATCGCTCACCGCCTCTTCTCAAGAGGATTTCGATCTGAAGTACCGAGTCCTGAATCATATGATTGATGTTCTAGATATTGAAAAAAAGTAAGTTAGCACTGTTTCAAAAATTCTCATGAACAGACCAGATACACACTCTCCTCCGATAATCAGATTTTGGACCCTCCAAAATTATGCTGTTCAGAATTAATAGATATGCCGACATCAGTATTTTTTGAATGAAAAATAGAGAAAATCTTGTTGTGAAATGTTGTTTTCCGCAAATCAGGGTCCGACCAATACTCTTTTAACTTACTGTATCTTTTGAGGCAGGTGGCCAAAAAAGATAGATTCAAAAAACTGTTTTACTGAAAAAAATTTCGGATTTGCGGAAACTTTCTGATTACCCTGGTATATACATATTTATAGTATTTTGAACAATATTAAATACAAAGCAACTTGGCGAGCGTCAAAATGCGATGTAAAACACGATTGCGGGTGTAGCGTCCGCAAAGACTGAAACGAACTCTGACTTCATAAAAAAAAACAATCGGAACCACTAGGAAGTCCATTAAGAACTTCTCTGAATTCTTATAGGCATACTTGTAAAATCTTGATCCGGACCGAAAAACCCGAGGCACGCATTCGAAAAAATATTCAACCTTTTTTGAGAAAAGTTGAACGATCTTTGAAATTTTTTTATTTTCTCACTGAAAATTTATCTAAACCGTTTAAAATGATTCAACAATCTGATCCTACTGTTTCTGCGCTCAGTATAAGACTGGAACGCAGAGTTTCTCACATTTTTTTTCGAATTATCAAGTTTTGCGGCAAATATCCGGTCGGTTAGATAAGCATCCAGTCATAGGTATGTTCTCTTCTTTCTCTGTTTTTTGTTACACTCCAGTATCACTATTCCCTTCAGCAGTTCCAAGAAAGAGCCACTCAATGAAACTCATTCTTTCATATATTTTCATGGTACTTTGAAACCATAGAATGATTGTGAGCCCATAATCTTGATTTTGGAGAAAGGGATCGCAAGGCTCGGCAAATCTGCTTAGACATATAATGCTTGTTTTTTCCAGACTTCTTGGTAATGAAAACGAAATTGGAGGTTTCGATATTCTGATGCGCAACAACAGACCTGTAGAACTTTGTAAAGAATCAGAACACACTCAACCATTCTTCGTGGCACAATTAAATTTGAGACTGGGTAGGATTTCAAAAAAGCAAAATTTTCCAAATAGAAAACATCCAATTTTTAACTAATGAAAGCACACATTTTTGAGAGCAAGATTCAGGAAAAACAAAATTTCTAGAATGTTTTTCTAGAATTTTTTTTATTTTCCCTCATCCTTCATCACCTATTGATTTCTTTTCAAATCAATGAAGCACTCCAATCATACGGATAATAAAAAATCACGCCCTTAAAATCTCACAGCTGTCTAGCATGATTCTTTTTTATTTTGTGAAAACCTAACAGCTGTCAGAAGAGATGTTCTTATAGTGGCCTTTTCAAATACGTGATCAATAATTACCAGTGTCATCTACACAGAGAACGTAATACAATTATTATAAACATTTCAAACAAAAAATTTTTTGCTCAGAGGAATACAAGATTTAACTTGACAAGTCTTCAAATTAATCTTAAAGTTCAAAATTAGGTTCTGCAAGGATACTCTTTAAAAAAAAAAGATGCAACCACCCCTTCGCCAATGATTATTAAAACTGAAGAAAACAAACGAATCTTGCTCATCCCTGATGTTGCTGCTCAACCTCTTCGTTCTTAGCAAACCCAATATCATCTCCAACGCTAGAGAGCGAGGGAATGATCGTCATACCTCATCATCCAATTATTACACAGTTTTTATTTCCCAGGTGAATACGTGAAGCCTATGCCGATGCCGTGAATTGATTCACCAGTAGCTTAACCGTCTCAGTTGATAATTGTACCATTATTCTATATTGCTATCATAATTATATTTTTATCTTATTTTCATTGACGTAATATTAAAATGAATCATTTAAATTACTTTAATTTGTTTCTCGCGCTTGTCTCAACTTTCTTCAAAGAATGAGTATGAAAGAGAGAATTCTCTGAACGTGACATGCTCGGTTCCACACAAAGGAAAACATAAACAACAACTTTTTCTGATAGAGCGGATTTTGAATATTGCATATATCCGTCCGTGTATACGACATTGCCTTTCGAAAAAGCTGCGCGCCCTCTTTTTTTTTACGTGAAAAGGCTACACCTAGTTTTCTTACAATCTCCCAAACCTCAGAGGTTGAGAAGATTGAGCAAATGTGTATTGACAAATGATTTGTTATGTGCAATTACTATCAAAAGGTGAAGAAAAAACTCAGGTTGAAAGTGATGATTAATTAAAAACTAGAAAGCTATGTATCTTTTTAACAGCCAATCAAAATACTGATAAAAATAAAAAGACAACTTTGAAGATTTATTAAATATATTTTACTCTCCGCAAAAATTGAGAAGAATGAGGAAATGTGTCAAAACCAAGAATGTATTATGTGCAATTACCATTAAGGGTGGAATAGGATTAAACTGAGCTCAAGAGATACGAACAGGCAAAATATGATTAATCTGAGATATTTTTTGTTTTATATACGATTTTCGATCACAAAACACTTTAAAACACTTCTTAAGCAGAAAAAAAGCCAATCCCACATGGGGCTTTCATGAATGAACAATTTAGTCTTGACCTCTTTTTAGCATACTTGCAAAATTACGGGCCGGGCCGACAAAAATAAAATTTCGGCCCAGCCCGGGCCGGCCCGCCTTGGCGGGCACACGGAAATTTGGGATTCTTTCCGAAATTTTTACATAATTTTCGCCTTTTCACCATAACCTATTCTTTTTTTGTGATAAATTCATTTTCACTCCAAAAAATATTCGAAATTATAAGAAAAACATGTTTTTCAATCAAAAAAAAATACTCCAAAAATTTTTTGAAAAAATAGCAGTGATGACACCCTTGCTACCGGTTAATTCGAATCAAGAATTCGTTCACTTGATCTTGAAGAACACTTTGATTTTGAGAACTTCCCTTAAGCAACGTCACTTGAGAGTTATGAAACAAGACCAAGTATTTTTTCCACAGTCAATAAATCGCAAGGTGATAAAACAGTGAGGCGTCCAAAATGTGGAAATAATGAAGCTCTTCGCGACCGCTCACTCTTGGTGAGCCGAAATCCAAAATTCGAAGACACTTTTAATTCAAATTACGAGGACATTCCACCCTTTAGAAGATTTCAACTTGGTTTTTATATTATGAAGCATTTTAAAAAACCTCCAAAGTTGTTTCATTCTTTATATTTGTATCACTACATTTGGCTGTTAAAGTGATACATCGCCTTCTAGTTTTCAATTAATCACATGGACATTGGGTTCTCATCTCTCTCAACCTAAATTTTTTTTCTTCACCTTTTGATGGTAATTGCACATAACAAATCATTTGTCTCTACACATTTGCTCAATCTTCTCAACCTCTGAGGATTGGGAGATTGGAAGGAAAATGGGTGTGGCTTATTTATGTGTTGGATAAAGGGATGGACTGCTAGCTCTTCGGGGGCACTGGCTCATTTGCGAAATGAGCTGAGCTCTTTTCTTTCTTCTTTCGAATTTTCATGTTGTCTTTCTATCTCCTTTCTTCATTTTAATTAGATGAGAACATCTTTTCCAGTTGTCACCCTTGTGTACATATAATTCTGCTCTTTGTAGTTTGAGAAACATAATACAAACAATATCTATTCACGATGAATTTTAACCAAAAAAAAAACAATTCTTAAAACAGATTGCAATTGAATTTGAATATGATAAATTATCGCACTTCTTCAATGTTTTTTTTTCGTTTGGCTGCGTAGCCACACAACACGTGCTTTAACACAAATTTGCGCATCAGACAAATTACTCTACCGTAATTCCTCCGCACATTGCAAGAACTCAGCGACTTGTGTGTGCTGCTTGTAAATTTTTTTGGCACAGTGCCAGGTTAGTGAGTGACAAACGAACGTTGCAAAATTTCACTCATGTCTATTGATGATAAGTTGATAGCAACGGGTCAGTGACAAGTGTGGAATAATACTCGTATTAACTCATGTTTCAACTTGATAATTACATTCAAAAAATTGAGTACTGATGACATATAATAGTATTCTTGGTATCAAAAAATTTAGAATTGGTCTTCTAAGATTTTCTGATTTTCACTCTTGACGAATATGCGACCATCAAGCTTTCCTCTGGAAAGAACAAAGAACTAAAGTTAACGAAAAATGAGAAATTAGAAATGATAAGTTAAGATCTGAGCATAAAAACTTGAATATAGTTTATCGAAACCGAGATGAAAAATTAATTAACAAAGTTTTGTGCGTATTTAGAGATAAGTATCATACAAAAAAATTTTCTTATAAATCTTGGTGAAGTAAGTATATCTTTCAGGTTCCAAAATTTTTTTTTGTCAAAATCTGTTATGAACTTTTTGAACTCGAAAAACTTGTGCTTTTGAAAAGTTTAACATGACATAGCGTGAATTACTGAAAAAATAGAACTGCAACCTCCAATTGAATTCTCCCTCCAATAGTAGTACACTCTCAGGGTGCTGTCAAAAAAAAGAGTTGAATGCATCTCAATTAGAGTATTTACGGTTATATTCAATTTTTCTCATTACTTGAATGGGTTTTGAGACTTGAACACGATATTCCAGAAGTCGAACAAATGATAATCATTTTAGAAGCCAGAATGAAAACTCTATTTGAATCCAAGTTGCCGGGTTTCGAATGGTAACCTGCTAACGATTTTAGTTATACTTCTGAGGCTACCCCGGATCAGAACTGGCCGAATCAGAACAACCCCGAATCAGAACCAGTCCAAATCAGAACCAAAGTTTGTGACATTACGGGCACCCGGACTCTGTATGAAATTAATATCATCTGATAGAGAATTTTTTTCTCTACAATTTCATATATTCATATCCCCCAATTTTCAAGAAACCGGGCCCCCGCAAGGTCACAAACTTCGGTTCTGATTCGGCCGGTTCTGATTCGGGGTAGTTCTGATCCGGGGTAGCCTCATACTTCTTGCCCAGTTTTTCACTATTTACAGTTTTCTCCTTGAGCTGGAATAGCTCTGAACTTAAGATTTTCTAACTCTTCGTTCTTCTCGTAAAGTGTCATCATAGCAACAACCCCTATAGGTTTGAAGACCAATATCAATCCAAGATGACAAACTAAACACTTTTTGATCAGTTTTTCGACATTTTTCGAAAAAATTATTCACCACTGCACATTCTCGAAATAAAGGAGGAATAAGGACTGTTTTTTTTTATTCGATTTCATTTTTGAACAATCGTTGAAAATCCTATTATTCTGAAACACCTTTTCTGTGTGTTCGTCATGGAATGAGACCCTCAACGAGGCTAACTTATTCAGTTCTTTTTTTTTTTCATTTTTTATGGGGGTTTTCCCATATTTAAAGAGCTTATTTCTATACTTGTGACGGGCCGGGCCTTCCCACCAGGGTTGCTCGGATAGAGGGTAGTCGGATAATCGGATATCCGAATTTTTATCCAATTTTTTTTTTCGGATAAACGGATATCCGATTTTTCATCCGAGTTTATTCCCGGTGAATTCAGATAAATTCGGATAATTTCGGGAAAAAATCCGGTAGTCAGTTTTTGATTAACAATCTGCGATGTTCGAATTTTTCTCTTGTTTATAAAGTTAGAATGACCTCATGTACCATACTGTTCAGAAACAACACGCGACCGATTAAAAAAAACGGAGATGTAAGAATGGAATCAAGAATTTTTCTGTGCATTTCAACTTTTCTTAGTTGACAGTTTGCTGATATATTCGGTTCCCACACAAAATATCGCCCTTCGAAAAAAAAATGCTCATAAAAATCTCGATTTCACTGAAATAGAGTCATTTTGGACAAGTTTTCTTCACAGGGCATCATTTTAACCAATCTGTACTTTATCCAAATTATCTGAAATTCCCCGGATAAATACCCGTCAGATAAATTATCCGGAAATAGTCGGATAATCGGATAATTCAGATATCCGATTATCCCACTCCGAACACCTCTGCTTCCCTCTAATTTCCAAAGCCCGGCCAGCTCGGCCCGGAAAATTACCGCGAATTTTGAAAAATTAAAAAAATATTTCCAAATTTTGTGCTCCAGGATTATATTGAGCATAAAATTAATATTTTGTGTGTTTTCAAGCATTTTACACTATTTTGATGAGTTTTCAGTAAAAAATGGCCAAGCCTTGGAAATTGTCGGGCCAGGCCGAAATGTCACAAGTATGCTTATTCCATTTTTTTTCAAAATTTATGTTAACACAGAAGGTTGAAGTCGCGAACGGCGAAACACCTCCCGGTTTTTATTTTAGTTGTGCTTATAATTTATGAGTTTTTTAAAAATTTGCACGTATTACAGACCATGCATTCAATACTTCTCGTCTTTATATTGATAACTTGTAGCCAACAGTCAACGTTTACAACAGAATCTTACATTGATAGCAGCGAAGAAGCGCCAAACGTTTTACTCAATCACGTGGGTGATTATTTTGTTGAAAAATCAAACCAATTTTTTTGTAATAGTACATTGTTCAAAGTTCACTTTCAGCTACAAGGATTAGATGATGAAGATCTTCTCGAAACTAACGATACTCAACCTTCGTTCATTCCTGGTAATGTTTTGATCAAAAAACAATTCACAAGCTTACGAATTTTGTTGTCAATATGAAATACTGACACAGTCAGTTTTTTTAACTGGATACTAAAGCCCCTTTAGCTCAATTCCCATTCGCTCATGTAGTGAATGGTCACTCAATCTATTGACTTCTAATTAAATTTCGAAAAGCAGAGCATACCAATTTCTCCTCTTGCTTCAACATTACCTAAAACAAAACGGGTAATCGTGCATAACTCTCTTGATCTCAAGAGATATCGAGTTAGTCAAGAAGAGTGAACCTGCGAAATAGGACAACTGAATAAGCTCTGATGACGTATAAATCGAAGATGCAAACTGAGAAAAAAGTCGACAAAAATGTTTTAAAGGATTTTGAAAATTGTTTTTGTACGATTCCATGATAGTTGAAATTTTTCGGTATGTTCATTATAGTCCCCTGACTAATAGTTGACGTACGTCTTTCCAATAGCTTTGAATTTCCTAGCTGTGAGTCTATGAAACGAAACTAGCGAGAAGTAAGATTCACAAACTCAGGTATTTTTCAGACTGTTAGCTATTGAAAATGGCTGTCAGCTGTCAAAGCTGCCCGTTTCCCAACTCCTGAGGATGAGGAACGGGAAAAGTTGAAGTACCAAAGTACTTATTGTCCGCTTAAAAGAAGTGACATTAGGTGCCGATTTACGAGGCCACGCCACTGTATAGTTTTGCACTGCGCGCTGTTAAAAACTATATCGGCGCATAAATCGACATTCTGCAAACACCGAATGTCGCCTTGTTCAAACGCACAGAACATGGCTCAATTCAGAACTTCCTATGAAAAAATTGTTTCTTGAAGGTACTTCGAAAATACCTATGAAACAAGATATAATTGAATTCCGAATGACTTTTTAGCTGTCCAACGTTTCCCGAACATATTTATTACCAAATAATTAGCTGCTTTCTTCATAGTCTTCTTCACTGACAACAAAAACGAAATCAAGAATAAGAATAGAAATCAAGAAATCAAGAATACTTTCACTGCTTCCAGACACCAGGGTTTTGCTCTCACGCGCTCAGGTCAATTTGAAACTTTTATTCCTCCAAGAGGATTTTTTTCGATTTATCCGATGGTGTAAAAATCTCATCAACAATTTTCTACAGGACCCTTTCGAATATCACAATGGTTCAAAGTATAAAAAGCTGTTAAAAAATCTAAATTCTGCTTTTCGAATTATTATTAAACTTCAAAAAAACAGTCTTGAATCGATTCATATAAAAACTTTGATACTTTGCTATTTTACTTCTCTCTTCCTTCAAACTAAATTTTTGCAGGGTCCTCGAAACGTTTAACGGAATATCTTCTCTCAAAACATAATTTAAACGCTCCTCCGGATGGCCTGCTGTATGTCGAATATGAACTCGAACTAGTTCATATATTAGGAATTGATGAATTAAAACAAACAATGACGGTATTAATTTATGTTGACGAACACTGGATAGACCCAAGTTTGACGTGGGATCCGGCTCTTTTTGGAGGAATCATGAAAACATGGGTTCCACTGGACAAGATTTGGATGCCAGATATAATTGTTTTCAACATGTGAGTTCGATTCAAAAAATAGAGACATCCAAGACGGCAAAAACCCTAAAGGCTGTCGAATTCACAAAATATTACTTGACAGAGAGGTCACAGAAAACAGAGAAGATACAGGAATGAAAAAAAAAGTTGTTTTCTGTCATGATATCATTGTCGTTTTCCTTTTTCCATTGTTTGACGTTTTCTATAACCTGAGATACCAGCATTTGTAATATCAAATGATCATCTCAATTTCGACGTTCGAAGTTTACATTTTAAGAAAATCTAAAAGTCTGAGCAAACGTTCGATAATGGAAGAAAGTAGAAAATGATCCTATAGTGACACCCAACAATTTTGATCTACATAGTTTTAGGTTTCTTATTTTAGGGAACGTTGAAAACCTGTAATAACAGTTTCAATGCAAGTTCCGAACGTGTAAAAATAAGTTTTTTAATGACATTGGAAGCTTAAAACATTCGCGATTGTAGAAAAAAAAGTTTCCCAAAGTTTTCACTTATCACTAGCAGTTAGTTCTGAACCTTTGGCCGGAATTCGGAAAATGCAAAAAATCTGGCGAAGTTTCAATTTTCAAAAATTTTTAGCCGGAGTTCAAAAATTTTAAGTTTTTTGCCGGAATTCAACTTTTCAAAACGTATCCCGTTAGAAAAAAGTTTGGGCACATCACTCATGGCCATAAGGCTAAAAGTGTGTTCCAGTATGGACAGTTTTGAAATATTTCAAAAAAAAAATGCTTTTTAGTTCTTTATTCCTAAACCTTTATGATCACATTCACTGAAATCCGGGCGGCTTCTCAAGCCCCCAATCTTCTAAAGGGTAAAATCTAACAGGCTGGCTCACGAGGATCTTCTCTCCGCTGTTCGGGCTCCTGCAAGGATTTACAGTAATGGAACAGTGGTAGCAAGTCATCCTGCTGTGCATACAGTTTCATGTGAAATCAACATCAGACATTTTCCATTGGACGACCAACGATGTGCTATCGAGGTGAGAACAATCTTGAATTGCAATCTTATGTTTCTAAAAACAGAGATCTTTGTTAAAGCACGTCAAATGAGCTCCCGTTTTTCGAGAAGCCAATATGCAACAGTGTCAAAGATTAATTTTTGCTGTGTACAGCTTAACTGAATTCTGATTAGTAGGTCAGAAACTTGAAATCGTCAATTTCAAGAGAAAATCAAAATGATTTAGTTTTCCTTCAACTTTCAGCGGAGGTTACCTCAAAAATTGCAATGATATCTCATTAATACAACCCATACAATTTTTTCTGTTCACCTGTAAATTTTTCTCTCAAATTAATTTACAGCCCTCTAGTTTTTGGACACATTGAGGAATTTCAAATAACCTTTCTCGTTGACAATTGTTTTCCAGGGTTTGTGCCTCCAAAAACTAGTGTCGCATAATTATACAAACACTTTGAAGAAGTTAGAAGAGATTCAGCATATACATTTTTGAAATCAAACAATTAAACAGAACGCATTAATATATCTTTTGAACAAATGAACACTCATCACATTGAAACCTTTTCATACTCTCCCTAAACTGAATTGATGACTCCACACCAAAAGTCCATGTTCGATGGTTGACACCCAGTAGTTTCAATTGATTGATAGTATGGCAGACTGATGTAACCATCATTTTATCTTATTTCCAGATTGCATCCTGGGCGTATGGACACGAAAAAATTCGTCTCCACGCACATACAGATCATTCTTTGGAGCATTACAAAAGAAATGAAGAATGGCATCTTCTCAATCTCAATGTGACAGAAGAAAAGTACGAACACGAGGGAATCGAAGTGTCTGAAGTCAAATTTGAGATTTCTGTCAAACGGCGTCCTTTGTTTTATATGGTCACATTGACGTTCCCCAGTTATATCATGTGTGCAATTTCTGTTGTTGGACTATTTGCTAGATTTTCAACTACAGGAGAAAGAGAAGAGAGGTTTACACTTGGTGTCACAGCTATACTTACTATGGCCGTTCTTTCACTGGTTGTAAGTGAAAAAGTGCCGCACAGTTCTACTCATGTCCCATTATTAGGTAAGTTTTTTTTTTCACTAAAGTGGCATGATTTCGGCGAATCCATTATTTTCGCTCTTGTCGCTGTTACTGTTACAGTATCATTGAAGTGCTGTGCAAAACTTGGGTGTATACACGGAAACAGCTTGTAAAAATTTCTAACATTCATTTCCATGGTTAAGCTATCAAAATTTTTCAGTAGCTTATTTTCTATTCAACATGGTCATTGTATCTATCGCCGCAATGACTACTGGAATAGTCATGAAAGTGCATCGTCTCGGGCGTTATGGTGATGAGCCACACGAGTTTTGGTTGAAGATATTTTTACTGAAACCGATTTTCAGAAACTCCAACGTTTGTTTCTATATGCGGAGTTTGCCGTCTACTCTAACATATGATTTACAGAGACGTAAATATAGAATGAATCCAGAAGAGCCAACACAAGTAACTTTGATGTCAGAAGCAAAAAACGGGGAAGTACAAACAAAAAAAACTTCAGATCTGAACGGAACCGCTGTGAGAGAAATTTTGGTTAGTTTTTGAACGGACTACAAGAAAAAATAAAATAAAAAGGGATATAATTTACTTTACAAATAGTTTACCTCATATTCGTACACAGGAGTTTCCACAATTAAAAAAAGTAGTCATCCGTAATTGGCGTCTATCGCCTTGTTCAAGTAAAGTGATGAAATCGGCTACTCTGGACCAGAATTTTTGTGAGCTTAGTGTTACCTTTTTCTGATTCGAGCAGTTTTATTTCCGCTCTGTGTATCCAAATCGCCGAGCATTTGATTCTAGTTTCACCCTACTTGAGAATTGGTTTATGAGGTCTCCTTACAAGATAATTTAAGAAATCAAGATTTTGCTCTTACAGCGAGCAACAATCACTGGTCACGTTTTTGTTTGGGTAGTAGTGAATTATCCTAAAACACATTTTTGTAGCTATCTTCCCGCCTTGAAGCACTGGAGGAGTACATCAGAAAAATGGTGAATCGCTGTGAATCAATGAAAGTAAGTTTTTTTCATTCCATACTCTTGTTCCTTTATTTTTTCTTAGCCAAAACTTTTTTTAATAATGGAGATCTTTGATTTGGAAACCTGACAGGAAAATGTATCATATTTTGTTTCAAAAAAATAAAATTTTTCTGATGTCGATCTTGTAAAGCCGTTCTCTTTTTCCTCTCCGTTCTTTTTCTTCAACCTATTCATCTTTTCTCTCTTCTTTGTTTCCTCTGTCTTTCTTTTTCTCATGCTTTTGCTTTTGAGATTCTTCTGTCGCTCTCCAGCTCATCACAAAGAAGAAGAAACAACTGAGCCCATAAATTGTCGAGTGTGTCTCTCGCTTTGTCAGAAAATTGGAGAAGCTACCTTGTGGTGTGCTGTGCAATTCATGTACCTCTCTTCTATTTTTATTTCATTGAAGAAAGGGGTCTAGAAGTCATCACATTGAAAACTGTACTAAAACACGCGGATTGTATGTTGGTGTTAGAAAAAATGTTTTTAATCAGGTTGAATGATCATCTAAAATCATACTGCCCATGATCAGAACTTTGGATCCTATTGCTTTTGGCTCCTATTGCATCTCTAACTGGTTCTTCATAATCTGAATCCATGAAATCATCCATATGTTGAAGTGCCTTATACATCTCTTCCAGTACTCCTGTACACATCCCAATGTTTTCAGAGAAGATTCTCGAGTCAGATAGTGATAAAAATGAATCCGTAGTTCCGTTTTGGAATCCAAAGATCTGAAAATCCTATGATCTGTAAATCTCTAAGAGCTCCATCACAATCTGTCCCCGATTTCCGGAAACTTTCCGTTCACCCTAACAGCTGAATGAAAAAAAGAAAACAGTACTGACATGTTTTCAGCATTTGAATGCATATTTTATGTTATAGCTCTATATAAAACTTATACCATTCAAATGAGAAGTTGTTTTTCTACGATCACATTCACAGTTTTAGTAAAATCTGAACCTTTGCAGTATCACAAAGCTTTAATTCTGATCACTAAGTTTCATTTTGGAAAATCAAGGCCGTTTTTTTTTCTTTATTCTGTTCTGTTGCTGAAAAAACATTCAACAGCAAAATGAGAGCGAAAATAAAAATTTTGGTTTTATAGAAAACAAATCACTAATTTTTTGCGGCCTTCGCCCGACGAGAAACTCGACAGCTCTGGTTTACTCCAAAGAACCAACTGGCATACTTCCAAGAATTTACCAAACTGAAGTAGAGTCAAAGGAACTAAAATTGTCAAGATATGACAGCTATACCGGGTTCTTGTATATAATGTTTCATGCATGTTAATGATTTTGAATGGAGAAAGCCAGTTTTGCAGAAAAAAAAATTATGAAGCTAGATCATCGCAGGTTTCTTATATGTTTACTTTTCGAAATAAACAATTTGAACTTCTGGCTGGAGAACTTACCTTCTGCCATTTTTTTCAGGAAAATATTTTTTAAAGAAAATTTCTTGAACAAAGGTTTATCGCTTGAAACAATAACTGTTAGGTCATTTATTTATAAGCTTCATTCATGAAAGAAACATCCGGATTCATACCAATTTTCAGTGGGAACTCGATGAAATTGACACCGCCGACAACATTGAATCAGTTCGCCGCAGGTCTACAAATGGCTATGTTCGAATTTCGGAACGTTTAGA
>GL379901.1:172163-256517 GCA_000143925.2 Caenorhabditis brenneri | reverse complement strand
TTTTTTGGCCTAGACGAATGCGTGGATTTTTGCAAACTATTATATTCAAGGAAGGTGCGGTAATTCCAGCTGACTTGAAAAGAACATTATTAAGACGTATTTTTTTTTTGGCTAGACTAGTGGGTCTGATCATTAAGATCCTTTTGTTTTTGCAGTGGCAATGGCTTTTCAAATAAATAATGGTATTGTTCAAACAACAGGAACCCATCTACCACCAAATACAATAATTCTTTTCATCCACGTCTATAGAAATTGATTCCTTAGAAATCTGGGGGTGACTAACAACAATGTTTATATTGCATCCATATACACAAATGACTAATGTTTGACACCCCCTTTTGCCGCCTGGCCAGGTGGTCCAAAGGAAGTATTCGGTTTCGGGGGGTTTCCGGGTTGGTGGAATAAAGGGAGATACAGTACCGTGCAAAAGTATACGATCCCTTGTTAGAGTCACATATCAACCTCCAAAAGTTTCCAGAACTTATCTCTTAAAAAAATTAGTTTAATTTGCTGAAAATAATATTTTCAGTTATAATTCCAGACGAGGGCGTCATAGGAGGCTAGTGACATGTCATGAACACATTCATCGGTGCAAATAAAAATCAAAATTCATCCGGACCCGAACAAATTTTGCAACTGTACCAAGGCTATGCCTAGTAATACAACTTTCTCCTTTACAGATTTTGCCTCATAATCAGAAATAGTGTGCATTTTTATGGTCCACATTTTTACACGTTTTGTGCATTTTAAAGGTGGTAGAACATGAAAAAAGTAATTTTTCTGAAATTACAAAATTAGTTACCTCTGGTGGGTTCGAACCCAGGGCTAGACCGGCGCATCACCAAACGCGCTACCTGCTGCGCTAAGCGGGCGGAAAGGCGCGACAACAAGGTTTGCCTATAAGTGCCGGGGGAGAAAAAAAGTCCCCCGAAAAGTCCCCGTAGACTTTCATGTTCCACCACCTTTAAAATGTTAAAAAACATTTTTCATTATAGCTCAAAATGGTCGGATCATAACCACGAAAGATTTAATGATTTGTTTATTTATTGGAATCAATAAAAGTTACCGGTAATACAAATATCGAGAGGCCCGAAAGGTCCTCCACGAGACTAGCCCAGAAAAGAAAACGTTCTGCACAAAGACAACGCTGATTTATGTGTGCCAAACCAACATCAGAGCAATCACTCAAAAACGCTACACACACGACACATGAAAAGTTAAAAATTAGCGAATTTCGACGGAATTTTTTGAAACATTTTGACAACAAGAGGCCAGTTTGGATAATTTGCATTTTCGAATTTCCTCTAAAAGATAGAAATGAGAAACTATCGTGGACGCGTTGAACTCGGTCGCCCAAACCAGGCGAGGTCGCCCTAGCTAGACAAGGCGCAAGCGCCGTGTGTCATCGGGTTAATTTCAAATCAGAACTTTCTAAAATGAAAGCTGCGAAAAACATTCAAAATTTCTTCAGGTCAAGTTTCGGTGTAATTTCGGACCTGAGATTAAAGTAGGTTGAAAAAATATTTAATAATAGATTTTCGAAATTTTCAGTATACCCCCTTTTGGACATTTTGATCAGGTAACTTATTTCCATCATATCTCAGTTCAAAATGATCTTACCAAAATATCAAAGCAAAGCGTAAATGGGATTACAGTCACCTTAAAAAATTGGACCAAACCCATTCAAAAAAACAGAACTGTGGTGAACGGGAGTTAGGAAAAAAAATTAAAATATACAAAAAAAATATACCTGTGAAAAAAAAATATACCTGTGAAATCGTGGTTCGAAAGGTGATTAGAGTAGCTCAATTTTAGCATGAGATGTCAATTATTTTGAGAATTTTTCACTCTCTGTCGTGATCATTCTTTAATTATGAAACTAGCTTGGTTAGGTGCATGAGAATACCAGAAAGTTGAACATTTCATTGCCAGGTTATTTTCAGTTTTAAATAGAGTCGTAAGGTCTGAGAACAAGTGATCCAGAAATCGGACAAATGAATATAATTTTCATAACCAGCGAGAATGTTCCAAATGCCCTTGTCCAGTTTTTTTTTCAAAAACAAATGAGCGTTTCGAAAACATTTGTCATTTTATGGCTCACAAGTGGCAGGGTATTCCCGTCGACTCGAGTTAAGACTTGATTAGTTTCTAACAGGCTTTTGGTTAGGAGCGAGCTTTTCCACAGCACGTGGTGGCTGTCGCTAAGGGCTACGTATGTTCAAAATGCGTTTATTCCTCTTCACTCTCCTTTCCGTTTAGTTTTCACATGCATCCTCTTCGCGTTTCTCTTCTCCCCTTCCTCTCCTAGTTTTCAATACCTCAGCACTCTCCTCTATTTCCATGGGCCCTAACTCTCGGCTGGTGCCTGCGTCTCATCACGACTTTCTAGGCATTTTCCCGCTTTTTTCACATTTATTTGTTATGTTCGCAGTTGTTTCACAGTTTCTTTCCAGACGTCGGTTTTCGTTATGGATGTTCATTTGTAATAAATGAACTTCTAGTTTTGACTCTTCTCTACCAAAAGCGGGAGCGCCTTCTCCTTATACTCTTATCAATATTAACTTATCACTTCATTTCGAAGTTTTTTCAAGCTTTTTATTTTTGCCAGAGTAGTTTTTTCGTACTTTTTTTAAAGCCGATTGCAATTCATTTGAAATGTCTCATCAATCACATCAGTATTTCTAAATTCCACCTAAATATCACAGGGTAGTGTTCTTTCACCAATTTTTGTGTACGAATCAAAAAATAAATGATGTAAGAATTCACGCAGTTTCAACGGCGCCTGCAGATAGAGCGCGGATATTTTCAACGAAGTTTACGAACAATAGATACTGCTGAAAAACTGCATATTCAAACAGTAAACTAATGTTTGCATTCGGGAAGAAGTTATTCTTCTTTTGTCGGGATAGTGACCTGTTTTTAATCAGAGCTTTCAAAAAAATGGACAGCTTCTATATAATTCATTTTGTCAGCCTTGGCCAATAGTAGAGATTCTTTTTAATGAGAATCCAAGAGCAAAGTGATCGGTACTTGTTCTCGCACTGATCATATATTTTTTTTTAAATTTTTTAACGAGTGATGCAAGCCTCCGCGTGTCAATATTTTTCTATTTGCCAAGTTATAACAAGAAAAAAACTATTGAAAGTAATTTTTTAAAACGGAGAAAAGCTTTTTTTCTAATGGAAATTGTAAAAGCTGTATGTCTCGTTTTTGGCAAATACGCCAGTTTTTTTTTTTCATTCCTGAGAAATCGCATGTGAAAAATTTGAAAACCGTTTTTTTTAAATAGTTTACGTTTCCAGCCTAACGCTCTCATCATTTTTTCATCCAATATAACAAAAGATGCTGCTGAATTGAACATTGGAATTGAGATCAAAGCATCGTTCGGTGGGTTATATAATTTTTTGAAGAGCATTATGGGGCATTAAGACCCAAGTTGGTTTGCGGAAAACAAAAAAGTGTGATCTGAATTTGTCGACAAAGGTGGTGCAGACATTTTTTTTTGGTTCGCCCATTCCACAAACCGTGAACTTAGAGTGATTTTTGTCGAAAATTTGAAGAGACTTTTTGATGTAACTCGCCGGGTTCTATCCGATGGTGCAAAAATATCACCTACTTTTTTTAGTGGCAGGCTTCCTTTAAAGCCTAACCAAATGTTTGTGGTGTGAGGCCTCCTTTCTGTTGGTTGGCACCTGTGAGGTCGATCTTGAGTACTTTGTGAATTATAATTATAGATTTTTTCTCAAATACAGAAAGTTTTTGAAACGCGCCCATTTCTGAGTTTTATTCATCTTCTAGCCATATAAACCAAACAAGAATTTATAGAATTAAAGTTAAAAATCATGTTGATGAGAATTTTTGTTAATGTTGAAGGTTACAGCGAAATGGGCGTGTACGTGACTATATTTCTATATGCCCTGACTACATCGGTGTTTTTCCCTGTATTTCAGTCTTTGGTGTTTTTCAAGGTGAGTGAAATGTTCATTAAAAAATACAATTTTGCCTTTTTTTAATAGTGAAAAATCAAGAGTATGACTGATTGAAAGCTCTCTTCCTTTCTCTCTGAAACTCATTCTTTCGTTGGTTTTTTCTTTGCTATTATTTCTCTTTTCTAAATTAAGGCATGCGTTTCCTTGTCAAACAGCACTGATGCTCATATATCATGCAAGTCGAGAGAAGCAGCTGCCAGGAATGAATCAGTACATTCACTGGCAAATTTCATCCTTCTCACTTCGTAAGTTTTCCTGATTGTTCTATTGAAACGACCAAAAAGGTTTACTGCACACGCATAGGACACCGTAAATACTGTTATAGAAGCCCATGGGTTTCTATTTTTCAAAGGGGTAATAAGTGTGGGCGTCTACTACAGGTAGGCTTCTTTAAGGTGAGCTTCTATTACAGTATTTACGGTATATGTTTTATACTTGGAAAAATCAATTCTTTGTTCCTTGGTGCCTTGAAAAAATTGGTAATATTTTCTTTTTCCAATGTAGAACTAACTAGTTGTCGAATTTCAATGAATATCTGGGGATATCAGCTCGAAATGTTTTGTTATAATTTTTTCATGCCCAAGAAGGAAAAAATAAACTTTCTATTTTAGATGTGACTTGCTTAAGAATTATTTTTTAGTAGTACTGGGCTATGCGTCACTGCATTTTTCACAAGTCGCTGGATTGGCTACCTGGGCGATTTAAAATCTCGGAAATTGGCATTTCTGCTCCCATTTGCCGGGCTGTTCATTTCAGATATCATTGTAATGATACAAGTCATATGGCCAAGAGTAAGTCAAGGCAAGAAACATGAGCTATGTTCAAGAATGGAGAGCCCAACGGTAAAATGGAGGGCCAATGAAAAAAATGAAGGGCCAAAAAAAAATCAAGGGCCCAAAAAAATATGGTATTTTACGCTTTCAAATTATGAATTAAAAATTGAATGTTAATTTAACTGTATGAGTCCCCGAGAAAATTTATATTGTGTCTTTGCTGTCCTTTCTAAGCTTGTTTTGATGGTGGCCCTGTGCTACTCCGTATTAGAACTGACCGGATTAGAGCTTGATGCTCCAGAAGCATCTGACAACACAAAAATTTAAGGAAATACATACCACTGTAAATCCAAGTTTAGGAAACTCACGGCCAAGACGACAAAATTTGGACTACAAATATATTTGATATGAAATAGTATCGCACAAAGTGTATAAAAAAAGAAAAAAAATGAAAATCTAAAATTACTTGAGTCCCGGTAAATACTTTTTGAGTCCCAAAAAAGTTTTCTTGAGTCCCTGGTATTTTGGTTAAATGAAACAAACACAAAAAAAATTTCCAGGAAACGGATAAAAGCCGGAAAACACTTTTTGGCAATCATATCAACGCAATAATTGCCCTCAATTTTTTTTCGACCCTGAGTCTCAAAAATTTTGGACCCTCCATTTATTTTTTTGGGCCACGTTTTTTTGGGCATTCGTTTTTTTTGGGCCCTCCATTGTTTTTTGTGCTCTCCATTTTTTTGGGTCCTCCATTTTCTCTATGGGCCCTCCATTCTCGAACAGAGCCGAAACATGTTTTATTTTTTATAATAATTTTCCAGTTATCTCCTTATTATTTCATTGTTTCGGAAGTTATCTACGGGATATTTGGAGGATATATGTCGATCACTTCGGGAGCATTTGCAATTATCAGCACGGCGCACACGGACCCGAAAAAAAGAGCAAAAGCTATTGCGCGGCTGGAAGGCACTATTTCTTTAGGATGTTAGTGAGAGAGGTTTTTTGCCAACAGAAGTGCAAACTTCACAAAATATGCTAGAGAAACCTAACTCAACTTCTCTTTGTGTGGCTGTTCACGCAACTGTGAAAAACGTTAAAAAAATATACTGGCCGGGAAATTTTTCTACACTTGAACAGTGCAAAGACGTGCTGTTGGTAGAGCATGAATCATTTAAATTTCGCGATTAATATACTGCAAAAAAAATATTCTTCACGCAGAGAAATCGCCCGGTGTTTGCAGTCTCAGTACATTTTTCTGAGAATTTCGTACTGAGTCTGCAAACACCGCGCAATTTCCTTGTGTGAAGAATATTTTTTTCGCAGTAAATGAATAAAACGAGAAGATTTGAGCCGACTCGCGGCTCCAATCTTCTCGCTTTACACGGGCTGGGTGAGTTCGCTTAGAAGAAAGACAATCACGAAATCAGTGTTCTTGGAGAAGTGAGAAATGATAAACTCGAAAATAATCATTCAAACTCTAAAAGTGCAATGGTTTCATCCGTGACAGTTCACGCTAATTAGCAGTTCTTTGTCCGCCAGCGAGTCTTTTTTGAGGCCTATTTTAGCACAGAGCTCCAGAGAGCTCCAAATGAAAAATGAAAAAGACGGACATCATCTCCGGTCAATTCTCTTTCGAAATATAAAAAAATCGTGAAAATCGGTCCAGTGAGAGGGGCGCTAGGGTTAGCTTTATAACCACAACCACACAGAAAGCGGTGATTGTTTATAGTGAAGGTCTCCCTCTTTACAAAATCGCAATAGTTTCGCCGTGGAAATTTGTTGTAAGTTTTCCAATACTTCCCTCTCTCTCTCTTTTGAGAAAAAACTTAGAAATCATTGCGTGTTTCATTTCCAAAAATATGTTATGGGAAAAATTCAATATAGCACCGCAGGTCCTACTAACAAAGCTCCGCTTTCCAAAACATTTTCGATCATATCCTTCCTCCGTTTTAAAGTGAGGATTTCGAAACATAAAACTTTTAGATGAGGTGAATAGGCCTTCAAAGATCTAATGAAAAAGAAATATAGGCTCTATCTTCACAATTTTTCTTCAATTCTTCCAAATTGATTTCGGAGAGATATTCAAGTCGATGAGATTTCCAAACAATTTATAAAACAAATATAGTGGAATTAACAGTACTATTAGAAACCAAAAGAAAATTTGAGGTTTTGGCTCGGCCAGGCCAAACTTGCCAAAAACCACGATCTAGAAGTATCTTTGATCTAATAAAGACTTGAGTTCAAGAATATGGTTAGTACGCGCTAGTAAAGGTAACGGAAAGTTAATCAATGATTTTAAGAGCTTGCCACTAGGACCATTTTTCAAATCCTCTCTAACAACATTTTGATATGCCAAAAGAGAGCCATCAAAAAATATACATTCGCTTAGTTACGACGAACATGATAAAAAAAAGCCAATAAATTTGGAGGGAAATTTTTTTTCAATAACTTCTAAGTTTTCAATTGGTGCAAATTAAGGTTTTCCAGATGCTCTTGCAAAAAAAAGGCAGCATTTTCTGTATAAACCTTATCACTTTTCAGCAATGATTGGGTTTCTAATCAGCTCTCGTCTTGAACATCTTGGATATTTAGCAATGACTGGTTTTTTTGTCGTTGCTCATTTCATCGCATTTTTATCCGCACTGTTTATGAAAGATGTTGCTTATCACGAACCAGATCCTTCATTCGAAGGCAAGGAAAATCCAAAGAAGTTATTAACTTGTGTGAGTTTGCCATGAAACAAAATTTGATTACCGTGAAACCTGCACAGTCGCGACAATGAGGAAGAGTACCTTCTTGTCATAACTAGTGTTAAAATTGTCCGGCTGTTTTGAACTTTGCTTTAGAAAAATCAAAATTAAGTTTTCATGACGATCTGACACGCTGTTCAACGTTTCCAAAACTGAACAGTTCTAACTAAGGATCCTTCAGAAATATTCGTGGAGTTACAGCACGAGTTATGCACGAATCTACATTGTGTTTCGGCAATTGATTTTGTCAATCATTTATGGTATTTTTCTGTTGATTTCCAGTGCTGAAATATACATAGAAATAAATTTAAGATTCACGTAACTTGACCTATGAAATCACTTTCCCGAAACAAAATGTAGATTCGTTCATAATTCAGGCTCAGATATCCGATCGTATATCTCACTAACTGAAACTCCACCGGCATTTCTGAATATTCCCTGGTAAGGCTGGATGTTCAAATACGGAACCGTTCTCTCATTTTTCCGCCGGAAAACTAGTTATATGTTACCGATACAGTGATGGCTTCTGAGTAAAAGAGTCCACGGATTATAACTTAATTTTCATGTCAGCTCCAAATCTAGATCTTAAAAGAACCGAATTTTTTTTTTCAAACCATCGCGGAAAAAGGGGATTTTTTTTTTCAAAAATGGAATGGAAAACTTTGTTATTAGAGTTAAAACAACTTATTTTGAGAGTGGTGGAACATGGAAATCTAGTTATTTTTCTTCTCTGACGTAATTTTGTAAGAGTTGTAATTTACAGGTTGGTTCGCAATTCCTCGAGGGCAAATCCAAACCTACGAAGAGAAACCTTAAAATTCTATATTTTTCATTTGCCATATCGTATTTCGCTTTCATCGGATCTACTCGTATTCTCTTTTTTTATCTGAAACACAGATTTTATTGGGGTACTGAGAAATACGGATACCTGAAAGCAATAAATCAAGCGATGACAACTGTTATGGCAATGTTTGCTTATCCAGCATTCAAAAACTTTGGTATAACAGATGTTCGATTGGCGATTTTCGGTCTTATAACAAGAAGCATTGGAAGGGCTTGGTACGCAATTGCTTGGGCAGATTACGCAGTTTTTGGAGTAGTTTGCTTCGAAATGTTTTCTAAATTCCCGGCAACAGCTTTAAGAAGTCTCATTTCCAGTAATGTTGGTGAGCACGAGAGAGGTGAGTCACAGTCTCAGTCATGATTGCAACCTTAACTATATGAAAATTGAATAAGAGAAAAAAGTGACTCGAATTGTTTGGAAAGGGGTGTTTGAAAAAGACGTTTTGAGACATAAATATTGTTCGATTTTTCTTTTGAAATGAGGTTCAGGGTAAGTTGAACAAAATTCGTGAAAACATCTTTCATGAGATCGATAGTAGGCCCACGATTCGGAGGATAGTTTACCTGAACAATTCCCTTGCCTTTTTTGAATTTTCATTGATTTGGGGTTTTAAATAAATAAATTTCAGGTTCCGCATTTTCTATTGTTGCTGTCATTGAAGCAATATGCAATCTTACTTCATCTTGGGTTTTTCACATTGCCTTCCCAATTTCCCTGAAGTTCTTTCCTGAGCTTTCATTTGTCATAATGCCAATTATTATTATACCTGCTATAACACTTATGACGTGAGTTTGTGCTTATGAAATGTCGAATTTTAGCGAGTAGTAGAGTGACGTGCCGGCATGAAAACCGGCAACTTTTACCGTTTTACCGCGTTCGGTAATGCCGGTAATTACCACTGGTAACCGGTAACCGGCGGTAATTTACCGGCACGTGCCGGCAACAACCGGTAAACGGCTCTGGCCTAGAAAACGCACACGGTGTACTACACTCGGACATATTCATTGTCCGA
Source organism: Caenorhabditis brenneri (assembly GCA_000143925.2). Taxonomy (NCBI): domain Eukaryota; kingdom Metazoa; phylum Nematoda; class Chromadorea; order Rhabditida; family Rhabditidae; genus Caenorhabditis; species Caenorhabditis brenneri. Next base: position 247,149 of record GL379901.1, on the reverse strand, counting down.
GTGTAGTTCACCCGGACATATTTATTGTCCGAGTGTAGTACATGATGTACTAAATTCATTTTACCGGTTGTTGCCCGCACGTGCCGGCATCAGCCGGTAAAATTTTACCGGCGGTTACCGGTTACCGACGGTAAAAAACCGGTAAGTTTACCGGTAAAATTTACGATTTTACCGGCATTTACCGGCATCTGCCTTGCCGGCACGTTACTCTAGCGAGTAGTTTTTTGAATGGTGGAGCGAAACACATGAAGAAAGAAACAAAAAAAGCAAAAAAGGAAGAGAATAACAGGAAAAACTCGATAAAATTGCAACAAATTGAGAAAAATCGAATAATCTCATTTCTTAACTTCCGAGATGGCCGCCAAAATGCAAGCGCTACCTGCCACGAACCTAAGCGCCGCCATATTCAAATTATGAAAGGAATGCCTCAAAATCTGTAACCAAGCGGCCTGTAGCTCTGTCTGGCGGCGACCCTCGTAACAATTCTCTGACAAAGTGACACTTTTAGAGAATTGAGTGGCAAAGCTAGTCTTTTCGAAAGGTGGAATGCAGGCCAGCCTAAAAATGAGAATTAAGAAAGGAAGAGTTGTTTTCTGCTTATACAACTACTGAACTTTTCAAAAATGTCTTCTGAAGATGAGGAAATGAGGTAAAAAATGAGGAAAAAAACTATGTTGTATTTATTTTTGTTTTGGGTGAATTTCTGTATTGAAACCAACAGCCGTGGTTGTTTTTCTGAGATCGAAACTTCCTAATAATTTCTTTTTCAGTCTCAATCTACGTTCCCTCGAATCCCCTGAAATTTGTCCCGAAAACGATCTTTGTTACGACAAAAGTGAAGATGTCAACATAGAAAAGGCAACTCTGAATCACATCCCTGCTGAAACCGACACTCTCACGGAACATTCCAACCCCATAAGATAAATCAATCACTTTTGTATTTGTACCATCAACTCAGATTTGTGATAGCACACTACTTGATTCTTCCTTTTCATTTACAGGTAGAACATTTGAACAAAATTACATAATCTCAAGAACATTTGTGATGATTAGTTTCGAAGTTGTTACCATTTCAATAAAACCAAATGTTATTAAAGTAAAATACGGAAAATACTTGCTCAATTGCAAAGCAAGGGACCTGAGGAGTTCGAAAACAGGGTCATATGGAATTCCTTCAAAAAATGGAGATGACGTGGATTTGTCAAAAATGAATAGGGATCCACTTCTCAGAACGGTAGAGAAAATTAAGGCACTTCTCAGAGTGATGAATAAGCTCAGGGTGTTTCAGATAATGAATATCATTTCTAATAGTAAGGATACGCGTTACTTCGCAACCGCGACATTCCGCAACCAACGTAAATTTCGCAACTACGACATTTTGCAACTAGTAAAAAACGACGTAGAAGGCAAGTGTCAGGCCAGAAATGAGATAAGCGTGATTATTGAAATCGTCAGATAAGAAAAATGTTCGCATTGTCAAAAAATGAGTGTTTCGGTAGTGTCATTTTGAAGAAATGGTTTGAACAATGTTCTGCAAACGTTCATTTGAGCACTGGCAGTTATAATTGAAGACTTTCTTTTGGACAATTTCGAACGAATTTGCTATCGCAAAAAAACACCTCCTTGTAATGTTGGCTGTTTCAGCTTACACTTGGGAACACTTGGCATAAACTTGGGAAGCACTTCTAGATCTTTTGATCTGTAAATCGTCACGAACAATTTGCTCAAACTTGAGGCAAGGAGTTTAAAACCATTTATTTTCTCCACAAGTCTAGGCTTAGTTTGCAAAAAAAATTTTTTTTTAATTTGCCATTGTTAGGTTAAAAATTATCCTTTCCACAAAAAGCAAAATTACCGCGAGAAACTGAAAGCGCTGCGACTTGTAAAAGCATGTTGTAGTCGCTGTCAGGCGTTTTCAACCTACTGGTATCAGTCCTAATTTGATTGATGCAATCTGATCATATCAAGATTGAAGGTCAAATGTTCTAGGCCACATGAGTTTAAAGTTTCAAGAATAAGATCAAAACTGTTTTTCTTTTTTTTTCGACATTCTTTAACCATTTTACTTTTTTGTTCGTTGACTTATCTTCATCGTAAATCAAAATAGCAAGAAACAAGAAAATTATCTGATTCTTATAAAGTCTCGACTGCGAAGATGAGATTGCAATGAAGTTAACCGTTTTTCCTTTACACTTTCCGCGTTTAATTTATTATGCATGAAAACGAAAGAATTAACTTGATTTTTGTTCAAAAAAAGGATGACTTTTCATATTCATTCGAGGTCTTTATCTTCTGCACATTTACACTTTTTAAACCTAAAAGTTAGTTCATAGGCCTTCACAGGCTTCATCCGAAAAACCTCATCCGAAAAACCTAGAAAATTGGATACCGTAAAAATTATGATAGAAGGACCCCTATAATAGAAGGACAGTAAACAAGGGGGTTTGAAAAATAGAAGGACACCCTAAAATAGTAGGACACTTGCATAGGACTTCCATAGTTCAGTTTTATGTTTCCATTAGAATTTGAAGAAATTTAAGCTCAGTAACAGCTTTTCGCAAAGTACAATTTGAAAAACAAAGGTTTTGAGTCATTTTTGGAATTGAAAAAGGTGATACGTGTGTGTTTTTCAGTAACATGCTTCATGCATAACGTATTTTTTCAATCCTACAAAATGCTTCGAAAACTAGAAGGACACCCTTTAATTGAAGCACCCCTAAAATATAAGGACACTCTACGAAGGGGGTTGAAAATTAGAAGGACATGTCCTTCAATTATAGTTTTTACGGTAATCCTGAAGTATGGCACCAACATTCTGTGAAATTGAAAAGTCGCTATGAGTAAGATTATTTTCAATTTAGCAAAAAATTTAGTTTTTGTACTACGACCATTTCTGATTTTTCGAATTCGGTTACGATTTTTTTGGAGTATTTTCTAGTTATTTGAATGGAGGGTTAATTTTCAGCCACATCTATTCCTTCCTTGAATGCAAATTATCCTTTGTTGCACAGTATATATTTGAGCTCAGTAACCGAAATCGGCCTTCAAAACCATATGGTGTTGTCACCCTGATGATACAATTCTTTTTTCAGGAGGAAAAGTAATTTGAAAACCTTTAGTACAAAAAAAATCCAGATAATGGAAAACTGTAATTTAGGGAAAAAACTGGGCGGAATCTCTTCTATATACTAAAGGAATAGCTCTGTGTGTGTGTGTGTGTGTGTGTGTGTGTGTGTGTGTGTGTGTGTGTGTGTGTGTCTGTGCCGCACTTATCACTGAATAACTTTTGAACCCCTCGACCGTTTTCTACCATATTTGGCATGTAGCCATGGGTCACCGAGCGCTCCAATTCTATGAAGTTTGGAGCACGGGTTACTGTAGGATTACGGTAGCTACAGTAACCAGATAACTCAGCAATAGCTAGGAAACGGGTTCGAAGTGCTCAGAATTGTTCCATTTTTTGCATGTACTACCTAAGGGACCCCAATAGTACACCATCAAAAAATGGTGGAGATTACTGTAGGATTACGGTAGTTATGGTACTCCAAAAACTCGACTGGCAAGCTCTGGATGGATAACCTTCCAGAACATTCTTCTTCTTTCCAGAATCTTCTAGAAACTTCCAGAGCTTCCAGAAACTTCTAGAATGTTCCAGAACTTCCAGAAACTCTAGAAAAATTCAGAAACTTCCAGAAACTTCCAGAAACTTCTAGAAACTTCCGGAGCTTCCTGAAACCTCTGGAATGTTCTAGAAACTTCCGGAGCTTCCAGAAACTTCTGGAATGTTCCAGAAACTTCCAGAAACTTCTAGAAACTTACAGGAACTTCCAGAAACTTCTAGAAACTTCCATAAACTTCCAGAAACTTCTAGAAACTTATAGAAACGTCGAAACATTTGATTGTTTTGGCGGGAATTCGAATTTCAAAAATGTTGGCGGGAATTCAAAATTTCAAAATTTTTGGCGGGAATTCAAAATTTCAAAAGTTTTTGCGGGAATTCGAATTTTCAAAATTTTTTGAGGGAATTCAAATTTTCGAAATTTTTGGCGGGAACTCAAGTTTTCGAAATTTTTGGCGGGAATTCAAATTTTCGAAATTTTTGGCGGGAATTCAAATTAGCAACATTTTTGGAACAGGAAGGAAGCATAGGGTGCATCACTGCCCAATGATCAAAAATGAGTTTAAGCGTGGCAATCTAACCCCCCCCCCCCCCCATTGAGGAGCGCAGCGACGAACAAAAAGGAGGTGAGCCGCCGTAGGCGGCGCCACCGACTGGTATAAAACTAAAACCGTTCATAGGTGACCATTCGAAACCGGACGTTATAGGCACTAGCCACAGTGATTTCTGACAACTTTTTTTTGAGTTGGCGAATTCGAAAAACCAAATTTTTTGGAATATCTGTTCTGGAAAGGTTAGCACAGTGTAACACTTCAAGAATGCAATTGATTTGAGCACAATAACTCAGTTGTTTCCAGTTTCCTAGAAAGTTGTGTAAAGTTGGAAAAAGAGGAATACGGTAGTTTTTTTAAAATGGGGGGTTTGAATGGAAACGAACACCTTCGATCGAGGAGAAGCAGGGTCGGCGCCTTTTCCGGGTGATGGTAAGTTTTAACGAAACTCTCGGAAAAGGCGGCTCGACTGACAACAGTTAAACTTTTTTGCGCTCGATTGAATTTCTCCTCCATGAATCAAAACGTTTGTTTCTTTACTTCACTAGAAATATTTTGTAATTTTGCTCTGATTTCTTATCTTTCGTTTCGGCGATAATTAATTTTAATAAAAAATGTATGCCAGTTGTTATCAGTCTGAAATGTAATACAGAAAACATTTACATTGTCTTCTGTGTTTTTAAAGAGAAAAGAGATGGTTTCCGAATCGATTACACATTTTTATCACCTTTGAGACGTTACAGAAAACATAGAAACTATAGTTTTCTCGTTTCATTTCACATGTTTCCCAGTTTCTTTTGTCACTGTTCCTTGTTTTCTTTGTGCTTCGATGTAGAGACAGAGAAAATATTGCATTTACGAAAAATGACAATGTACTGTTTGGAAAAATGTTTTCACAATCTAGCTCAAGCATTTATTATATATATATGTAGAAATGTTCTGACAAAGACAGAAAATTGTTTTTGCAAAACATTACAGGACTGACGTGGCGAAAGCAACAGGACGCCCGCTTTTTTCCCAATCACTTTATGTCGAAATAAATCAGCAACAGAAAAGCTGACATATATTTTTTTTTCTCAACTTTTATTAATTTTGTTTCGAAGCATGCATTTAAAGATAGACTACTCACAATGACTTTAAATTTCACCCCAAACTTCCGTTTGCTGCTTGTCTATTTTTTTCTTTTATTGTCAGAACTGAATATGTTGCTTTTTTATATACAGTACCGTGCAAAAGTATACGAACACTTCCGTTTTTCAGTTGATTTTGGCCGATTTAGGCTGACTTTGAGCATGCGCCACACATTCAAAAATTTTTCTACGGCTCTAAAAACTTTTGGGCATATCAAACATAGCTTGAACTACATTTTTGTAGTTGACAACTTTTTTGTACCACCACTTTCCCGACAGATAGAGCTCGTCTAAATCTACTACCACAGAAATAGCCCGTTTCCTGTAGAAAAGTTGAGGATTTCCGGAGCTTTTCATTGGACGAGCTGTATCTGCCGGGAAAGTGGTGGTACAAAAAAATTGTAAACTACAAAAATGAAGTTCGAGCTATGTTTAATACGCCCAAAAATTTTTAGAGCCGTAGAAAAATTTTTGACCGTGTGACGCATGCTCAAAGTAAGCTAAAATCAACTAAAAACAGGGGGTGTTCGTATACTTTTGCACGGTACTGTACATCTATTGTGTTCCTCACCTTTCTCTGCAATGCGAAATATTTCAGTTTTTGCCGAAAAAAAGGTCTTCTTCCTTTGGGTTGAACTCAGCGTATATCGTTAGATGCGCCATGTCGTTAGATGCAGTGAGTTTATTTTATTTTGAATTCATTATGAGCATATCTCATTAGCAACATTAAGCTTTATTTTCAGACACTTACGAACATCAATGACACGCTTCTTCAAGTGGCAAGTCTTCTCAAGGCTGTAGAATATGCTGTGCTTATTTTAGCCGTTTGTGTTGGTGTCGCTTTGGTAGGTAAGTGAAAATAATTTCATGGTTGAAGGAGGCCAATCGCTATAAAAAAGTAGGTGAGCTTTTCAAATTAATGGATAGAGCTCGGCAAGTTACACGGATCCGTGCACGGAAAAATTTCTTATCATTTTGTCAGATAAAATGATCAACTATAGGGGTTTTACTCGTGCAATTTGTAACAACACTTTAGTTTACCTCTGTTATGGCTAGTTTTTGGGTTTGAGGTCAGACAATATGAGGAATAAAAATTGAGGTTTTATGAAGTATTGAGGTATGTAAGATAACAGAGATTAGATTCTGTGGCTTCTAACTCGAAATCTAGCCGTGGAATTGGAAAATAGTTATCTGAAGAGTTTTTACAAATTACATGATGATCAACTTTGTAGTTGACAATTTTTTTTATGAAAACGCTTCTATCGAAAGTTAGGAGCTAGTTTCTGAAGAATACTCCTCGAGCGAAAGTTCAATTTCAAAAGCGAAGGTTTTGATTCACGTGTAAAATTTTTCCTGAAGCTACGCGAAGGCTCTCCATTCTAGGCCATGATCTAAAGTGATTTTCGTAAAACGTGGTTCAAGAGTTTTCGATGCAACTCGCCGAGCTCTATGATTGTGCAATAATCTCACCTACTTTTTTTTAGCGACTGGTCTTCTTTGCGTTTATTGATGTAAGGAGTAGTGAAGAACTTCAAAATTAACCATGTCTTCGGTATATCCAAATATAGCTACTCCCCCCCCCCCCCCCCTCATCCAAATACGACCCTTCAAACTTAACTTAAGTAGAGCCCCCCACGTTCACTTTTATCTCCAAAAAGCCTCCCCCACTCCCCAATTGATTCTGGGGTTTACTGTTCTCGTATCCAAGGCCCCCATTTTGTTTGTGGTTTCTGATGTATGCGCAGACGTGCCGAATTTTGAACCTCAAACAATTTTCTTTTTCCATAAAAGAGGTGAAATTCATCTAAAGCCGATATTCAGGCGAGAAAGGAGGCCCCTATTTTAATTCTTTGACATTCTTTGTGTTCCCTAAATGAGGCTGGCAGACCAACAAAATCGCTACCGGACAGCGTGTCAACCCTGCTTGTCTTTAAACGCCGGCGTCTAAAGACAAGCAGGCCGGGCGGTTTCGTCTCCTATTTTGAAGAGCTACTGTATTTCTTTCTGATCACCTCTGAGTCTTTGTGATAGGGGTATTTCTCGTTTCATATAAGACTCAGCACACCATTCCCGAAAAAAGTACCCGGTGCACAAGTTAAAAGAACTGAAGCACTCCAGTCCTCTCCAAACTAGCATACATAGAACCGCTTTTTACATCAATTCATTACAGGCTGTACTGGTGCTTTCTTTTACGGCAAATACAACCAACGTAACCAGTACCGGGAGCTGAGCAATGGTGGTAGTCCCGACGCGACCATGTCTCGAAGTCCGTCAGAGAGCCCGGCTCATAAATTGAGGAACGCTCGTGTTTGAAAAGAATGAGAGAAGATTATAACGAATGCCTTACAATTTTATTGGTTTTTGTTTCTAAATGTGCTTCCGACTTCAATGAATATATGAATAAATAGTATATGAGGAAGTACGAAAAACAAAAAAGAAGAGATTCATAAAACACAGACCATCAGGAAAATATAGAGGACAATATTTTAAAAAGCACAACACACGAAGATGAAAGAATTAGCGCATCTGAATCACTCCAGCATCGCGAAGCTTCATGAGTTTCTGGAAGATCTCCGGATTCTTCAAGTGCTCACGGACTGCTCCTGGATCATTACTCATCTGTTCCAAAATCATTCGCATTCCTGGATCACGGAGAATCTCCTGAACTTCTGGATCAGCCAATGATCGCTCTTTGGCTTTTTCAGGATCTTCATCGTTACTTCGCAAGCAGGTTCGCACACCGTCACGAGCCTCTTCATTGTTTGGATCAACGTTTAGAGCGTCTTCATAAGCTCGTTGAGCTTTCGACCATTCGTGCATTGCGGCGAGACATGCACCTTTGCGAATGTATCCTTTGACTGAAAATTGAAACTGATGAATTGATACTGTGAAAATAACAAAATTCCTTGCTGGAACTTTATTATTTTCACGGTAAATGAGCAGTGTGGAAAGCAGACCTATTTTGAAAATTATGTATCAATACAGGAAAAATTGCGATAGCTTTAAGTTCTGCAACTTTCAAGAATTCAAGCGGCATACATAAATCAAAACTAGGAGACTGAGAGCTCAATGAAAAAAATGCTGGATGGAAGACACTACGCGATCCATTGATGATGTAGTCCGGTATGTTGAAAAAGACAGGTCATGACGATAACATTGTCTAGGTTTTCGAATTTGGTGGACGGCATCATCAATGATACAAGCAATCTTCAGTGGTATTGAAAGTGTGGACAGTAAGGTATTAAGTTATTTTTACTGTCTTTCCACAACAGCTTTCCGAATTTTTTGCTGTATACTTTCAAAAAAAACTGGTGGCCAATTTCTTGGCTCTCAAGCCTTTTATTGCAAGCCCTTTGGAAGAAAGTAAAATTAACTTGGAATCGTTACGCCGCGGAAATTTTCTGGTTGTTACTAAAACTTTGTGAAAATCGAAATGTGCAGCTGATTGCTGCGAATCTCACTCTCATGAGTCAACCGATATTTGTTAAGAGCACGTTGGTACAACTGGCTAGGTCAAAAAGTGCGCTGAGCGCACGCGTCTAATCTGCGCTCTATCTGCAGGCCTTTTTCACCTGACATCTATCAATTTTTTAAAGGGGGACTCCTCTATTCGAAAAATGATACTTTTGTTACATGAATCGACGCAGATTTTTTTTCGAAACGAATTCTTCTTTTCTACGAAATTCTGCGTCGATTCATGTGATAAAAATATCACTTTTCGAATAGCGGACTCCCCTTTCAACTATTCTCAACAGAGCATCCAGTCCGAAATTCTCCAGCGTATATTCGTGCTAGAGTTGTACTTCATACAGTCTTCGCATAACACTACCTTCCACTTTTAATGAGCAGAAAGAAACTTTTTTGAGGCAGCTCGCTCAGTTCTAGAAGCCTCCTTTTTCCCCAACAAAACAGTCTTATCTGTGTTGCTTGAGCTAATTTTAACAAGAATAATTGAAATTGCTCCAAAAATATACCGCACCATTTCAAAAGAACGCATGTATATTCTAGTTTAAAAATCTATATCTAATATAACTATTTTTTGAAGCCGGTTATCAATAAATCACTCGTAGTCACATCTAAAATTACGTACTAAATTTCGGATCTTTCTTGATGCAAGTATCGCAGTCTTCCAGAGCTCGCTGGAACTCCATGAGCTTAGTGAGACAGGCGGCACGATTGGAGTAGAGAATAGCATTCTCCGGATCACGTTTAACAGCTTCATTGTAATGTTTCATGGCAGTGGGGTAATCGCCTTTCTGTAAAATATCGGGAAAATAAAGCAAGTTGGGAGAATTTTTACCTTAAAATAGTCATTTCCTTTGTTCTTCTCCTCTTGAGCGATGTCTGGGTTTATATAAGCCAAACGTTCAGCCTCTTTAATTTGTTTCTCTTGTTCTTTAACTTTTTTCACGAGTTCAGGATCACGATACTCTGAAAGCGATTTTTGGAACCACTGAAGAGCAGTCTTGAGATCTCCCTGTTTTTGGAAGGCGTTTCCAGCGCGGGACATCGCTCTGAAATTCGCCGATTTTTGAAGTCTACTCTTGTTCTGTGAAATCTCACTTTGCAATCAGTTTGTAATCAGCACGGGTTTCCCTACCTACTTCGATAGCTTTCTCGCAGAACTTGACGCAATCTTCATACTTTTTCTCCTCGAGAAAAACCGCTGGAAATGAAAAATCTTTCATGCGTTTTCGAACGATTGATTACTCAATTTTACCTGCTTTATTGTTGTAAAATGTTATGTTCGTTGGGTCGAGCTCGATAGCCCTGTCGTAATGCGAATGGGCGCTTTCGAAGTTTTTTTGTTTGTAGGCGGTGTTTCCAAGGTCTTTCTCAGCAACAGCCTGTTATATTTTGATGAAAAGATATGTTTTATGCTTTGAAACTTACAGCTTCCGACATTGTTTGAAATTTTCAACCAGAATTTGGAAATATCGCAGAGAGAAACTGTAAAACCAGAAAATGATCGGCGAAAAGCGAAAGAGACCATGAGAAATTAAAGAAAGGGCAAGTGCGCTCCATTGGAGAAAGTTTCTAGAAAAGAAGGATAGAGAGTGTGCAGAGTGATGAAACGCAGGAAAGCGGGGCAGTTTAAAATTTTCTCGTGGCAAGTTCTGCGCAGCACAGCCTCCTGCGGTGTAAAAAATCGAGAAAACGTCGCGCCGCTTTTTCACCTCTCATTTACGCGCGCTCTCTCGCCATGCGCAAGCTGAAATTACTGTCCACCGTCTTTGATGACCATTTTCGGCAGAATGAGAATGTATTTTGGCATAAAAATGTACGGAGATATAGAAAATAACTCAAGGAACAAGACGAATTAAATTTTGTATAATCAAAATCTTTTTTATTCTCCTTTTTATTCAAAAATGGGACTAGTCGGCGAGTTCTAAACTAAATTGGATGCCCGATAGCTTAAGAGATGCAAAACTGAATTTAGAAACTTTTGTTGGCGCTGATTTTTCAATTTTTTTCTATACAGGGCCATATTTTCTCAAAAACCCGAAAAATTCAGGGTTTTCAGTACAAAAACTTTGTATTGGGACTACTTGTTCATTGTTCAGTTAATCTTTGTGTTTAAGAGCTTAAAATGTTACCAATTTTATTATCTACAACCTGTCGGCAACAGTTTTCCAAAAAAAGTTGTCTGAAACTGTCGAATTGATTCTGAAAAATTCTGGAGTAAGTAATGCAAGCGCGCTCCATCTGCACGTACGAAATAGAGAGAGACCGTTTCTCTAGCCGTTCCTCTTTTTTTACACCGCAGGAGGCTGTGCTGCCCAGATCGCACTTCTATAACCATCATTGTCAATTATTTTTAGCTGAATGAAAAAACAAAAACTTTTTGAAAATTTCCAACTTTGGGATCCTGTGGTTTTGCCAGTTTTGGAGATGTTGATCTGAATTTTCCGGGGTGCACTGGAAATCGCTTCGGGTTTCTGGTGCAGTTTTCGGTGTGACGATCTGACCACTTTGAACCCCCTATTTCAAGGAAAGTGGGAATCAAAAAATGTAAAAATTTTGGAGTACTGGAAAAAATTCTTTTAATATGATTTTTCATTCGTTCAGTTTTTAAGGTTTTGATGTGAAAACAGGTTAGCATGTTAAACTTTAGAAAAGCTATCATGTGAGCCAAAAATTGTTCGAATTGTGTATGAACCAACAATGTAGGCCATAAAACAAAAATCGAGATTTCACGAAAAACGGAGTTTTTCAGTTGTTTGGAGAATTTCTGCGTTGTCCCCGGGTCAAAATACTTCCCTCTCTATCTATTAAGAAAAACTGAGAAATTATAGCGTGTTTCATTTCAAAAAAAAAATTGCAAAAGTGCAAAACAGCACCGCAGGTCCTCAACAGATGTCTAGTCATGGAAACTTAACTTACCTTGAGAGACTCAGAAAATATCCGAAAGGTTTTGAAAAACGTTTCGCAGTGCTTGTAGAACCTGATTAATGAACGAACAAGAAATGATGGAGATTACTGTAGAATTAAGATGGTTTTCGAAAAACGTTACAATTGCTAATAGCTTATACTAATAGCTTATACAAGGAAGACTTCGGAGTTGTATTTGTTATATCACAAAAAAGGGGTGACCGGTTAAATGATAGGAAGATAAATACGGAAATCGCATCCGAAAAAAGGAAGGAACCGTGAAAAAATGGAATACCGCTGGCAAGAAACGAAACTAGTATTTTCACCTCATGTCTCCAGATAAAAAAACAAATAACTCGTATCTTTTACCGTACCATTCTCTGAAACTGGAAATATCTTTTCTTTACTATTGACAATCACCGCGTTCTGTGTGTCTGTATGCCTGTTTCCGGGTCTAGCGCCGCTTCTATTGGGCCGATTTTCATGGAACTTTCACATTGTGAAACAGAATTTCACCGTGATGATGCCCGTCTTTTTCATTTTTCATTTGGAGCTCTGTGGGGCTCTCTGCTATGATAGAGCTCACAAAAGACTCGCTGGCTGGATAAGAACTGCTAACCAACGTGAACTGGCACAGTTAAAATCATCAAACCCATCGGAATTGAACTATTGTTTTTCACCTTATCATTTCTAATTTTCTCATGAACATTATTTTGAGACTGACGTTTTCCCAAGCGAACTCACCCAGCCCGTGTGAAGCGAGAAGATTCTTCTCGTATGGAACAATTGCGAGTTCATCACCATTTAGCACATTAATACTACTCGTGGCCCATGATTTTATTCAATAGATCCCATCTTTTATTTTCATTCAATGAAGCAAACAGCTGCTTTCCTTTTCCCCTTCATCTTTGTTTTCGAACTTACTTCTCTAACTCTCTACACATACTCTGGCTCCATCTTCCTCTTCCTCTTTTTATTTGATTCGGTGATGCCATCTGGCATTTTCATCTCGTTTCTCCTACTTCTACTTTCTTGAAGTTTTTGATTTTGCTAACTTCCGATGCTTTTTCAAAAGTGCATCGTCCTACTTCTCCTCACATTTTTCCCTTTATCTACGCCATCAACATGCTCCACAACAGATCAAATAAAGTTTCTGCAATGTAAAGGAAGTATCATAAAGATACAGGATTTACTCAAACTATATGCTCCGTTCACAGAATCTCCAATCCCGGCTGCAGTTTTCAAGCGAATATCGAAACTGTGTGATAAAGCAGTGGTAATTTTTCAAGTATATATATATATATATATATAATTCCTAAAAGTTCCTCACAGATCTGACACGGTTTTAAGTACGGGTCGGAAAAATCTCCAAATGAAAACTAACATAAGAGGAACTTTCATTTTCATTTTCTGCATTTACTTGTTTCGTAATTAAACACATGAAGGAATAATCTTCCATGAGTATTAGTATGCAATTTTAAATATGATTAGAGTTATAAAATGTGAGCACTTCGACATGTGAGCAATGAGGGTTCTAAAATGGAGCATGCTATTTTCAGTTTTTATTTAGTGTTGAGACTTGGCATTTTTCGCCTGTTGTTATGTATGTTAAACAATGCATAAGTTCAAATTGACTCGCTTGTACTTTGAAAAAGTGCTATAAATGGAAAACATTCGAAAACAGAAAAAATAATGTTGCAAACATTAAAAAATTGTTGTTATCAATTTGATTTTCAAAATGAGTCACTTTACAGAGTTGCGTTGATCGAATAGAGTGCGTTGAAGCTAAAAGAGGAGTTTCTTTGATGAATAACGCTTGCGGGGGAATTGAGCTAAGCTCTGGTCCTTTCGGAGATTGCTTGTCAAAGCTTCAAACTATCACCTTGAATGTTAAGAAGTATCCTTGTGCAGGAGTTCTCAAAAAAGAGGCGGTAAGTGGGGCTGTTTCGAAGGTTATTGCGGTTATTCTGTGATATGGCAAAGCTGTCTTTTACTTGGTACTTGAAAAAAATATTTCAGCTAGACAACACTTCGAAAGGCTGTCGAATGTTCTCGGAAGACTTGGACTGCGTGAAAAATGTGGCAAAAGATTATTGTGGTACAGAAGCTGTTGATGCATTTAGAAAAGGAACTCCATTTATGAAAAATTTAATGAAGTGCCCATGAAAAAAGTTATATTGAAAATGCACAATTGTCATAAATTATGATGAAGTCTATAAATTTAACATTTCACAAGATATACTGTCACAGAATAGCGCATTAACATGCACCGGAAATGAGGAATTTTGGTTTCAAGTTTTGTTAACAAGCGCTTGCAATAGAACATAGTAGTGAGTATAGTGAAACAAAACATCTAATCACGACGACGGAGCTATTTAGTTTCAGTTCTATTCCGTTAAAGTTGTAATCTCTAAGTTCATTTATCTTTTGCACAGTTCTGTTTTTACATGGTAGCTACTCCCCCCGGCCTGGTCAATAGTGAGGTGTTTATATTTTAAAATGTTGGCGAGAGACAAAATTGGAACCTCTTGAATTAAATGCTTAACGTCTAAAGTTGAACGATTTTGCAAGGTTGATAGGGCTACATGCCAATAATTGTATCAATATGTGCCAAATGTTTCTAACTAAGAATAACGTCGTAAAAACATCAATTCGAAATTTGAAGCCCTCTGCTTACTGTCTCCTTGTTGTTTTTCAATAGAACACAGCTCGGAATTGTTTTATATCTTGCAGTGCAACGAAAAAGAAAAGGAATGTTACTCTTGTGATTTCTTTTCGGAACAGTCCGAATCAGAACAGAGCAAGTATTCACCTTATTTGCTAGAGTTGTGCACCCTTGTGCTTTTAAGGAATAGCGAGTGTCCATGATTTGAAAAAGACATGAACCCCTTGGGAGTAAACGGAAACATACTTTCCAAAAAATATGAATTAAAGTTTCCTGTTTGGTTCGAATGAGCCCAAACCTCAAACACCTGCTCCATTCGGCAATCCGTCGAAGCGCTAGAAAACCCATATTTCAAAGTCATTGACTTTGGAGACAACATAACTCATGAACCATACACATTTCATTAATAGCACATTCATTTTTTGGTCTTTCGTGATGAACATTTTCAAATAAGACATGATCACTTTTTCCCTTCGGTCCTCTTCCAAGCTGCTCGACTTTCCTTTGATAGGGAATATTCTGAAGACTGGTCATAATGTTTTCTCAAGATGAAAAGAAGATCTTTATTTAAAAATTTACAGATACACGCAAAAAGTGCCACCCGTATTGGGAGTCGACAACATTATAACTGGCCAAACAACGCTATCTTTAAAACAAAATCTGTACAAGTTAATGTCCGATTCAAAATATATAATTCTTCATTTTTTCATTGATCGAAATTTATCGAATGCGAAAAGTTTCAGTTCACAGAAAATAAAAAATGAGCACGTAAAAATAACTCGACTTTTTCTAGCAATTTCTAGAGGCCTTAGAACTACCTGCTCCTGGTGATTTCGAAAACTATTCAAGAACTTCAATTGGAAGCCCAGGTGTACTCGGTTCTAGGCCACTCAGTTCTAACACTGAAACAATCGTATTGTTCAGTCTTTATACCGAGAAGCACGCAAAAATATAAGTTATAATTCTGGGCCTCGCCCCGTTTTTGAGGTTCTTTGAGTGAATCATTGGAATCTTGATGATAATCTTGATGAGAAAACTGAATCAACATTCGAAAACGTGGAATCAAATGAGAAAATCTTCGTCCCAAAGAACCTCTGAAACAGGAGAGAACAAAACTCGCGAATTCGAAATCAACTTGGCAAGGCGTGTTTGACCTCTTCAGCAAAATCCTTTTCAACATCTGCAATGGAAGCGACTGACATCACTGCTGCTTCAGCTAGAAGACGACGTAGAAGGGTTCCACAAGCAGATCGAGGAAGAAATTGGGTGATGTTAATGCGAACCAGATGTTTGTAACGGATGACTCGCTCTGAATAAATTTTTTTCTGAACAATATTCACTCGGATTGCCATGCCGTAAGCTGAGAAATAGCTAATGATTTTTCTTTTTAGTAGCCTTGTACTGTTCTGAAATTCAGGGTCGAAAAAAACCAGGCTTGAAATAGGTCGTGGACCAAAACGTTAAAAACACAGCGACCGAAAAAATGTGGGCCAAATAACAAGTCTTTGAAAACTGGGTTAACATCAACACTAATTTGTTGTTTCAGTACGTCATAGATGGCTTCCACAGGGATAGTCTCAAAATAAAATTAGCCATTGTCATTGAAAAGATGCATAGTAGGAAACTCACTAAATACTAATGAAAAAAAAAGTTTCAAGCTGGTACAGTCAACATATGTTTCCCTTAGTCCCTGGTTGCAAAGTTAGGCCCTCGATATGAATTTTTTGGTCATTGATTTTTTTTTCTCGGTTCCGATTATTTTGAGCAGTGCCATGTTCTTTTTAGCATGCTGGCTGAGTTTTGGAAGCCCGTCCTTCTCCGTAAAGTAAATCTTTTTGAACCATTTTCCAACTTTCTTACAGTTACTTTTTGCTTGAAACAAGTTGAAAAAAAAACTTTTAAAAAACAAGGCTTCTCGAACGCATGCATTGAAAACATGTTTGAAAACAACAGTTTTCGCAATATATTAGGCGGTATTTAATTTCAGAACTTTACAAACTAGAACTGCCGGCAGTATAAGAATTGCTACAAATGAGAACTATCTCAGATCAGAACTGCTACATATTAGAACTGTAACAAATCATAGCTGTAAGAATGAGAACTGGAAGAATAAGAACCGGAAGAATGAGAACTGACACATAATAGAACACTAAAAGCGTGAGTTCTCTCACTAAGAAGTTCAAATCCTATTCTTCCAGTTCTCATTCGTTCATATTCTTCCAGTTCTAACTTGTAGCAATTCTTATACTGCCGGTTCTTATCCTTGATAACTTTCCTGTTCCACCACCTTTAAGCCGCGTTTTACAGTGCTATGGTACCCAGTTCGATTATTAAAAACGTTTAGAAAACTAACATGGCGTCGTATGAATAGATTCATCGAATATGACTTTTTTACTGAATGTGTTAGGAAAATATGGCAGATGATAACGTGTCCCATTGATGACGCTGTTTATCACGTTGAAAAGCTAGGCTATGACAGCCGCAATGTCGAAGCTGTTTCAACGTGGCGGACTGCGTTATCAATCAGGACCGTCAATACTCACTATTCACGTAATCCTTCAAGTCATCCTCGGTTGCCGTATGACCTTTTTTCAAAACTACAAATGCCACGGGTCGTTCTCCTGACAGTTCGTTATTGATTGCTACTACAGCTGCTTCTCCAACAGATGGATGTGTTAATAGAAGTGTTTCGATTTCTTTTGGGATTACTTGATATCCAAAAACTTTAATCATTTCTTTCAATTTGTCCACAATATAAATGTTTTGATCTTCATCGAAGTATCCAATGTCTCCAGTTTTTCTCCATCCTTCAATGAAGTGCTCTTCTGTAGCACGTGGGTTATTGAGATACGGAGAGTCTGCCGGAACTCCTTTCACACAAATTTGTCCTTTCTCTCGGGGTCCTAATTCTTTTCCTGTCAAGACATCCAAAACTTTCAATTCTAAATTTGCTGTGAGCTGTCCACATGAATGAGAAAACGAAGTGTCCTCATTATAGTTTCGAGAGATCAACCCAACTTCGGTCATTCCATACGCTGAAAACAACATGGAATGATCCTCTGGCCTTTCTAAAAGTTATGAACCGCAAATGTTTGCTTCTTTGAGTTTTAGATTTTGAGCTTGCAAATCCTTAACATATCCGTGAGATAAAACACTTTTGGTAATAAGAATGGTTATAGGTCATAAAAATCAATTAGAAAATAATAGGTACTCTCAAAGAGTCAGTTATTGATGAAACGTCCCTAGTTCCAAAATTCAATTTATAAACAGAAACAAACGGCAATGGAAACATCTTTGAAAAAGTGAAGTAAATCTCATAACTCTGACCGAATCTATATATTTTTTTATATCGGTATCATTTGGAACTAGCAACCTATTGGTGATGATACTTGATGTATTTTGTGTCATACCTTTCTTATTAATTTGGTTTAAAACGTTTTTAATTGGTTTTAACGATGAAAATATGGCTCCGTTGAACATTGTTATGCTTTTATTAGCAAACCAGGATTGATCTATCTCATGGACATACGAAGGTCATCCTTTGTCAGACGAATATCGTAATTTTGAATTTTTGTACCTACTTTGTGTCACTTTTTTCACAGACGGGAAACAATCAGTGAATTCTTCATAAAGCTCTTCAGTAACAGCATCCGCTCCAGTGAGAACCCATTCCAAGCTTTCCACATTATAATCATGATTTTCCGTTTCATACATCATGAGATTCATGAGATACGGTGTAAGGTGGACCGAGCGAATCTGTAAACTATAAAACATAAAAAACCTTGAACTGAATTTCGATTCCTGGAAACAGTTAGTAAATAAATGTTTGAAAACAGTATGTTACAGTTTCAAAATACGTTTCCAGTTGTTTCAAGGGTTCGCGTGTATCTATGGAGAGTCACGGTTTGTTTCTCCAGTGTAGTTTAGAGAAAGACAAAATTGCCAAAACGGGAGAAGCGTAATTATTTCATACACTTTTTTTAAATTCAATCTTAAAGGAGGCCGAAAGGGATAAAAATAAGTTTGTCTTGAATAGGCCTGCTCAAAAAAAAAATATAACCCTATATAAGACAGTCATCTCGGTTAAGTTTTCTCAAATATTGAGTTTGAAAATTAATTTCCATGTATAGCTATACGTTCAACAATTTTTCAAACAATTCTATAAACTGAATTCATGTGTAGGTAAACGTTGAATTTTTTTTTAGTTTTCTAGAGTTTGGATATAGGCGATCTGCTGACTGTTTGGTGTATGTGGGTAGTCTCTTTAAGGGTCTCGCTCACTTTTGAATCAATAAAAACATATGGTCAAAATTCCCGTTTTCCTCTTTTAAACGATTTCTTTGAGTTGATAGTATAGCTGTTCAACTCTTTTCCATCGGATTTTTGCACCCATTTCTTACAGACGGCGTTCCCGACTCTGCATTCCTAAGCAACTTAACATCTGCAACTGTGGCTCGACAAATAACGTCGGTTTGGTAACTAAGACATTCGGCAGCTTGAATTTCATTAACTAGTGCAAAATGGGCAGAGCCTATGCGTTTTCTAGGCATAGCGCAGTCGGGAGCGCGTTAGATGAACTGCCAGTGAGTTCGCCTTTTTTTTAAAGATAAGGCATTCTTTTTCATTACTTTTGATAAAAGTATGTATTTTGTATAGTGGGGATAAAAGTATGTAGTTTGTGTATCTCAGTCTGTAGCAGAGTAATGCTAAGCCGAAGGCTTGAATGAAACCGTTTTTTTTTAATGGCTCCCACTCCCACTTTCGAAACTCACTTTGTATCTTTGTATACAAGTCATGAACGAATGTACGCAAAAATTTTTTTCTGTTACAATTGTCAATCCGTTCAATAATGCACAAAACATAGCATCTAGACCGATCTGCTTGTGAAGCGGTATCATGGTTAATGTAGTGTCGCCACGACGGAACTCCTTGTGCTTTGTGGGACTGAAAATATTTTCGTTGTTGACCACTTCTACCATTGATTAAAGCACTTTTTCCATTTTTGAGAGGATAGATGTTGAGTTATGTGAAAACAAATTCTTCAACTGACCCCTTTCATTTTTCATGATGACCTATGTTGGCCGAAACATCTCTTTGGAAGTTGTTTCACATACGGCCTGAAGAATTTATGACTGAACCAAATTGTATGAATCTTCCCTCAGTTAGTGGAATAAAAAGTATATTTTTCTTCCTATTGAAATATATTTTCAAAACTTTATGAATTGGTTTAAGGAGCCGGATAAACAATTTCCAACTACCTCGTCAAAAATTTCTACCTACTTCCACATGACCATCGTTTTGGCGACCATTATACGATGCGTCGTCACAATTCCTTTTCTTTTTCCGTGAATACCACTGGAATAGGGAAGATATACAATGTCGGTTTCCGGCGATATTTGGGGAAAAGGACGGTCCTGCTCAGCTGCGAAAGCTAGATCATCAATAATCGGATAACCATTAGCAAAGTCACGAGTGCCGGTACAAATTATCTGGAAAAGAATGATTAGAAAATTAGTTATAACATATAATTTTAGTGCACTAGTTAGAAATTCACTAAGGCACTTGTGAATCAGAACTGAAAACCAAAAAATCACCCGATACTCTCTGTTTAGCGTCTTCATTAATTTATCGATTTCTTTTAGACCCAAAGGATCCGAAAATACAAATCGAGATTCACTTTCTTTAACTGGAAACTGCATCTCCCACGCTTGAAGTTTCGGAGAAACAATTTGAAATGCTGCTCCTGCCATAGAAACTCCCAATGATATATAAATTGCAGCTGGAGACCAATCCATCACTAAAAGGACAACTTCGGATTTTTCGACTTGCAAGTATAAGAGAGATTTTGCAATATAATTCGCTTTTTCCATCACGTCTTGATAGGTGTAATGTTCGATAGAGTCGTTGTCGATCTTGAAATCAAATTTTTGAAATAGAAAAAAGTTTCTTTTTTTAATTTAAAATTCACTTCAAGAAGTGTTCGTTTTTAAAAATAACAATTGTGCATTCCAAATTATGTTACTTACAAATGTGTCCAAAACTACGCTTCAATACTTATCATAAGTGTGGTGGGTTTTCAATTCGTAAATCCTATTATCGAAAGTGTGAATGCCATCAGTTTTTCATTATGTATTCAACTTTTTGAAGAACTCACGATTGCAGTATCATTCTTGAATTTTTTCCACTCATCAAACAGGAAGTCATGAAATGTTTTGTTCGGAATCTCTAAGTTTGGTAGTTTTGATTTTATAATCATTCCTGCAAATATATATATAGAGAGAGAGAGGGAGAGAGAGAGAAAGAGAGAGAGAGAGAGAGAGAGAGAGAGAGAGAAACAAAAAAAAAACAAAAAAGAACAAAAAAAACCAATGTGGAATACATTTCTGTTTTTTTTTAAACTCGAATATATCGAATATATTCAGATCCGAGACCCCTTATATATATATATCGATTAAAAATGTCTTTTTCGTAATTCTCAAAAAAAAGTAATAGAAAAATACAGATGCATATACTTCAACATTACATTGATATCAATATTGTCTCCGGTCCTGTTTTCACTAGTGGTGTTTGAAAGAAACACGACGGGAAGCGGGTAATAAGATACGCAGAGAAGCAAAGAGAGGAGAAATCACTTTTCTGAATCATTGAAATAGACCAACAAAGAAGAAGACATAGTGATGCTTTCTGACTTTTACCAGGGGCCGTAATAAGAGAGCTACACATATATTCTTCTAATAGTTCTACTGATAATACAACAGCATATCATATTCATGGCGAAATGCAGAAAACAAGTTCACTTTCTGTGTACATTTTTTTCTGTGGAAAAAGTAAACAGAACGCTCAGCAAATATTTAGAAAGACGACCCAAGGTATAAAAACAGGATAAAGGTAGAATCGGCCACAGAGGCTCCAAATGCGTCAGAATTGACTAGTTTCTGTGCTTTTAGTAACGGGTATCATTCTTAATCCAGCAATTTCCGCCACCGGAATTAATCTGAAACTGTTCAATTCAACTAATATTGAAAAACGTGAAACTACCGCTTCAGGAACCTCAGAAAAACAACGAACAAACCCTCTACGTTATACGAAGAAAAAAAGCCAACCTTTCTGGGGGAGAATCTAAGATTGTTTTCAAAATGCAAGAATTCTCTGAGTTTCAAAACTGGTTCTCCAAATGCAAATTTTGCCATCGTTAAGTATCGCGGTAAAACAAAGTGTCAGAATGAGTCAAACTCGAACCTATCACCGGCCTAATAAGATAAATATTCTAACGCCTCATTCGCTCGCTAAATCAATAAGCCGAACAATACACTCACTACCTCAATCAGTTCTACTATTTTTCAACAGTTGCCATCTACAATTGTTTTTGGTGAAGAAGTCAACAGAAATAATCAATGGTCAATGAACAGGTTCATGGGTCGCAAACAACGTTGGTCTTTGATTTCTTACGGACAACAATTGTAATGGGAGAGAAAAGAGAAGTCTAACGGGCACTCACAGTATTTCGTTCTGTTAGTTGGTTGATAGTGAATAGCTGCAGAGAAAGACTACAGTTTAACTGAAGTAATCAAATGAAATTTTCAATCGAATTGAAGTATTCCTTATTAATACTAATACTTAGTTGAAATGTTTATTAAATTTCAAATATGATATGTTAATTATTCTTATTGTTAACAGAAGACAGGATAGATAGTGTGTCGACACACTAATATACAATATAGCAGAAATCATAAGTTTCTCTCATTCATTTCGTTTCGCTTATTACAATCGTTCATAAGAGCCAGTGATGTGGGATTCAAACGAAATTAATCAAAACCTGAACCTAAATTTCAAATGATTTTACAGTATAAAACTATCTTCTCTATAAACGGTCATTGATTTATGTGTGCTTGTGAGTAAGTCCGCAATAATAAAAAATGTGCCAGTTTTTCCGCCAGTTTTGTCTATATCCAAATTGTAAAAACTCCGTATCAAATACGCTCAAAAGCATCACCTCAAGATTTTTCAGTACGCCGGCCTATGAGCCCCAACTTGTCTATTTTATACTTCATATGCTTGCTCGATAAATTGCCACAATCAGCTTGAACGGGAGAAAGCATGCAATGATCTTGTTTTATCGAGAGACTTTAGTTCATGAGGAAGCATATGTTTGTTGAAAAATAACATGTGTACTACAAGTGGGAATCGTGGGAAGAAAAAAAGGTATAAACTGTCCATCATCATCAAAATGAGAAGAACATTTTGAAATTATATATCATTTTTCCAACTTATCTACGAACATAGACTTGCACGTGAACTACAGTCGCTCGCTAGATCATACGCAATAACTTTCCCTTCCTCTTCACATTGTTTTCTACGAAACTGATAATTTCATTCCGATTTCAAAAACCTTAGCAGAAAAATGTCAAAATGTCCAAAATTGACAGATATGGGCTCATTTCCTTCTGAGAAACATCAACAAGCATCCGTTGGAGAATGAACGGTATCATGGAAAACAAATAAGAAAGGCGGGAGCATGTGAAGTTCTCTCGCGACACACGGATAGACGGCTCTTCCATTTGCATTGATTCGCTGTATTTTCTGCAATCTTCATTTTTCTCCAATTCGATGCATGCAAAGAAATTCTTGAGAAAAAAGTCACTATTATTTACCGAAAAAGATATTTAGTATTTGTTTCTGTGTTTTCAATTGTCAGAATATTTCCGCGAAGATTCACCCAACCTTGTTTGAATCATAAAAATAGAAAAGTGAAATTTTATTATAATATATTTTCTGTCTTTTCTTCTTCCAAAATTATCAAATGACAAAGAAAGAACAGGTTTTCACTTCCAGGTCAGATTATCAATTTTCAAACTGATAAAGAATAAAGGAATCCTGAATTCCTATCCCATTTTCACTTTCTAAATTTATCCCTAGCGCGCCGTTCGTTTGATGAGAGGTTTGGCTGTTGGAAATGGAATATACAGAAATGCCATTCTGTTTATTGGCTTCACCATCATTTCTGAGTTTTAAAATTTTTATGTCTTGAGAATACATTTTTCCTATTCACGTACTTTTCGTTCAATGTTAATATTTATGGGCGTTTGGTTCAATGTTACTATATATGTTATTGTACCGTTATTTTTTTCAATGATCACTCAATTCTTGTAGAGCCTCGTGGGGAATTCCGGGTATCCAGAGGCAGCAGATCCAGAAGATGACCACCAAAACGGCAACAAAAACTAGTACTACACCGAAAGAGTTGAAAGCCAAAAAAGAATCAAATAAAAAAAGCAATGCCCCCGAGCCACCGAAGAATGGTCCTCCAAAAACTACTCCTCCGAACACTATTGAGAAAAAAGGCATTCTGAGGAGTTTGTCTTTCCAGGCAAGTAACTATATTTAACATGTATGTCAGAGTTGTACAAATTGGAAAAATTGAAAGTAGTTGAAAAATTGCGGTACGTGGTGTAAATTTGAAAGTTCCGGAATCCGAAATCGGGATACTGAATTCCGTACAGCTCTGATGTATATTGTCTAGCACACTTTTATTTAACACGCTAACTACGAATCTATTTTTATTCGCAAGAAAAATTACCTCCAAGAGAGACCGAGTCAAATTTTTCTCTTGAATATTCTCTCTTAAATCGAGAAAGGTTGGAGTTATTGTAGTTGTACGAAAACCAGGGTCAGCAGTGTTCGATGAAGATGAAATAGGGGAGGGAGTTCCTTATCCAATATTAAAGATGGTAGAACATGAAAAAATTATTTTCTGAAGTTATAATCTTAGATACCTTTGGTATGTGCAAAGTTCGAACCATCACCAAATGCGCAAAGCAGCCGGAAAAGCGCGGATCTAAGCTTTTAGGCTGAAAAAAGTCCCCGAATAGTCACGTAGCTACAACAGCTTTAAATGAAATTAAAGGTTATTTCAAACTGAATCTACTTGAAAATTCTTTCAGTTTTCCAACCTAACACGTAAAAAGTGCAATGACTATGACTTGACTCCGGAAGAAGACTGCACTGGTTATGATGAAATGGGCCCAGTCATTGGTGTTCAAAGTTATGGGATCCTCATGAAAAAATACAAAAGAAAGAATCGATCTGCAAAATGGGCAAAACGTTTCTTTGTGCTTAAAGAATGTTTCCTAATGTATTACTCGACCAGCTACATGAAAACGTTTGAGAAAACCAGAAGAATCGATTTACACCCAAAAGGAATAATTCCGCTTATTGGATGTTCCATTGTTTCCGGAGGGGATGTGGACAAAAAAAACTGTTTACTTATTGCTCATCCGCAACTTCCTTCGGCGATCATTGTGGCTGCGCCTGACCATCAAACACAGGACAAATGGTTGAAAGCTTTGAGAAGTGCTACTAAAATGTATATATAAAATTTTATCGGAATTTTAAAAGTTTATTGCAGCTCCTACAAGAACACTGTCGTTGGTGAAACGATGATTCGTGAATTAGAAAACCGTGGAGTTTTGCTCAGCGAAGAGAAGAAAAGTTATGAGGAAAGACTGGAAGCGGAGGCCAGAGCAAGAATGGAGGAGCATGAAAGAGCTGACGTAAGTCAAATTTCTGTGAATCCAGTGTATTGCATTTTTGAAATATAAAATCGCAACAACAGTTATCGAACATCACCTTTTATTATCGATTCTGATCCTACGAAAATGATATGTGTCGAAAACCGTTCTATACAACGAGGGTTTTTGCTGGAGTTGTCAATCTTGTTTAAGACCTTTTTTCGGAACATGACAGTTTCTGAAGAATTATACGTATAAGTATCGGTTATTAAACTTAATGCGAGGAAAGCAATTTTATTCATAACACAATGAACTGTATGTCGATCAATAGTTCTGTGAACAATTTCTTTTTCAGGAACTTGCAAAAGATAAAGAAGAGTTAGAAGCTGAAAGAGAAAAATTGATAAGAACGACGAAGAAGCTGAAGGACGATCTTCAGAACGTTAAGAAGTAAACGATTTTCAAAAACATGTTTTGCGAACAAAACTTCAGGGTAACTAATCGATAAATTTCAGTGAGCTAAAAATGACCAATGAGATGAAGAAAACTTTGGAGCAAGAGAAAATTAGTTTGAATTCGAAGACCGAACATCTTCAAGCTAACATGGAATCCCTTAACATTGAGAAAGAGAAAATCCATGAGCAACTTCAAGAAATTGTCAGAGAGAGAGAAAAAGTTTTGATTGATAACCAAAACTTGTCAACAGACAAGTGTCAATTGAACAACCGGCTTATGGAAATCGAAACATCCCGAAAATGTATAATAACGGAGAAAGAAAAAATAGAAACTCTTCTCAGAATGAACGAACAAAAAACTCAGGACTTGGAAAAAGAACGGCAGTACTACACGATCAAAACCTCCGAGCTCATGGAGCATTTGAAAGAAGTCAGCGATCAAAGAGACCTTACAGAATCTGAGCTGAAAGAGCAAATGATGGCAAGAATCGGTGCTGAGAAACAGTTACAAGCAGCTGAGAAAGCACTGGAGCATTTAGAAATGGCTTTGAAAATGACAGGAGCCCAAATGACCGAACTTCAAGAACACATTATGCCAGATGTTCATAAGCTAAGAGGTGATTTCGAAATGAAAAATACATTTTTGAAAAAACAGTTTGTAAGGTGGAAAGTACATATAAAGTGTGGGGATACGCTCATAGCTTATGAATAGATAGGGATGTCAGAAACACTAGATATCCTCACGAGCAATCTTATTATATAAATCTTTGGCAAAGTCTCATATTTCAGAATTCTTCGAGCAGTGTGCGGAGGAATCTCGATTTGAAGCCAATCGAACAGGAATAATGAGAAACGCAGTTTATGCAAGAAAGTGAGTTGAAAGAATTCCTTTGACCATCGCTGGTTTTTTTCGATGTTGGAAATTCGTGAGTTGAGGATGAAGGTCGCTTCGGTAAGATAACGCCTCTTTGAAAAGGCACTATCAGGTTAGAGAATGAAATAGAAGGTGCTCAAAAAGATTTTAGTACACTAAAACCACGAATAATGTTTGCGTGAAAACGAATCAAAAAAACGAATCAAATTTTGCTCATAAAACTTATCAAATTCTGGTCCGTGAACAACCTGGGAATTTTTAAAGCCTTAGCCTTCAGAAGCATATTCGACGTAGCTTTCTCCTCAATTAGCAAACAAGATCTGGATGTTAATGAACAATTATGTGAACCGAATTCGGAAGTAGTGATTCCGTTCAAGGATTATTTATCAAAATCACAAATATGGAAAAAGTCAAGTTTCAAACGGCAAGGGTGTGTTGAGTAGATAGGATTTTCTATTACTTTTCAACTAACTGTCTATGCTTGTAATCAACTCCTTTCTATCTACCTGATATTCTTTGGTTTCTTTTAATTGATAGCGGTTGTAGTTTACTCAAATGCTTTGCTAATTTTCCTTAACTTACAGATCTATCAGACGATCCAAGCGTGGTGTTCGCTCATCGATTCGTAAAAAGGAAACACACCAACTTCGCGAAAAAGAGCCACTGATGCAATTATGATTTAAGTAATGATAATTTTTCCGATGTTTAATTTTTTGTAAAATATCCATTTGTAGAACGAATTGTCTTTCATGTTTCTGACTTTAAATTTTTGTAAGTTGAAACGCTCCTTCCTAATATTTATTTATCATCAAAAATAAACCCGTATCGAACTCCAGAAGCAAGCTGTCCAAACTAATAACAAACTCCAGTATATTTACAAATAAGGTCACGATAAACATCTACTCTTGTGAACCTGGCCAGCATGTTACTCGGGCACCCTCTAGTGCCAAACGAAGTGATTGCAATCAGAAATGCGCGTCCGAAATCGTCCCGATGCTCGAGGCCACCACCACTATCACCCTAAAATGTGTGACTAAACTTTCAATCAATAAACAAAAACTTAGAGAGCTCACATGACAAGTTCTTGGTGTCGAGTAGTTGTTTTTGTTCATTGACGTTGCGCATATATAATCATCAGCATCGATTGGTAGTCTATCGCTCCATGGGCGTTGACAGTCTTTATCAATTCTCATCGGAATCCCGTGAATCAATGGGCCACTTTCATTGAATACTGTATTTTGAAACAGGTTACTTTTTTAGAGGTAACAGTTCTCACTATAACTTCGTCCCCATCCTGGAACTTCTAAAATTCTACTGTAGTACATTTCAGGACGGGGGAGGCAAATAGGTTGAATTTTCTCTCCAAACTGTATTCTTTTCTCGACTTCCACTATTGCCCAATCATGCCCTTTAGTGCAATTGGAAGCGGCAAATTCACCATCTACAAGCACGCTCCTTATCTGAAAGGATTATTTGAACAGTATTCAATGAGATTTTACAATACCATATTGTGCTTCACATCGGATTTCAAACATTCAGAGTCATTTGGATACATTTCTGTATATCCCCGAATACACTTCCCACCGTAGGCTACTCTCCTGGTTTCTCGTAGAAATTCTATTGACCGATAAATGGAGCTACTGTAAATAAACAGGCTTTGAATTCAAGAGGATGTTTCCAACCCGGACGCCACAAATTGAAAAAATGAAGTCTTGAAAACTTTTTTTCTTGTCTTTTCAAGCAAATATCTTCAAATTTGATTATAGTTTGCCATAAGATCCAATTAGAAAACTAGGATCTACGAAGGAGCGTATTAAAGCATACTTGCAAATCAGAGGGCCGGGCTGAAGGTGAAACGGGCCGGGCTGCTCAAGCTTTCCAACTGACAATGGATTTTTCAATTTTTTTTGGCTAAAAATATATATACCGTAAACTCTGTAATTGAGCGGCCCCTTGAATTGTTCGGCTCCCTCGAATAGAGCGGCCCCTGCGGCCTTTAAACTATAACTAACAAATGGAATAGGAAAAGAAGCTATTGCCGGAAACAAGCGAAAACTTTATAATTGGTTTGAGAAGTTCCACCCAAAGCTCCAAAAACCGGGGTTTGCGGTCAAAATGGTTGGAAAAATCAAGAAAAATGGCCTAATTTTGAGTTTTTTTCTGGAACGGATGCATTCAAACTAGAGCGGAGCCTTTAATTGTACGGCTCCCTGTGTTATAGCGGCCGCCTGGAGAGAGGGCTGAAACTAGAGCGGCCGGCCGCTCTACTTAAGAGTTCACGACATTTTTCGAAAAGTTTTCAGAACAATATGAGTAAGCAAAACACGGTGGAAATTCCAAAAAAACATGTATTTTTTTTTTGGTCTCCCACCCTTTACACAGAAAAAAATATCTGTTGCTGAATCCCGGGCCGAGAATATTGGAACTTCCGCCCGGCGGCGGAACATTCGCGGTTTATGGGAAGAGGGGGATATATTTGTTCGTCATTCTTGGCATCAAAGATTTTACGGGTTAAGAAAAGTACGGTGACCTTTCCCGGAATAGAAGCGGCGGAGCCGCGAATGTTCCGGAATACAAACAGAAAAATGCTCATGATTACTAATTATGTCGGTGTGTTCTGATTGGTCAGTTTTATCCAAAACTCACTTCGAGTGCTTTGAACTTCTGTTCATACACAAGTTTCCTTTTGCACCAATTGTTGTTACAAAGCCATGTGCCGCAGTTAGTATGTGGTATGGACTGATGATTGATCCACCTAGTCTATTCACCCCATCCACTGTAAACGATACAGCCCACGGAAATTCTTTTGTTTTTGATTCTTTCTGCATTCCACATGTGTTCCAAAGAATTTCGTTTTGAGAAGAAGATTGAAAAGAATCGGAAGAAACTGGAAACAAATAGGTTTTGTTTCATTAATTGCTTTTCATAAATAATTATATATAAGCTTTGTGTGATGATTTTATGATACATTTCGACCAGCCTACCCAACCATTCTAACGTGTTATCAGTTTAAGTTTTAAACCATTTCATTTAAGGTAACCAGTGACTGAATTGTTCAACTTCAAAATCATTTGAGAGATCGTATCACACCTTTAATATAAATGAACTCGTTATCTTAGGATTTTTGTTCAAAGAATATTGGCAAATGTTTTTCTATGGTATACTCCAGTAACACAGCACTAATTCGAAGCAGAAGTCTGAAATCTATTCAAATCAATAATCTAGATCAGTGTTCTGAAAAAAAAACCATGAAGCATTATTGTAAGAAAAAAATTTGCAAAATGATGTTTCAGAAATTGCAACAAGCGGCCGTCGAAAATCGGATCTTCAGCCAGCACTTGCTTTTGTACCGACTAATATTGAGACTCTAATAATATTGAGACTCTAATTTAGACTGAAAAAGCCAGCCGGTTAAAACCAATCAGAGTCGCAGCGCGTTTCTATACGCATAGAGCAGCCAGTTACGCTTTTGGTGTTTTGCCAAGCGGGTCCTAAGTTCAAACTCATCTAAGTAATCCACTATTAAACTTTCAGCAAAATCATTTTTCTGAGTTCCTTCAATAAAATAATAACTTACAACGATTTCCAATCCAAACTGGTTCGAAAGCGTTGGCCAAAGGTGCGATAGCAATGAAAATCGAAAAGAGACGAGAAGTAAATAAGTATACCATCGGATCGTTGTATAATTTTCTGAATGAATATGATATGACGAAAAGCAATTCAACCTTACAACCAAGTTATTGGGCAATATTACTAATCAACCCTTCTGGTAAAATCAAAACAGTTCTGATTCAGAGTAACACTATTTTTTAAACTGGACTTGAAGTGAGGGTGTGTGATGCTGATATTTTTGGAAGATAACTTTTTCAATATCAGATTTTTGAGTGTTGAAACATGTATGTTGAACAAAATACAACGGATAATACACTTTTAACAGAGATCGATGGCTTTTGTAAATTTATTTTGCATGCAAAAACCACCTTGAAAAATGGCAGCAGTGACAGGTTTAGAAGAAGGAAAATTATGATAGAGAGGGTCGTACTAAATCATGTTTTCACTTATTGCCAACGTCTTCGAAGATAAGCAGAAACGAATTGCGTATCAGAACTAGTGAA
Source organism: Caenorhabditis brenneri (assembly GCA_000143925.2). Taxonomy (NCBI): domain Eukaryota; kingdom Metazoa; phylum Nematoda; class Chromadorea; order Rhabditida; family Rhabditidae; genus Caenorhabditis; species Caenorhabditis brenneri. The sequence continues at coordinate 216,860 of GL379901.1, read as the reverse complement.
AAGAAAATTAGCGAGACACAAAACACAGGGAAAATGAAAGGGTAATAAGTAGAAACAAAAGAAATTAAAGCCACGTTTTTTTAAAGAAAGATTCATATATTACAGTGTCGTCCCGCGGTGATTTCTGGTAATTGTCTGGTAATTGTTCTGAAAATGTTCGTTTCAGCGTACCTCGGTTTCTGTTCAGCTCGTGGTCTCTCGAATTCCGTTGTGCAAAATGTGAGCGGAAACTAAATGCGAGTTTGATAAATGAGTCGTGTTTCAGAACTTCAGAAGTATATTATTACTAACTAAGTTGCAATATTTGATCCAGATCTTTACAGGTATCAAACCTGTTTGATGATGGGCAAACGCCCGAAATTTTGATAGAAGTTCTGTTGGTAGATTAGATTGACTCAATTAGCAAAACCAAAAATCACACAAACAATGAAGAAATTAGGTCTAATAAGAAGGTGCTTTTTGCCAAACCAATTTTTTTCCTCTAATTTCATAAAGCCCACTCATTTCCAAGTTTGTTTAAGGGAAAACTTTATGGAAAAGTCTGGTCTCCTCCGCTTCCCCCCCCCCCCCCCCCCCCATTATGATAAAGCTGTTTCCGTTCTTCTCAAATCCCTAAGGTGATTCTTATGGCTCGAATTTTTTCGCATGTTTGATTTTTGGCGAATTCAGACAAAAAAGTCGCAAAGGAAACATCCGGATAGTCTTATATTTTTTGCTCCTAGTTTTCGGTCCAAAACCAAAAAAAGATGCGTCGTTTTCAAAAAAGATGAGGGGTCTTTCTGGTATAGAGAAAATAACTCAGAAGAGCACGATCCCTAGGGGAGCTATAGGGAAAAATTTTTCGACCAAAGCTTCTCTTTTTGTTTTATTATTTGAGCTGATAGAGACACCCATTTGCCCCTTTTCACACATGTTTCAACAATTCGCTTTCCAAATACCATATTCGGGTTTCCGAAGAAATGTATCATAGAAAACTTATATTTTCTATCTGAACTTCATGTCTTCTTTTTGAAATTTCGATACATATTCTAGTTTTATTTGCTGTTTCGGCCGATCTGTAATCAGCTTCGTCGTACAAGACTACTCATAAATAATGTATTCTTCCACTTTTTCAAAGCGTTCCTTGAAACGATTTCTTCTGAAATTTCATAAGAGTTGAATCATAGATCCTAAAATCAACCTTTTCTCATTATCCTCCTAGTGTCCCAATATTATGTATAAACTTATAGGTTGGCGAATAATGCTACTTTCTCACGGCGAAAGCCGCCAATCATTCAAACAAAAAAAAATGGAGGATAAAAAAAAGAGGCGATCATCCAATCATCAACCACAAGCCAAGCAGAGTCTTGCTGTACTTGCACAATTAATGCTACCAGCATTAATAGAGGAACATACGACGCAGGTTTCATTCCGGGAAGAGCAGAAACAAGGGGGGGGGGGGGAAGTCAGGTAGTTTGAAAAAGGATTGAGGTACATTCAAGAAAATTTGAAAACTGGGAAACCTGTTTTGAATGTTGGTCAAATGTTGATGTTTGCTTTTACTGAAATTTTACTAAAACTTTCAACATTTCATCTAGTTTTCAAACAAAATCGCCTTCAGAACTTTACTGTTTGGTGGTCCTCAAAAAAACGGTCTTCTCAGAAATCAATGCAAATGTTGAGAGTAGCTCCAACTTTTTTGTGCAATTTTTTCGAACAGATAATCTACATTTTTGAAGGTTTAAGTTTTGTAATTTTGAAATTTTCAACCAGATCTAGTTTGTTTGTTTTTGAACAGACCGTTGATTTCAAATGGGAACATCCAAGTTCAAAACAGCTCACCCAATTACTAATTTTGAATTGCACCAAGAAGTTTCGAGCTTGCAAAACACCATAATTTATTGAATACTGTTTAATCATTTAAAGCATACCTAAACAATGTCGTAGTTATCATTTACAGCAAGAAGAAGTCATAGCACCGACCCGTTATAAAGCAGGTGGCACACTAGCCCACGCTACAAATCGAAGGAATGTTTTACAACGTGTCAACTTACTTCAGAGGGCAAATTGGCAGATGAGAAAAGGAGCTGCGGGTGTTTGGGATGTAAGTGTACGTGAGACAGAAGGAGAGAAAGAGAACTATGTGCCCAAAATTTCCTTCTCTGCTCGTTCACTTGATTCAATATAGATGGCATCTGTGCTTGTCACTAGGCAGAAGAGCTCTCTTCCCATATCTTCATACACTTCAATTTGTGAAAATCGTTGTTGCCCTTTTGAATCTTCCTATTGTTCACAAAAAATGTTTGGAAATATTCTACAACCAACTAAAAATCGCAGCGTACGTTTAAATATCAATCCTGAAAAAAAAATAGAATTGCCTACTGCCATAAGAATACGTTCCAGGTTGCGTTCTTCAGTCAGAGAAAAGTGTGAAAACCCTTTTTGTCTCTTGACGGAAATTGTTATTGGTTTGTACACAGTACGATAATACTCTGAAGCTTCACTTGAATAGTATAAAAATAACACACGACTTTTCTCAGATTTTGCGATCTTAAGCGTTGAGACACTTACCGTTTCTTTATAACTTAGTGGTGAAAATATAGTAAATTTCACACTACTGAAAAGTTGTTCCAGATAGCCGGTCGAGCTCATCTAGCTGGGAAGCGAAAAGTAGAGCAGCTCCAACAAAAACCTCCACTATGGTTGGTAATTCTCAACAGAGCATATCACAAATACGGATTGAAAGTAAGTCTTAAAAAGTTTTCATTAGTAAGGCTTTCATCCGGGGGTGTGAAAAAGTGGGCAAACTTCGCCCCCTGTGTCATTACTGAATCATTACTGAGGGGAGAACTCAAGTTAAACTTTCCGTATTCAGTTTATTGTTAATTCTGTTGGATCTGCATAAAGAAAACATTTTTTTTTAAACAAACCACTTTTGTTTCACACGAGACATAATCGATCTGTAACAAAATATGCCGCTTCTACGATCGCGCTTTCACTTTTTGTAAGGAGAACTGGCAAGAGCAACATCATAAACATTATGGATCTGTACCGATTATTCTAGATTTCAGTTCATGTTCTACTTCAATCCATAAGAACAGCTGAAAAAACTTGCGTGGCCACGAGGAATCCTGTATTTCCGAAAAACTTTGCGCACCTCCATTTTTGCCAGATTTTACTGGTGCAGTTTTCGGTGTTACGATCTGACCACTGCTGCCAGATATTTTGAGGAAAGTAGGCTTCAAAAAATGTGAAAATTCTTTTAATATGGTTTTTGTTTTTGAGGTTTAGATGTGAAAACTGGTTAGCATGTTTAGCTCCAGGAAAGCTATCACTCGAGCAAAAAACGGATTGAATTGTATATGAACCGACAATGTAGGCCATAAAACTTAAAATCGAAATTTAACGAAAAACATAGTTTTTCACTTGTTTGGATAATTTCCTCTTTGACCTCGGGTCGAAATACTTCCCTCTCTCTCTCTATTGAGAAAAACAAACAATTATAGCGTGTTTCATTTCTAAAAAAGTTAATTGGAAAACTGCAATTCAGCACCGCAGGGTCTCAACAAGAGTCTAGTCTTAAGTGATTGTATTTCAGCATGTCGTTTTGATAATTGTGTTCCTCCTTTACTGTACTGCTGGCGGTTTGGTTTTCTGGCTGATTGAGGAACCGTATCAGTCGGAACTCAGAGATGATTGGATACAAAGAATAGATAACAATCGAACCGAAAGAGTAGGAATTATGATGAAAAGGGTTTTCAATAATTCGGATTTCTTGATTTATATCAAAGGGAACACTACAATGAGACTGGTTCAGTTTTTTAAGGAGTAGGTTACGAAAAGACGAACTCGTAGTATTTTCAAATATTCAGAGAGTTTTCTTCATACGAAAACCAGTTGGGTGTAAAATGGAGTCAGCAAAAAATGGACTGGGATTTTTGGAACGCTGTTTTATTTGCGGGCACTATATGCACAACTATTGGCTATGGACATATATATCCAATGACAGATGCAGGACGCGTGCTAACTATGTGTTTCGCTTTGTTCGGTAACCATATTAGACTGAAATCCAATGAAAATAGTTCATTCAGGTATCCCATTAATGCTTTTAGTGCTTCAAGACTTTGGTAAGCTTTTGACAATGACTATGAAGTTTCCTTGGTTTCAAACCAAACGGTTAATGAGGCGTATAATGAGCTGCTGCACAAAACAACCTATTGAAGAAATGAAGGAAATTGAGCGCCAAGAAAGAGCTGATCTGGACATCTTCGATTTGCCTTTGCCAGTTGGAATCGGGCTAATTGTTGTTTGGGTGAGTCACAAATTTTGCAAGAGTTAATGTGAAAAAATTTACAGATTTTTATCTGTTCTTTCGTTCTATCAGTTTGGGATCAGAACTGGACTCTTCTAGAATCTTTCTATTTTTTCTTCACATCGTTGTCTACAGTTGGCCTTGGTGACTTGGTTCCTTCGTCACCACGCCTTCTAATTACGATGTTTGGCTTCATCCTGGTTGGATTGTCTTTAGTTTCAATGGTTATCAACTTGCTACAGGCAAAGGTGAATTCTATGTGGATTTTTTCATTTTATGGGTTTGCGAAATGAAAAAGTGGCGCATTAAATGGTCTGTCAATTTTTTCCGGAATCATGCTTCCTGGTTCTCGTCTTGCCGACTCGTTGCAAGTCCGTCTAATGAGACTTCAAAACCAGGGCAAAATTGACGAGAGTGACCACTTTTTTATTTTGCAAAATAAGCTACACCCAGTCGCAAGGCATCCTAGAACTGATCTCACTAAAATTTTCAAAAATTTAATTACAAGACTACTACAGTTTTCCACCTATAAATAAACATCATTTGAAACCGGACAACTTGAGTTCGATTGGAATTTTCACGTTGGTTTTGTAAATTATATTCACTCATCCGATTTTTTGTATTTTTGGGGTCACGTCTCAACACCCATTTTAAAAATGAAAACAATTTAGAAAGCCAAATGAAGACGTGGTGGCTTTTCTGATTCTCTATTGCACCGCAGGTCCCCAACAAATACTAGTCCACCTACAAATGAACTTTCGTTGTTCACGTTTTATATATACAGTACCGTGCAATAATATACGAACACCCCCTGTTTTCAGTTGATTTTAGCTGACTTTGAGCATGCGTGACACGGTCAAAAATTTTTCTACGGTTCTAAAATTTTTTGGGCGTATCAAGCATAGCTAGAACTTCATTTTTGTAGTTAACAACTTTTTTGTACCGCCACTTTCACCGCAGATATAGCTCATCCAAAACAGCTACCTCAGAAACCGCACGTTTTCTATAGAAATTTCGATGATTTCAAGGGTCCTTCATGGAACGAGCTCTAACTCTCGAGAGAGTGACTGCACAAAAAAGTTGTCAACTACAAAAATGAAGTTCGAGCTATGTTTAATACGCTCAAAAATTTTTAGAACCGTAGAAAAAATTTCGACTGGGTGGCGCATGCTCAAAGTCAACCTAAATCGGCAAAAATCAACTGAAAAACGGAAGTGTTCGTATATTTTTGCACGGTACTGTATATACATATACAGTTCGTCCCGTAAACGTTTTTTTCACATTTTACTGATGCAGATGAAGTCAACATATGAAGCGGGCCGAAAAGATGACAACGCTCCAGTTCGTAATAAGCATAACCATCATCAAACACTGCCTACTTCTCTTGGTGTGATACAGTGCTATTCTTCAGAAGAAGAAAAAAAAGGAGATGTCTCGGAGAGCAGGTCTACGCAAACTAGTCTGAGCTTACCAGGAGTGCGTCAGGTAAGAAACATTGGCTCTCTTTTGTTTTCAATGTACTTAAAGCAAACCACTGGTCCTATAAAACCAGCTGGTTCCAAAAAAGCACAACATTTCAAAAAACAAAGACAGGAAGGTTGGTCCCAAAACGACTAGTTCCGTATATAGAAGCAAAGCCCCACTGTGGGATCTTTGTTCTCATCTCTTTGAGCCCGTAGTCCCAAGTTAAAGGAAAACACTGATAATAATTCATTCTCCGCTTCAAATCATGTATAGATTAAATCAGCTTGGTAAAGTGGTTTATAAGAAACTCCGAAAATGCTCTGAATGTTGCAAAATAATTTTATAATGAAGATATAGTAAGTAAAAAACCACAAAACGGTAGAAGGCTAGAAAAAGCGGTGTAAGTTTATTATTTTAAAAAACTAACTTCTGACGACAGGACATTTTTCAAAGACAGTTTTCTAAAACTTAAGATCCGTAACAAATCGAAAAAAAAATTGCCCGATTTCCGTGATCCACCTTTGATAATATTATATTCTTATCTAATTTTATTCGGGAAAAATAACCATATCTTGCGATTTCTGTTTTGTTTACTAAGATGTTTACAGGTCGTTCTCCGTTCAGATGGTGTACACTGGGTCCACACTGATAATTCGTCTCCAACCAAATCTCCTGATGAGGTGACAAATCTAGTAGAGATGGAAACAGCTCTTCGTGTCTGTGAACAGATTGGAGATAACAACAACGAAGATTATTCGGAAGGAGAAAGCCTCGTTTGTGAAACAGAAGCACTTCTGGAATTAGGAGAGTGTTTATCAGATTTGGATCGTTGTGACAGCATTTGAATAATTGTTTTGAACTGATTACAATATAAACAGTTTGAGTGTATTCATAAATTTTAATTTTGTGTGTAAGAGAAGGAGAGCAGATAATCAGAAATTGAAAACAAATAATGATACTCAAAAACTTAAGAAGATAGTTTTGGAAGGCTACGAAGATTATTTCGAATTTATACTGCTTTTTAGTCATAATGAGAGTATAACGCATTCTTAATAAAAAGTAACTTTTCAAGCCAAGTCGCGCCATCAATTTTCATGTGTAGTATAAAAATATATAATATAGGTATGACAAATCCATAGGCGCTATATGATTTGCAAAAAACAGTACTCATTGGCGACAGATGATTTTGTTAAATCAAGTGGGTTTTTCTCTCAATCTGAAGTCGAACTTCAAGGTAATTCACCAAGTATTTTGTCAAAATTAAAAATATTCTTGATTGAAGGCGTTTGGAAAGAGGCTACCCCGGATCAGACCTGGTCGAATCAGAACTACCCCGAATCAGAACCGGCTGAATCAGAAACAAAGTTTGTAACCTGCGGGGGCCCGGTTTCTGGAAAAACAGGAGATATGAATATATGAAATTGTAGAGAAAAAAATTCACTATCAAATGATAATAATTTTTGCAGAATCCGGGCCTCCGCAAGGTCACAAACTTAGGTTCTGATTCGGGGTAGCTCTGATTCGGCCAGTTCTGATCCGGGGTACCCACTTTGAAAATAAGCGCAACTTGTTAGTATCAAAAATCGAGGTTGTTTGTGGAAAAGACAGTAAAACTGAGTTCCACGTATGACAAAATGTCGGAGAAACCTCGTTCATAAAAGTGGAACTTTTCCATGTTTGAAAGAGGTATTTAACTTTTTTCAAACATTTGCGTTGAGAGATAGACGTTTAAAAAATTGCAAACCTACCGAGATGGAAAATAATAAGTGTGACATTAATTTTCGTTAAAAACAATAAATTGTACAGAAAGAAATTGTGCATACAGTACAGAATTGTTTTCATGTTTTAGACACTTCATTCTGCAGTCTAGATGCCTAGCACGCTTTTCTCACACTTTATTTTCACTTTTTGTTGTAAACGAGAAAATTTCTGATTTCATTAACTGCCTTCAACAACTCTAAAAGCCATCTTAGCTGTGGGCCAGACTTCAATTGCTTTTCTTTCTCATTGTTTTATTCGGAAGCACAACGACATTTTTCCTTTTCCTAGTGACTTCAATCCAATTTTTGAATTGCAGAAACAACGAGAGACTGATTACTATACATTTTTTGGAAGAAAATTTCAAGAGACAGAAATGGTTGTGAGAGTAGGTCCATCTCTCGCTTTTCGTTTCTCCTACGAATCCTAATCAAATTGCTGGGCACATACATACACAACGTGTCGCTTTTCCACTACTCTCTCCATCTCATTTTTCCCATTTCTCAGGGTTTTCCTTTTTTAACTGAGGGCGTACTTCTTTGCCAAACCATCAATTGGTATACACATTAAAATATTTCAAGTCTTTTTTTACTAATTGTTTATTAGTTTTCACCAATTTTTGAATTCTTTAACAACTGGCTGGTTTATTTTTGTTCTGATTAAAATGATTTGTTGGCCCAAAAACCTCAGAAATTCATATCACTTGCGGGGATGTGCTCGTTCATAATCCAAAACCGTCCTCGGCGGTTCTTTAAAAAGTTAGGTTACGTTTGCAGTGAGCATAACTTTTTTCACTAACTTTCAACTGATCGCAGAGACTAGTAAGAACTTAATATTCGCACAAAAACAATCACGTTCGTTTCATCTCAGTTTTCCAATGTTCTAAAAAAAAGTTGCATAATTTTAGTAATTTTTCAGTTCGAGATGGACAGGCTTATATTCTACACAAACTTCATTAAAGTGATTCATTTAATTCACCAGGCACTGTACACAACTAAGCACATATTCTATTTAAAACATAGTGTTGTGAGAAGTTTTTGTTTTCCGGTTTCACCCTTCGTATCTTACTTTTTCTCGCTTTTCATCCTCGTGCTTTCACTCATTCTACTACTTTTTTGGTTCAAAACACTTTGCTATGTGGCTAGAGAATCATGAAAAGAAATAGAGAAGAAGTGCGAGAGGATCATTTTTGTGCGAAGACGACATCCTGTTGTTTTTAGAGAGTGAAGTAGAAAAGAGTTTAGCTGGAAAAAACTGCATTTTTATTCGGAGCAAACCTTTACCTTGGTAATAGCTGCTTGAGAATACGGTAACTGGTTAGACCCACCGTTTATCTCGTTAAAGGCTTACCGCGGTGATTTGGATTATTTCGCAAAAGTTCATGCATACGGCCTCAGACCAGACATTTTGCGAAAAAACAAAACGAACGAATTTTCCTACTTTCATTCGAAAATGAGAACCTTATTCTAAGAAAGTCTATATACTCTATCCTTTAAAGAGGGTGGGAACTCTTATATGTAGGGGAAATTTAAGGTGAAAAAAGGGCGCAGTCTTTAATAGGCAAGGAAGGTCGGCGCCCTTTCTCGGCCGCAAAGCGCAGTCGGTAACGATTTTGGTGATCTGTCAGACCGACCTTGGGTTCGAACCCACCAGAGGTACTTATATTTGTAATTTCAGAGAAAATGTTTTTTTGAGTTCCCACCTCTTTAAAAGGGGGTTGCTCAATAATTTCTGTAATTGTAGCAGACATGTGTACATATCAGAATTTTATAATGAGTAATTTTGAAAATCTCTCAGGAAGCAGTAAATCGGCAATCTTTTTCGAGTTTGGGAAGCTACTGGAGCAACAGCCCAGAAAAGCCCCCCCCCCCCCCTATGACTGTATGCAGTCGGCAAAAGTCAAACTTTAATTTTTATTTGGCGTACAATACGCGACCCCAGCTGAAAAAATTTTGATATCTGATCTTTCTCGAATGCATGCGGTCACATTACGTGTTGACGATTTTCCGGCTGTTGCAGCAGTAGCTGCCCAAACTCAAAAAAAATTATTTTTTGACGGATTTTCGAGCGATTTTCAAAATCTCTCATTATAAAATTTTGATATATAAACATGCCTACTACAGTTACAGAAATCATTAAACAAAGCCTTACTACGCCTAAAGTGAAACATTCAGAAAACGTTAGAATACGATTTTCAAAACAATTCTACTATTCTTACAGAACACCATCGAAACCAATTCGAAAACAAGTCTGTAAAAAGTGAATTCAATATTTCATAAAAGTTTTCATTTTATGCTATGAATCGACTCTGAATTTCGTAAACAAGAAAAATCCGTTTAAAGGAAGGTTCCAAAAGTGTTCTTAACGGAGGTATGATTTATGAAAAGCCAGACCCAGTTCCTCATTGGGCTCTTTCGCCTTTTTTTCACGGAAAAAGAGTTCAATGGCCTACTTTTATAACATTAAAAAAAACACATAATTTTCTTAAGAGAGGGGGGGGGGGGGGGTATGGCATTGAATGCTTATCCCGTAAAAGTATATAGACGGGAGGCCAACGGGAAACTTGGTTTGTTCGATTTTAACTCATATATCGGATTAAAACTGGTTTTGAATCTTCTTTTAAACCTATTCTTCTTACCTGCAATGATCTCAGTCGATTCATACGATGCAATTCGAGTGTTCGGAACAACGAATCCCCCCTCTTGACTGTCCCACCTCTTTCACGAAAAGAAAACTCTATATGTATTTTAACTTCATGACAAAATCTTCCTTTTTTCTGAACCCTTTTCTATCTTCCTTCTTATTTTCAAATCAATGCACACCCAAGCTAAAAGAGGAACTTTTTGCGCTACGAAAGAGCAAACCCCTCCCCCTTTTCTGCGCCTCTGGAGAATTGACCCTTCTTTTGAAAAGGAAAGAGCAGCAGCACAATCTTTCTCAGCACGAATCCTTGCACAACCATATTCGCATATCCCTTCTATGAGGGAACGATTTTTCTTACATTCACAACCATCAGTTTTTGGTTAAAAAAAATTTTACTACTAGAATTACATCTTATTTTCTTCAAATTGATACATAAGCCACTTTACTGGGTTTCTAATAGCTGTGTGAAAACAGTTTCTGAACTATTTGGCGTGATACCGTCTTGTGTAATGTGAACACAATGAAGTTCATTTTGTTCTAACAGATCATATTGATTTACATATCAATTTTACTAATATGTATCACTTGCCGGTTTTTTTTTAATAGTTATTAGCAAAACTTCAATATAAAGAGAGGTCTAAATACTTCTTGCACTGACATGTTCTTAGTAGATAATTAAGTTAAAAATTTTTTGTTCGTCATTGAATGAACATTTATAAAATTGTCTTACTCAGTCGTTTCTTCGTTTTGATTCGTGAAACATATAACCCTAAAAATTCCATTCAAGTTCAGAGCGTACCGTTTGAACTTGATTATTGCTGTTCTTAACTTACAAACAACACAAAATGTAAATATGTAATGGAGGAAATAGAATCAGAAATATTCATTCAAAACCTTGCTCTAATCATTCTTTTTTTTATTTGTTTACTTTTCTCCTTCCTATCCTTCTATCTGTTTTCTCTTCCTCTCCAAATTGTATTCCATTCGTTACGACTCTTCTGCTACTATCCCAGACGTTTGTCTCTCTGTCCCTCTCTATTTTTTGAAGCCCAGTTGAAAAAATTTCCTCCAAGTGAGTCTTCTTTCTCGTTTCGTTGCATATCTCAGCCAGCGTCCCCTTCTCCTCCCCATGCTTTGCGAGGAAGAAGAAGCACTTCTCACAATATATCAACAGACTCACTACGCCTCCTTAGTTCTTTCTCCCAAGAATTCTCTCAGAACACTTTTTCTCCATCTCGCAAAGTTTTTGAAATTTTTTTCTTATTGCTGAATTCTTTTTTTGTTTATTGTTTATTTTTGCTTTCTATTGTTCATATTTTCGGTCCAACATAGATAGCCCCATAAACAACATATCATCCCATTAATCATAGATGGAACGTCCCGGTTGGCCCGGACTTGCAAAGCAGGTTTTAATTAGGCCCATTTTCTCAACATTCAAACTGTAGTTAAATATTTTATGTGTGCGAAAAGTTATTAGTGTTATTGTGGTTTTGGTAGTTCAATTGTGGCAAAAGAGTCTTGCATTTTTGGATCAGCTTAAAAGCTGATCCAAAAACTTGTGTGCTTGGATCGACTGGCACAGAGAAATCATCGCTGCCATACTTGTGAAATCTCGGCCCGGAAGGCCCGGGCCTGGCCCGACCCGGATTCAAAAAATTTTGAATTTTTTTAAATTGCAATTTTTCGGAAAATTTTCCATTGTTTCACTGAAAACTCGACAAAGTGGTGTGAAATGCTTCAAAAACACAAGCTATGTTTGTAAGCTCAATATAACCCTGGATCACAATACTTGGAATTTTTTGTTCGATTTTTTTAATTTCGCGGTAATTTTCCGGGCCGGGCGGGTCGGACGGGCCGGGCCTTCAATTTCTCACGGCCCAGCCCGTCACAAATATGATCGCTGCACGTTTCCTGACTCACTTGAAACACACCACATTTTTTGTAGACTGCAGTTTTACATAAATTATCAATCAAAAAACAACTGATTGGCCGAATAAAAATGAAAGAAGTCATTCAACTTCGAAGCTTGAAAGGTCGGTCTTATGGTAGTACCTTGAACGTGGTATATCTTTGATGATCTCAAAAAAATACTCAGCTATTCTACAAGAATAGAACTATATATAGCCTCAATTTCGGTTTTTATTTATTAAGTCCCAATCACACTCAAAATAAATCAGAAGTGGGATACATATCGAGTCATCCATATGTAAGCTTCAAAAAATTTGAGACCTTCTTTGAAACTTTGGAAACTTCCAAGTCATTTAATTATATATTTTTGAAAGACTATATCACAGAACCCTGCGCTTTTCACGTATTCGTTGGGACCATGCTATGTAAAATCAGTAGGAGAAAAGAATGTCCCATAATCTTCTTTGCAACAAAGTCAGCAATGTCTCCATTTCGTCACTCTCATTGGCCCTCCTAATTTCCGCAGATCGCGTTTCGTAGACCACTTATTTTCTTGTTGACTGAACTAGTTTTTGCTTCCAACCTTTTATAAAAAAAGGAAGATAAATCTATGTTGGGGTCGAAGAGTAGTAGAAGGAATAACATGAAACTTGATAAATAATTTTGACATGGTTAATAATTTAAAAAAATTAATAGTTGAACATCCTGATTACTTCTGAAACTGTCACAAACAGAGGCATGTAGGACTATTGTAAAATTTTACCTTTACTTCGGTCTCTTGGAGTCTCATCACCTTTTCCTTCAAACGGCATCTCTATTTTGTTCCACGATCCAAGTGAAAATCCTTCAGAAGTTTTCTATGACCTTTCACAATGGCAGTTTTTCCGTTAAATGTTGTTGTTGTGTTTTGTGTTAACAATATCTTCGTTTCAAACTTGATTTATCGTAAGACCTAGAATCCTTAATATGGAAAGAAGTTAATAATATAGGACCACTGACACTTTTTTGCAAAAAATACTACTTGTCAATGTTTCATGAAACTACGAGCCTGTTTTGATTTTCAAAACGGAAGTTATGTTATCTTGTTTTGATAAATGTTTCATCGACTTTTCGGTGCCTGAAAATGTTGGAAAATTGAAAGGATGCCCTATACATATATACCCTATATGTAATTGAAGGACCTTACAAGGACATCAAAAGAATAGATTCAAAAATTTGAAGTGCATCCTGTTGTATTAGAGGCCTCGACTCTTTTCGATTTCTGAGGTCACTTGAGCAAATCACCAGTCCATGGTGGTAAGGCTGGTCTCACCTCAGAAACCAGAGGGAACAGTGGTACCACACTGTACTCTCTAGTTTCGAACGGCCTTATGAAAGAAAAGGAAAGTTTCAGAAACTGGATGACATTCCCATTTCCGTCCCAGGGAACCCATAATCTTCAAAGGATAAAAAGAAAAATATTTGAGACTGTTATGGATTCCGCTCATGGAAAAATTTCAAGTTTTTCCAAGAAATATAAGTTATAATCGGTCTTTTCGAATTGAGACTAAAGACTTGGAGAGTTGGGACCAGAAGCTCCAAAATGCTCCTATATATGGGACCAGCCTTCATAGGACCTTTTTTTTTATTTCTGGGACCGATTTGCTGGATTTTTTTAGTTTGTCTAAAGAGAATAGTGATTTGCACAAGAAAAAAAGGAACCAACAAAAAAAGGAACCATAACGGTATTGTCAATCTTTACTATTAACAATCACCTTCCTGTGTGTTTGTGTGTTTGTGCCGCACGCTAGCGCCACTCTTACTGGACCGATTTTCATCAAACTTTCATATTTGGAAAGAGAATTTACCGGAGATAATGCCCATCTTTTTCATTTTTCATTTGGAGATTTAGAGACCTCTGTGCTAAAACAGAGCTCACAAAAGACTCGCTGGCGGGATAAGAACTGCAAAAGAGAAGCGGCGCAAATCTTCTCGTGTTTTTTAACAGCCTCTTGCAATTGGAAAGAAAAGTGTAATTCCTTACTGATGAAAAAAATGCGTTACAGATTTAACTGTTTGCGGCTACGCTGCACATTTTCCATATTATAATATACTATATTATATATATAGAGACCACAACATTTTTTTCAAACACATTTTTTTCTCCCAAATTTCTAATGGAAATGTTCCTATCCTTTATCTGAGTGTGTTCTCAAATTTTCAAGAAAAAATATTCATCGGTTCCTGAGTTACAGCTTTTTTTCGAGCCTCAAATTTTACTGAATTTCTCCAGTCGCGTTGCTTGCGGCATGCAAAAGGAGGCGGGCACTAGAGATGCAAGGGTGACGCATGCTTCGTGGGGGATTTTACGAACTTCAGCAAAACTTTCTGAAAATTGGTGGGTATAATCTACAGCCTTTTTAAAATGTCCTCGAAAAAAGAAAAAAACATCAACTGCAAAAATGAGGCGGTTGGGTTTGAACCCCCGCCGGTTGATTCTCGGACACCTGCGTTAACCAGTAGGCCACGAACGCAAAGCGCGCGGCTTCTTGCAGGGTGTATACAAAACCGAAGGAGGGGGCAGTGTGTTGTGAATGCTTTCATACATAGAAATGCCGTCAACTGCCCGTCTAAAAGAGCTCAAAACTCGCTTCGGGGAGCTCCAATCTAGTATTCTTATATAAGGATTTTGTTGGAAATTTTACGTAGAATCTGATTCCGTCAAAAAATTGAGCGAAATCGAGTTGCTTCACCCCGAAATATCTGGTTAACCCGGAAAAATATAAAGTGAGCTCAGTTTGGAGCGTTGGCAATCTAGTTCAAACTTCTCTGAAACACATGAAACTTTTTTCTGAATATAAGGACATGCCACTTTTTGGTTTTCCGAAATAAAATATGGGGGTCATCACTGAAATTTTTTCAAAATGTGCTCTTCAATGTTTATAAGCATTTTTCGGCTTTCGGGGAGTTAATATCCAATTTCTGATTTTATATTCTTTTTTGGCATGTAAAAATGAACCGGAATCCATAAAAAAATTATGCGAAATCAAGAAGTATGGTACCTAAAAATAGAGAATTTTGAATTTTGGACCCTATTTTGGTCAGTTTCCTGTTTTTTATGAGAGAACCATGCTAGCTACAGCTCCAAAACTTATTCCATTGAATTCTACACCTTCGATTACATGAAGACAAAAAAGAGTGTATGGAAAAAGTTTTCCCCGACCGGGTTACAGTCCTCCAAACATGGGCGCGTACCCCGTGAACAAAAATAGCGCGACTCCGCCCCCTCATATTGTGGTCCCTATATATATATATATATATATATATATATATATATTATAAATTCACATTACGTAGACAAGCTTTTTAAAAGGCACATACCCCGAGGGACCTCTGTGCTAAGATAGGGCTCAAACTCACCGTAAAAAGATTCACGAAAAGAACTATTTTCAAAGTTGACGTGAACCCAGAAGGTTGAAGCCGCGAAGCGGCGGAAACCATCTGGTAATATCTATTTTACAAACTTAAAAATGAATCAACATTTGTTTACGTTCATTTCCTCTTTTCTATTTCTTTGTGGTCAATAAGTTTTGGGCACGTTTGGTACAGTAGGTAAAATACGTGAATATCGTTGAGAAGCTCTCAAATACTAGTTTTGAACGTAGACTTTCTGTTTCTTCTTTCTCAAAAACTGTGAACATTGGGGCAAATCCGCGCATAAACTAACATAATCTACGGGTGTTTTAAACATGGCAATAATAACAGGCGCTTTACCACGGCTTTAAAAAAGAAAAAAATCGTGGAAATGTCCTTCTTCTTGCAAGGGCGACAATTAGCAACTAAAATACAAGGAATGAAGTAGTTAGAGAAGTAGAGCAAGAGAGTCTATCTTCTTAACCATGGCTCTCAAAGTGAGTAAAGTCCGCGTAGAGAGTAGTAGTAATTATCCCGGCGGACTTTCTGTAAACTTTCTACTTTTTTTTCATTTCTTTGCTGAACTAATTTCTCACAGACACCCACCCATGTTTCCTCTGTATCGGTATCTTCTAAACAGTAGAGCCAATTGCTTTTTCTAACATATCCATGTTTGCTCTCTCTCTCTCTCTCTCTCTCTCTCTCTCTCTCTCTCTCTCTCTCTCTCTCTCTCTCTCTCTCTCTCTCTTTCTCCCTCTCTCTCTATTTCATTTTTTGTCTTTCCTCTTTAAATGTCTACGTCTTATGTTCTGGCGAAAGCCCGCTGGTCCCTAGATAGGGTAAAAGAAGCGTGTGAAACGAAAGCGGCTAGAGAGAAAGAAGGGAAACTAGAGAAAGAGAGACAAAACGGGCGGGGCTCCTCTTTTCCTTCTCATTCTCATTCTAGCAGCCTCTTCTTCTCTATATAAAACCACATCCACCAAACCATCAAAAATTTCTCAAAGTTCCATTCATCTAGCTTCTTGGACCCGAATCATCCGGCCGCATCATTTATTGAAATCACTGTGTGTGCGTCATCTTAAAAATTCTATTCAAATCATACTAACTATGTGAAACGGATCATTCATTGAAGTTCGAAAATGCATGTCCGATATTTGCAGCACGAACATACCGGCACTGTTCAACTTCTCCTTATGCCTCTTTCCACGGCAGCTTCTTTCAAGAGCGCCAAGTGGTAAGTCGTTCAATATTTGCCTATGGTGAAATTTTTAATATTTGAAGTTAGACGGCTCAGAACCAAATTTGGAAAAATAATATTCAATAATTTTGTAGTTCAAAAAAATAGTTCAAAATATTTTAAAAATTCATTATGATACTGACTTTTACACCGAAGAAATCTGTTCATATACTCATTATCACGATCAAATTGAATCCTTCAAGGTAGTTTGCTATATGTTTCATACGTATGCTTATCATTTTTAACTCATAAAATCACTATAGACTGTTTGGTTCTTCACATTTTATATTTAAACTTCAAATATCCTCTCGGAAAACAATGAAAAGTTTATCACACCCAATGAGAACTTCAAACTATTTTTCGATTGTCTATTACTACTTCAAAGCTATTGACCCATTTTTCATAGTACAAACTTTGTTTCGTTATCTCTATATCGGTGCTTTCTGATCCGTTCGAAACTTCAAAACGACGTGCCATGGGCAGAACTAAAGAATTGATATCAAATTACTGGGATCCAACTGGTCTCAATTGTCTTACATCTTCTGCTGAACTCGTGTTGTACCGTTTTAAGGTGCAAGCTTATTCCACCCATTATCATTTTCTCATTGCTTTTTTGCACTTTCTAGATGTTTCAAAAAAGAAAACCAATGAAAAAGACAGAAACGTGTGAGAGAAAAATAGAATTTAATATACATTTTTATGTGTCTTTCGTTTCTGTTTTGCTGCAGCCGACGTTTTGCATACATTAAAATGTTGGCAAAATGCGAAAAAAGATGAATCTGTTAGGACTATGCATCGTCATTCAAGAAAAAAAATAGACGAATCAATTTACGCTACTCTTACTTTACATGACAGCTGTTGTTGGTAATATACTTTCAAGTAATTTTTAATAGGACCGAAGAGGAAGGCGAAGGAGAGTGTGACTCGGTGCCTCTGCCAATTCAAACGTTTCTTTGGAGACAGACAAAGTGAGTTCATCGAAAATGGTTGTTTTTATTGATATATTTCAGCCCATTTCTTGGTGACAAAATTGGAAAGCTCCATGAGGCTTCTTGTGTCGTGAGTTTATTTCATACAATGACTTTAAACAAAACAAACTCGAACATGTCGAACAATTTTTATACAAAAAATTGCAATTGTTTTGAGTTGAGATCTTCGAATATGTTCGTAACATAGATGGCGGGCATCAAAAGATTAGTTTGTACAGTTGCTTTATTTTCAAGTTTGACTCGTGCTAACAATATACTCTACTTCAATGAGTTTTTGAAATCTTCTGAGTAAAAAATTCAAATAAAAATAATAACTAAACAACCCTCAAAATTTTATGTGATGCCAAAACTCATCGTTTTATTTTGGCTCTTCCCACTACTTTTCCATTTTTTTTTCTTTCCACTCCTTTCCTATTGCATCAAATTTGTCCCTTGGGCAATATTGTAAGCTCCTTGTTTTTCTGGCTTTGTTGCTTCAATCGTTTGCTTCTTTCATCGTTTTATTCCAACACTAACACTAAAATGTATGCTCTTTCTCTGGAGGGTCCATGTCTTTATTTCATACACTATTTTTCTTTCTGCCACTTGATGCTTAGTTGAAAGCGGGAATGAACAAAAATCATGTCAAACGGAAATACTTGAGGAAGGCAGAGATGGTTCTTTTCAAAATGTAAGAAGAAGAAGAAGAAGAAGAAGAAGAAGAAGAGAATGGACTAAAACCAACTTCAAAAAATTTTGTATACAAGGAACACTTTCAAACAAGCATGCTTACCTTCGACGCTATCACTCCTTGTAGTATGAAAGCGTTGTTATATGCCACGATGCCTCCTTATCTAAGTAAAAAAAAAGCCCACGAACGCAAATTGACATTCTTTTTGAACAATGAAGTTTCAAATGTGTTTCAAAAATCTAAAACTACTTTTTTAATGCCAAATAAAGTTTTAGAGGATAAAAAGTCATACTTCATAGATTTCTCATACTTTTCCAGCAGCCGGGCTTCGAAAATGTCTAGTATAAAATTTTTGACCAAAAAGTTTAATTTCCGAACCGAGTAATAGGTCGGATAAATTGGCTAGGAAACATGTTGAAAAAATGAAAAATTTTGAATTAAAATCAGAGCACACTTCCACGGCTTATGAAAATAATTGCTCATAGGAGGTGGCATACATGATATGAAGTATGGTATAGTCTGGAAATTCATTTTAAAAAAATTACACATAAAATTTTTTTTATTCCTTCTTTGTTTATTTGGGGTCTCAAAATTTGCACTTTCAGACATTTGAGCGAGTTGTGGTTCAAAACATTTTACACGGCTTATCACCTTCATTAAGCAATGCACTTGCTAGTGTTTCTAGATGGAAATTAGTGCGAGCAGCCCTTCCCCATGTGATACAGGTTATAACATAGTTCTTATAGTTTGAGCCAAAGAAAACTAGAAGTTTCAGTGTTGTGGTTCCTTATTATCGGCGAATGTTGGAGAAAAAAAACTGCCTACATCACTTCAAAAGATTCTGTATATTTTGCATTGGATGTTAATAGATTCATCAGCAGAGTGCACGGAAAATGTAAGTACGAAGGTGAGAAACGATGTAAAACTATAAGAACTTTCCAGCAAGCGAAACTTATTTCATGACAGTATCATTTTTTATTTAAGGCTCAATTCAGAACATTTCTTCTTAATGGTGGTAGAACATGAAAGAATAGTTACTTAGAGATTAAGGCTCTTTATGGACTGCGAGGGTTTTTTAAATAAATGGCGGTGTTTTAAAAAGTTGACTAGTTCAGCGGTACAATCAGTCAAGGTCAAAAATTGATAAATGGCGGTGTAATGGCGGAAAACATTTAGTATAGCGGTACATTGAAAATATTATAATGATAATGACACAACGTATATTTTTCTCTTGGTTTTTGGGTTTTTTTAGTTCCTATTATACTTTCATTATAATAATTTCGAGGTTCCTACTAAAACTTTAATGTATCTTTTTCAAAAAAAAAGATAAAAAACTGAATCGAGGGCCAAATATTCTTCTTGGAACATGAATGATTTCTTTGCACCGCTTGAATGTTTTTATACACCATTCTGGTCTTTTTTCTTTGCACCACTCATATGAGCGATTTTAAGTTTACACCGTTTAAATAAGCTTTTTGAGTTTGCACCGTTATTCATACACCCAAAACACCGCTGAACTATCAGAACACCGCCATTTTTTTTGAAAACACCGCTCAGTCCATAAAAGCCGAAATCGCTATGAAAGAATCCCTGATGTGTTTGAATCAAGGGGGCCACATGGTCAGACCGCCAATAAGCTAAGCCGTAAAAGTCCCCGTAGACATTCATGTTCCATCACGTTTAAATTATTATTTTACTAATCCTAGAAATATTCACATTTTCAAAAGTACCATTTTTGGCGGCCAACACTAGAAATGAAAGTATGGAAGATTTACTGTTGTTTCACTTTAAATCCTAATTAAATCCTTCAATAATATATCCTTTTTTGTTTTCAATGCACAGTGGTCCCCAAAAAAAAATTAGTAGCTCATTGAAAACTCAGCTTTTATTTTTAAAAGTAGTAAAAAACTTTTTCTAAACAGTGTTGGATTTAATTTTTTGAGGATGACTCAAACGGAACTCAATCTCGTACACAAGGGCTATTCAATATTTCGACAATACAACTTTTTATCTACCTAATAGCACCGTTAGCCGATGTAATAACAGAAGACGAAGTTATGGATAACATACGATTGGAATCAGGTCTCAAAATTTGGCAAGCGATTTGGCAGTTCCGACAACCTGATATTTGGTGTTTCTCGGCTCCAGTCAAGCAGAGACGGGACGAAATTCCGCAAATTTCGTTTGCTCGGCGGCATAACCCAAACCTTTCAGAAACTCAAGGAGTTTATCTCGGGAAAGATGAGAATTCACCGCGACGCCCCAGTGTTGTACCTCCACCTAAACCACCTAGAACAGATGCTGCGGTACTTCATGAAAAAAGAAAACTGGAGGAAGAGAAGGCCAAAATGAAGAAAGATTATATTGCAATCGAGATAGAACCTGAACTCATTCCAGAGAAACCTGATCAGCTATTGATCAATAAGACTCCAAAATCCTTTGAAAGAACCTCGTCTATCGTCCGAAGTGTCAGTGAGTACAAGACAAATTTTTGTGGACAAGTGCAACATAGAACTATCAGCAAAAGCCAAACTAGCGACGCATTTGATGTGAGCCCAAGTAAGTAAAAAAAAACAAAACGTGGCAGAAAATATACAAATTATTTGTTCATTTAATATTTTTCTCACTAAGGTTTATTATAAGAAAGACTTGGTGCTAACAGGAATTAAATTTCACGTTGATTCCATCCACCGGAGAGAGCTTTTCAAAAAGTCATATGCGTGCCACAATTCTACTAAGCTGATAGGATCAGCCTGATATCCAAACAAAAAGACCATATATATGTAGAAAGAGCTAAAACTTCAAAATTACATGAACTAAAAAAATTTTATTAGTGCGGTTTTCTTGAATTGATAAAAGTTTCTTTTTCTATCGTGTGTTTTAGCTTCTGAAACATCCGCAAAAATGATCGAGGAAGTCAACGGAATCAAGTTTTCTGAGAACGAAAACTGTTCTTTGTCGGCCGTCTTTTTTGCATCTGATCAGGCACCTTTGGTAAATTTATCCGATATCTGTAGTGGATTTTCATTGGAAGGATCATCTGAACCAACAACCAAGACAACTGTTTATGATATGCAACCTTCAACGTCTCAATGTTTGCCAAAATTACCTGAAAGTTCTTTGTTTCTTTCATGTCCAGCACCTGTTTCGGAAGTTCCACCGTTTGTATTGACTAGAGGTTTTAAAAATTCATTTTTGAAAAATCTATCAAAGTGTTTTTAGCATCAACAACAGAAGAATCCGCTTCATCTTGCTCTCAGCAAACAGTGGTCCCAATCCAATTTAATTTACCTGCCTCGTCCTTCCCCGTGAAAGAAGCGTCATCAACTCCAACAATGAGAACGGAAGTGAGACGTACCGATCATCAGAGGAGTAAGTGGGGCTGTAATTGGAAGTATCGAAATATAGACAAAATAAAGATACTTCAGAAAAAAGCGCATTATAGGAAAAATACGATTTATAGATTAGATAGCGGACTGTAAGTGAAAAAAAAGACTGTAGGAAATAACGGACTTTGAAGAATTCCAAGTCAGCTGGGAACTTTGAGAATGCGCGCAAATGCGGACCACAATTCTATTTTTGATTCAGGATAAAGTTGGAATAAGAATAAGCATTTGGCAACTCTCCGTAACACTTGAACCATTTTTGAACATCCCAGTGAGATTTTTTCTGGGCTAACAATTGGGATAAAATTTTTTGGTTAGACTTGGGCAGATAAAAAAGTTTGATCAATCATAATATAACGCGCAGTTTTCAGTGTCGTCCCAAAAAAGTGTATCCAGTACTGATGATGAAGTAGATGAGTCTTCTTTTGTCGATCCAACAGTAGCGTCTTATCTTGACGTCGCAGTCATCCGTTCACTTTTGATAACTCACTGGCAAGAGAAAGGAGTGTACTGGGCATTGAGTTACATACATAATCGTTTGATAGAAATTAAGACGTACATGATAGCAAAAAAAGGAAGTCGCCAAAGAAGTAACTCCTTGCCTAGCGGAGAAAGAAAATTATCTGTTGCTCCGGAACAATTTATTAATCCTGTTTGGGATGATTTAAAAATTGAGAGTAAAGAAGAAGGAAGATCACATTTGCATGTAGCTTTTAATGATACAGAAAGGAGAAAATCGTCAGATAACTGTGAGTTTTTTTTTAATGAAAGTTTTGATAATTTGATTTTTTACTAATTTTATTCAAACAATAAAGTAGTGTTTCATGAGAAATTTGAGGACCCCAAAAGTTATAGAGTTGTATCATTTTTGCTGAAGTTTATGAGCTTAAAAATACAAAATTTTCCAAAAATGGAACGTGATTTTGCTGCACATTATATGTTTATTGCTTGCTGGATTAAAAATTACCACTCACAAAACTACTAAAATTAGAATTCATTCCGCCTCTTCTAAGTGATAGGCCCCTAGTTTTTCGTAAGCCCCTGGGAAGTCCAAGGAACTTCAGAGAACAACAAGGAACCTCATTTTCACTTTATACCGGAGATTAATTTTTTTTGTAATAGTTCACCCATATATATTTGCTCAATTATTTGTAGTATAATTCATACAATAATCAAGTTCTTCAGGTCTCACTCCTCATCCAACATCCAACTCTCGTCGAAGCTCTTTAAACACTCTTTCTCGGCGTGCAGCCAACAGGTCCAACCCTTCTCTCAATAATTCCGTGGAAGTTCTTTCCATACGAGATGATGCTGAAGACAACGTTTCAAATATTTCTTCAAAATCGATTGAAAAGGAAAATTCAAAGCTTAACGCCGTTTACTTTCCGGAAGCACTAGGGAGTACAAATTTCATAGAGAAAGATGGGAAAATATCAGCAACAGTAATAGTTCAAACAGTAAATCAAGTGATGGATAGATGTACTGGAGTGAGGCAATGTGAGCTGGCTTTGAATATTGCCGATGTACTGCTGGGAACACCACTCCAGCAAACGGAAACTTTTTTTGTGCAACTGAATATTATGGTTTTCAAGTATGTATTAGAAAGGGGTTAAGCTAGAAATTGTGCGAATAGCGGGAAAAGTCAACAGAAAAACAGTGTAGTAAAAAGCAAATCTCTTAAGTTAGCTTTTGACCAATGTATTTTTCAAAATAGCGCTTTGCAAATTTTCTTTTGAACAAGTGCAGCGATTCAATGAATAATTACCCTTCAATGAAGGTACGTGTCAAATGAATTTGTACTAATTCGCCAAATATCTTTGCTGCTGTTTTAGTTACTGCTGTTATAGTTTGACTAGATTTTTCGCAATAGGAGATCGTTGCTGGAAAGTGGCAGGTTAACAATAATCATTCACTTTTTCAGAATTTATCTCTGCCTTGGTTGCCCACACGGCTGTAATGAAGGCGTCAAATCTCCTCATGGAGACTTTCTCCGAGCAAAAGCCAAAGCCATTTTAGCGGGGTTAGAGCGTGTGCAGCCGGAAAAATTCAAAGCTATCCTCAATGATTATGTGGATAATTACGGGACACAACAGGTTATTGATCTTCTGCACTCTATAACGGCATTTTGCAGATCTGAACTACCAGGTGGGGATTGAAGAATAACTGTATGATACCTCCATTTCTAAAATACATCTAAAAAACTCATTTTGTACTTGTTTCATTTACACACTTTTAGCCTCTGACGCCCGTCGGACCTCAGAAAGCCGTGTTCCGTCCTACCGAAACACATTCAACGAAAAAGATAAAGGGATCGAGGGACGGATTATTAACTCCACGTACAAAACATTGATTACAAAGGTATCAGCAGTTAGCGCAGAATTATCGCTACCAGAAAATATGGTGAGTCAGGTATCAAAATTTTCGAAATCTGTACAAAGTTTATTTAACTCCGCTGTGTGCTTGTAGACTCAAGAGTTATTTTTCTTGGAAATTTTCACAGTCCCCGTTTCAAAATGGTTTTCGTTAGCATTATTATTTCAATTGCCTCTGTAATTCTTGGCCATCAGTTGTCGTGTTGTAGGTGACTGTCATATGTACATAGCAAACGCCCCATACCAAACTAATGCCAACATCGTCAGCTTACAACCAATTTTTCATGTTTTTTCTTTCTCTCCCCTACGGGATCTTGTCAACGTCTATGATATTAGCGACGGCATTTGAGTTTGGCTATTAGCCATTGAAAACGGAAAATAGAAAAAAATAATCGAAAAAAAAATAATCGTGATATTTGAACCGACCGTCAAGCACAATGGCTATAAGCCTTGAAAAGGGACTGTAATTGAAAAAATGCCCTCGATATTTTATATCATCATAAGGCTCAGCGAATTACATTGGAAACCCTCCTGAAGTCAATTCAAATTTTTTTTCGGTTTTGTTGATTAATCTCAAATAATTTCACCTCATTTTCTTCTAAGCTTCAAGTGTTGGTTTTAATAAAGAACAAAAATGTTTGAAGTAAATAGCTTCTTCTTCGTAAATGGAAAACTTTATAGAGTCTCCAGCAAGATGTTCGAATGTTGGTCAACTTTGTTCAAGAGCATCATGGAAATCCCTTTCGAAGAGTTGGACTGTCGGCCCTTAAAGATGCTTCTCTCAAAAATCCTATTTTTGGGTGAGTTAGCAAAACTCTAGCGGAATAATAGAAATATTGTTTCACGTTTCTCAATGATCAACAAATTCATTCTTGTTACACAAGCTCAATCTGTCACTAGAAAATCAATGTCGGGAGATACGAAAATCTTTCACCAATTCGAAAAAAAACTGATAATCTCACTGTTTTTGTGTGTGTAAAATAGTTTTCAACGACGTCTGAACTAAATCCTATCTAGCTATACTATGCCTGTTTCTTCCTCTACTCCTCACACCACAAACCAAGCACCAACTTCCTCATCCACTTCTTCACCACCACGTCGTAAGCCACCGCCATGTCGTCACAAGACATCCGTGGTTCGAACGCACTCATCGAAATCCCCAAAATCGGCGGTCCGACTGATGATTCCGCATATCTCACTGAAAAGAACTGAGTAATTTCTGCACAACTATAAATTGCTCGACAAAATTCCTGCATGATTATATCATTCCCTATTTGGGTGTTCATTTTTTCAATGTTTAGGAAAGTATGATAATTAACTGTTTTCAAAAGATCTATGTGTTGAGATCTTGATAGATCATAATGCACTGTTGCTTCTCAGAAACATGGTGTTTGTTGGTTTTTGAAGAACTCCGAACTTCTAGGACTTCTATATATTTTCAAAACCATATGAATATGTGAGCACCCAAAATTGCCTCGGTGGTTTCTTTCGTTTATTCCACACATTTGACTTTTCCCCACATTTTTCTTTGCACGTTTCATTTGCCCATAATCGGATTCAGTTATCATATCTCTTTCTCAGTTCTATATTAAAAGTTTCTTTCTAACGATTTTGTTTATAGGGAGTCCCACAAAGAAGAGAGCAGTGGTAGCCCTGGATCAGCATCTCAAAAGCAGGGCAATGACCAAGCATCCTTAAGAAGAGGTTTATTCAAAAAAAAAGAAAAGTCTGGTGGTACAACGACCGGGAACGATGATTCAGAAGGTGATAGTTCTCCTTCAACTCCAAGAACTGTGTCTTCATTGGATGATGGCGTATCCCCTTTGGCCAATACTTATTATAAAAAAAAGAGCGCACCGAAATTACATTTTGCCTTTGGGTTGTTGAAAAGTTCCAAACCGGATATGGACGAAGAAACATCGGATAATGAAAATGAAGAAAGCTCTTCAATAGGATGCCAAGACTCTGAAACTTCAATGAGACGACCCCTACGCCAAAGTTCTAAGCAAAACAAAGCACGGATCCCAATTGACTGTAAGCTAACTTTTCCTTAAAGTTTTGACGATAGATAGTTCTTTTGGGTTGAAGCCCAGGCTTTTTAGGCTGAAACCAAAAAACCACCATAATCTCTACCCGTTGAGATGCGGCCAGTGTGCTCGGTACCGAGGAGCCTGCTTGGTAGCACCTTTGGTGGTCGTCTTTTAACTAACCATTACAATTTTCATAAAAACTTTCATTACACTTTTTATTAGGAAAAAATGAAGTTCTTCTTCAGGTTAGTATACTAAGTTTACAAAGAAGTTTGTGATGGTTTTCTTTTGCTTCACAGTTTGAATCTCCCATTTAAATGCATTTTGATAATTTACCAAAAGATCTCAGGGTAGCACTTTTCAAATGTTCCACTGTGTATATACAACCGAAATTTTTTTTTGAGAAAGCCAGAAATTGAAACTTTAGAAAGCTATTTATAGTACTGAAACTGAATCTAAATCTTAAACTAAGATAATTTTACAGCAAAAGGAGGAATGCGACTTTGGGGTATTTATGTGCCACCGCCGACATTCATTCATGTAAAAGGTATTTTCGATGGGGCCTGTCGATTTGCGTTTTTGTTAGAAACAGCAAGGCCTGGAACGTTCCCTGATGCACCATTAATAGCAGCAATAATGCACTTGGTGAGTTGCCATTGATGCTTGGTTTATTGATAACTCAGGAGGCTATAGTTTGAAAACTTGAATGACCTGCGAGGTTTTCGGTAATCCCTTTTTTGAAGCCGCTTCGATTTTTCAAAACAAATCTCATATTTTCTTTATAACGAAACTACCATTACTGGAAAGAGTCTTGCTTTTAAATTTATACGAATCTTCTTAACAATCAGTTTTTTTTCAGAAATCGCCTGTTTTAGCCAGAGCTTCCTTGCTTTTGGAGTGTTGCAACTTTGTATCTAGATGTAATCGTGGTCAATGGCCGGAGTGGATTCGTTCTTCTCACCACAGAACTTTCAGTTTGGGGGGAGCTTTGGCTAACCGTGGCACACCATCAGCCACCAGAAGGATGCACAGCCTCCAAAGACAAGCGGGCAGATATTTTTATCAATGGGGGATTCAAATCGGCGAACACTTGTCGAAAATATTAGATTCATCTGAGAAGAAAACGAGAAAAACTCTACAAATGGAAGATTCTATAGAAGATTTCTTCGATGATGGAACGATGAACGATCAAAATGGGGAAAAATGTCCGCCAGCACTTCAGTTCATTGCAGTTCTTCTTCTTCAAGAAATTACAGCTTTCCTGAGGGAAACTTTCAAAACTATTCCGAGATCGAAAAACTCCAAGCCTCAAACCGGCAATTCTGGATGGGACAAATTACTAAGTCATAGAAGATGGTCAATTTTGTCCAACACTTTCAACGCACAACAAACTGGTTCAGTAAACAGCATCACAGATATTAATTCGTCAATTCATTGTGAGTTTGCGAAAACAAAAAAAGCAGTGTTCAGTTACTTTTAAGACGGTGAAATTTTGCATTTCGCACACAAAAAATGTTTCGGTGCGAAAGCAATTAGGAACAAGGTTTATTCTTTTTTGAAATATTTTTCAGTAAACGATAAAGAACGTCGAATAAGTTTGTCGGCTGCCGAAGAAGATTCTCCACGTGGGTCAAAAGATGCTATTGATGAAATCAACGCTGTCGATAAGAAAGGTTAGTCTGAAGTGAATCAATGTTGATTCCAACACTCCGGTTTTTGGCTTTTCCGCTTCAAGGGTGATTACGGGTAAATTTCGACGACTGTTAGGTTTCAGAGAGGTTTTAATAATTATTTTCACGGGCCTTTAGGTTCCGTTCATATGCAAGCTCCGTCTGTAGTCCGTCCACCTTCGCTTTCCGCTCGTCTTTTCTCTCGACAATCTACACATGAAGAATCAGGAGGATCAGCACAAGGTTCAACAAAATCAACGACATATGTGCCTGAAACAGGTCCGAAAATGCACAAAAATATAATGCACAAGTTGTGGCACCTTGGACTTCTGCACTTCTCTTCTACTTCACTCTTTCGAACCTTATGATTTTGCTTGTTTCTTGTGTATTTGTGCATTATTTTAGTTTTGCGTGGCCTACTGTGAAGTCAAACATTTTCACTTTCCTTGCATAACTGAAACGAGTTGCATAAGTGATCTCTGTATCAAAAATGAAGGTGTCATTTAAAACCTTCATTATTGGAGTGAAATCGGAAACTTTTACGGTCAAACCCAACTCGTTTCAATATCAAGCATTTCCAGCTCATAACTTTTTTTTAAAACGCTCGCTATTTTTAAGGTCGTCGAATAGCAACCGGTCGTCAACGCCTCTTGAAACGAGGCAGCCCGATGGCAACTGGTGCTCAACCATCATTAGAATCTTCTCATAAAAGGAAGTCGTTTCGTAACAGGAAACAATCAAAACAAACCCATATGGAGGAGGAGGAAAAATCAGATGGAGGTGGGTTTGGTCTAGGTTTTTACGTCAAGCAGATTTGTTTTATCCAATTTATTGACTTTATTCATTGCATCTATTTCTTTTTTTTAATCTAAGGAGAAATCTTGAAAATTTCGAAGGCTTTCTATTCACTGAAATGTGCCCAATTGTTCAATTCGCAAGAAAATATTGATTCTGAAAGTTCATTTCAATAACTCAAAAATTCGGGTTTTTCTATGAACGTTGCTACAAATTACAGATAATGTATTCTTCAAAAGATTTGGTTTTTTTTTGTATTTAACTAACTGCAATTATGATAGTGTTCCATCGTTATATATCATTCATCAACATAGTTTTTTTCGAATTGGAAAAAATTTCAAAAACCTGTTTTCCAGCCGGCCCTACTCACGTACTATCTGCACGAGAATCACTGAAGCCCACTGACGATAGTGTTCAATCTCCAATTGAATCAGCACATCCTGCAGTAATTCCTCATTCTAACCATGGGAGTGCACATTCTCAACAGCAAGTTGTTTTGAAATCATCGATCGATGACGAAGAGCAGCATATGTTATCCAACCTTCCGTGGATCAAAGTACTGATAAAATTCTCGAACTCTTTTGACATGGAATGTACTCATGTTGGATCGTGCAGTGCAAAATGCTTCCAACGCATTCATCGGCAATGTTTCAGAATGATCGAGGCACTATCGACGGTTTATGGTATTGAAAGGTAACATCAACCAGAGTCTATTCACTTGATCAGTTTATGAATTTCTTATTCCCATGAGATGTTTATTTGTATCAATGTAAGCTTTTTCCAGAAATGTGAATACAAGAATTGACAAGCGAAAGCTGTTGGCTGACAGCTGGCAGTCAAAACAACAAGCCCTCCGGAAGGTATGCGAAGTTATTTATTTACCTTGAACCACTCTGAATCTTGTTCGTTGAAACAATTTTGATTGTTCGATATTTTCAAAGTTTCATCCTTTTATTTGTTTTATATTAAAAAAAAATCTACTTTAGCCGGCAGAAGTGAGCTCAACAAGAGTGGTGAGTTTTATTGTACTTCTATCTGAAACACCTTCAAACTTAATACACCACCGTTGTTGTCAATCTATTGTCATCTCACCACATCTCAGCTAAAATGTTGATGCATAATTGTCAACTGGAAAATAACACCCACTCCTACCATAAACTCTCTAAAAAAAATTAAATGAATGAATTGGGACTTAAAACTAATTCTCTGTTTGTTCACACCATTTAGCTTTCGGAGACGTATCTTTCCCAAATGCAATTCTGTATTACAGAGCATTCATGCGCGACAGTCTACTGCAGTTCCACGTAGAGAGTCGGCAATGGTTGGACAACCCGAGTTTGCGAGTAAAGCAATTAAGATGATGCTAATGGAGAAAATGCAACAGGAAAAGGAGAAAGAAAAAGAAAAGGAAAAAGAAGAAAAAGATGCTCTCAAGAAACAATCAGTTGAACAGGACCGAAACTCAGAGGAAGCTGATGATGACAAGCCAGTTCTAGAAAAAAATAAACAGATGTTAAATTACTTAAGATCATTGGTTTTACAATTGGTTCATTCTCCTGTATCATCTGTTCTGAAATGCTGTTTACTTCTCAATGTAGAACAACATAAGCAAATGATTGGCGTATCCTGGAAAATGCTCACTCACGAAGATCCCCACGTCGTTGCTTCTGCTGCTTCTATGTTCATTGTGGCAAGCGTTAAGAAATCAGAAGATGCGTTGGGAATCATCCGTGAAGCTCTAGATTCTGCAGAGCCGCAAGATAGGACAAGTGGAATTCAAAGGTTTTATACACTATGGAGAAACAGATTCCATGCCTGGTTAAAAATGGAAGATGGGGCTCAAGCCTCATTTAAAGTTCCACCGCCAGGAATAGATTTCACACTACCCTCACCAGCAATCGGGCAATCGCAGCTTCCAGTTGTTGACCCACCTTGGATGCCTCATCTGAAAACTAAAATAGAAGAACTTTCTCTAAAAGAAGAAGAGCATGCTACATCACAAACAATCATGACGATGACAAGAACTAGAAGAAAACAAAAACAAGAAATGGTGAAGCGCGCTGTACGGGAAGCTGAAGAAAGACAGTGTGAGCAGCGGCAGCTTTTTCGATTAAGAAGTTCAGCTATTGTGTCATTAGCCGCTTATGAACCTGCATTATTTCATCATCAGCAAGAAATCAATGAAGGTAATAAAACACTGCATTCAACTCTTTTTCATACATGATAGTTTACCTAAGTATTACTTGTGACTTACTTCTTGTACTGAAGCTCAGCAAATTTGAAAAACAAAGTGTAGAATTCACCACAGTGTAAACCTTTTGGGGAGACTCACTGGATTGATTCTCAGTGAAATTCCCGCTCATATCAACTTTTTTGAAAAATGTGTATCTTGCACTTATTCTTAATTCTTTATAGAATCCGACAATGCTCACCAACACACTCGCCATATAATGCCTGTTGCTCAACCGTTGTTTCCATCTGCCCTTCTATCTGTTGTTCCTCAAATAATCGAACTGTTGGATGATCCACAAGTGGACAGTAACGGTGTCTCTGTGGGCGATGTAGCAAAGAAAGTGATATGGACATGTATTGTAGAGGATCCATCTCTTTTTCTTCGCCATTTCTTGGAAAAGCTGACGAATCGAGATAGACAGGTAATACATTGGTAAATATGTTGTGTTATTTTGTCTGATTGGAGTTTCAAACAGTGAAACCACTTAGTTTTCGATTCTCACTTTTTGAACACGTTCATCCGTTAGCGTCTAGTGTTTTAGTTTATCCGTAGATATTTCCCTCCGATTTCAGGTCCTTATCAACGAATTTTCACCAACTCCCGCCTATGTAAGTTTGTGATTTTCAAGCGGGTACCTAGCGGCATGTGCAGATAGTAAAAGCATGGCGTTTAACAAGGTTGCACCAGCCAATCGTTGAAGTTTCATAACGGATTATTCAGCTATAACTAACCATTTCATAAACTGACTGAATTGCCTGCATCTTTATTTTTCTAGTTCTCAAAAATCTTTCTTAAAAATACGTTTCAGGAGATGCTGATGTCACAACTTCGAAAATTGGTATTGAGGTTTCATCCATTGCCAAGCCAGGCAGCACATTCCCTGTTGAACTACTTAGTAAGACGTGTATTCTTTCAAAAATACTAACTTTCGCCCCAAAGGATGTCAAAACGGTGGCCGCAATTTATAATTTTTTTATTGACTGAAGTATATCATAAATGTACCAGACTTTGGACTCTCTACCAGGGCCGCTAGGCTGCCATAACTTCTGAGACCGGAGTTACATAATTCAAAAATCCACAGTCGTCATTTTGTCAGTTTTGATCCGGCATTGTTTCTTTGAACATATTTTATTTCAACCTTGGCAAAATTCTTGTTTCAGTTTGGATTTGTGATGCATTATGTCCGTGCTCAATGTGAAGGATCTGAGAAGGCTATCGGAATGGCATTATCTATATGTTGGCTGCTGTCTCCAAACATTAATGGACTGTACTTTAAGGATCTGAAGCAGACACTAAAAAAAGAGCAATGCGACGTAAGTTGTGAAATCATCGTTTATCCGGAAGTGCCAAAAACTCTCTACATATTCTCATTTTTCCAGCAAGCATTAATGATAACTGCGAACGTCCCATCAGCAAAAAAAATTATTGTTCATGGACT
Organism: Caenorhabditis brenneri; assembly: GCA_000143925.2. Taxonomy (NCBI): domain Eukaryota; kingdom Metazoa; phylum Nematoda; class Chromadorea; order Rhabditida; family Rhabditidae; genus Caenorhabditis; species Caenorhabditis brenneri. The sequence goes on along the minus strand of GL379901.1, from coordinate 184,583 downwards.
GGACAGTGGGACTGGTGGAATTCCAAGCCAATTCCCTGTGCACGAAGACACACAATTTCATCAAATTTTGAGTGACAGTCTTGAGTTTTTCAATATTGAAGAAGACGACTGCAGCTGTTTTTACTTAACGGATACCAAAACGGGTGTGATTCACTTACCAGCAGCTTATGTCAGAGATTACTACTTCTTCCATAGATCTTTCTATCCACAGTTGACATTAATCCGGTTGAAACCTGACATAGCTGAAAAGCGAATGAAAGACACGGCATTTCACCAGAGATTCATCGAGTGTGGGAAGGTTCTTTTGACTCACAACATTCTCAAGTATAGTCCACAACACGTGGTGAGTTTCTTTGATTTATGCTGTTAAATTTTTTATTGCTGGAACCGATAAACGTAATCTATGTTTCAGATTGCTCAACGAGTTTTTTTCCTTCACGATGAGTTTACTCATTTACCCTCTTTTCCACGTAAATCTCTTGAAACATGTTTTGGAATGTATTTCGGACCAGGAGGTGAACAACTTAAGGCGATGGAATCAATGCATAAGTTTGTGTGGGCTAAGTTGATGTCAGATATGTTTGAAAAAATGGAAAACGCATTTATGTTCGCCGATCTACATCTTTTCATCAATGTGATAAACGGAATCATGATAATGCACTGTGAGGATGTACTGATTCTTCGACGATGTGCAGCTACTTACATTTCCATTTCCATTCATTTCAACACTTTGTTTGCTTCACAAGGTTTTTTTCTGATAATGCCTACTCTACTAAGGTGCTATAGCCAACGCCAAACGAACAAATTATTTTGTGGAGTTGTGGAGTTCATTTGTCGCCAGTTCTACACATTACATCGAAAACCATTTCTTCTTCAAATGTGTGGAGCAATTGCAAATATTATTGATAATTCGTCCAATGATTTTGAAATAAACCCCATGAGGGTGAAGGCCAAATATTGGTTCAACCTGATTAAAAAAATGGAAGAGATAACTGATGAAGATCCACTGGACATATTGGGACTGGTTCCATATGAAAAACCATTGAGGGCTCTTGATCTTTGTTATAGAGATGATCCCAATACGTTTTGTGCATTGACGGATGCAATGGCAAGTTGTATTTGTGTATGTGCATTCTCACCAGAGAGCAAGAGAAGCCATCATATGCTGGTGAGCTGATTTAATTGAATTTTGGTTATTATGCTTTACGAAAATTTACAGTTGATAATGCAAGCAATGATTCCTCACATGATGAAGCGCTTAGAAGAGGAAACTCTTTCTTCGGGAAACTGTCCATCTGCAATTAAACACGAAATATCACAATGGATAACGATGTCAGTTGAAATGAAAGCGTTAATAAACAGTTGCGAGCAACTTGTTCGAGGACCGACACGGGCGTTCGATTTAGTCAACAGTGTTTCGGAGAGAGGAAAAAGCTTTGTGGCAGATTCACCTCAGTTTTTTGATCCACCAACGACTAATGATGATGAGAACTCGAGGCCTTATCATTTGTGGGTTTTCTTAGTTTTTAATGAGGATAAAGTATAATTTCAGGAAAGAAAAGCGATCAACAGCCGTTGCTTGGGAAGCTGCTGAAGTTGAGGAACAGCAGAAAGAAACTTATCGCAGACCAAGAGATACACTTCTCCAGCTTGTCGCAACATATATAGAAACGTCATCAATCCGTTTGAAAGAGCTCACAAAGTTAGGTGCTAACCTAGAGCATGCTAAAATTCCTGATGTTCTCGACCATAAATGTTATGTGAAGCTCGGAGAAATTGCATTGTCTTTGCTGAAAGTTGCGCCTTATGATCTATCAACTACCACTTGTCATGGACTACAGAAGTATTTTCAAATTATTCTCCCGGTAACCGACTGGTCTATAGAATCTAATAGATCTGCACTAAACATCATTCTAAGAAGGCTCGACAAAACAATGTCAAAAATAGCAAAACGTCAAAGTTTCCGAAAAAGGGCAATTTGGATCGCTCTTTCTTCTTGGATAAACGGAATATGTGAAACTTTGAATGCCTTTCCCTACATCTCCCATTTGCACCCACTAAAGACAATTACCCAGCTATGCCTCAGAATGATGGTTGGAGATCCTTGCACAGATGATGGATCTTCATCTACTGCTCTCCATCCAACTACAGTGCTTCATCCTACACCCCCTCCACAGGTGTTTGCAAATTCTGTATTGAGGCTAACTATTATACTCATGCAAGCACTGGGACAGGTAACCAATTCCCTATATCGAACATAACAATTGTTTTTCAGTTCGCTTTTTCCCTTGAGTTCGTCACATCCTCGGAAGGAATGGGTGTGTCTTCTGAACGTCTTGAAGCTGTTCTGTGTCATGTACTAATTCCTTTATTTCTTCGCATCCCCAATCACCCGAAGGAGCAGTCCATTTTTCAAAGCAAAGATTTGGCGCAGTGTCTGACAGTAATGCAAAACGCTATCTCGCCCCCACTAGTAAAACAGCAAGCTCCTCCTTTGATCAGCACATCTACACTGACAACTTCATTCATCAGAGGAGCACAGGACGTCACCGGGCGTCAAGGATCTGTTTCGGTTACAGATAGAGGTCACTCTGCTACTGTCTCAACTCATCGGATTGTTCGAGAAAGTATATGTCAATCCATTTACCTTGGATTGAAAGTTCTAATGCTAACATTTGGTAAACTACTAGCACCAATGTGGCCTAGGGTTGCACGCCTGGTCAAAGATCTACTGGCCAAGAAACCTGGTGCTCCGAGCGCATTGGTTTTCGTCGACTTTCTATTGCACTCCAACTTGCCCGTAGCACTTTTCATACTACCGATGATTCAGAACAAAATGAAACAGAAACCAGGATCTGAACAGGACGCCGCATGGCAAGCAGAAATTTTAGATAAACTTGACTCGAAATCTCATCGTACTGTTCCTATGTCAATTCTCATAGTAAAGTGTAGTCAAGAGTTATCACAATTGAAAGAAGAATTGGCAATGAAGCCAATAGAGATGACAAGATCATACACTCCAACTATGGCTGATCCACATTCGGATTCTTCCGCAGTATCCTCCACTGCTCCACGTGGCGCATCATCTCGTCAGAGTATCGATAGAAGAACATCCGTTCATACGAAAAAAGTGCTACCAACTATGAAAGAAGACATTCCAGAAGACGTGGAAGATTCAGACGAGGTTGCCAGCGCTGAAACTGGTGTGACAACTTCAGGAAGAATAATGAAAAGTCCCAGCATTCCATTGAACAAGGCCCAGCAATCGAGTCGAACTCGATCTGTAAGTGGTTTTGGAATGTGGAGAAGTGTTCGAAGAAAATCTCGACACGTTTCAAGTGCCGAAGAGTCTTCCGAAGAGCGTGGGAGTGTAGAAATGCATGATTTCGGTGGCGTGGGCACAGGAACAATTCTTCAGCATTCAGCGCTACATGAGGTGAGTTCCGTTAAATTGTTTTATAACGGCTCATTGTGTGTTTATGAGTTAGATTCCTTCTCCTTGCCGCCAAAAAACTAGAAAAAAATGGGAAGCTACTTTTCATTTCGATCCTTTTTAATCTTCAAAAAGTGGCATTGAGAGTAATCAAATAGGTAGTTTTAAAAACTCTCAATCCCGATTTTTGGACGGAGAAAGAGACAAATCATGCGCAAAACATTTCAGCAACGAACTCCGAACCGCCGATCCACGGACGCCCTCGTACTTCCATTGCATGAGAGCATTGATACCAATCGACACCGATGTATGTCCGAGTTGAAATATACCAACAAGTTTAAAAACCGGTTTTCAGTTGTATCATTTTCAACACCTAAGAAGTCGCATGACGTGTCAGAAGACGTTTTCCATATTACGGAACAACATCAATTGGTGTGAGATTTTTTCTCAGAAAAAGGAAAGTAACATATCTTCTCAATTGTAAATCAGTTCACGTTTAATCATGTCTAGAAACTGCAAATCCAATTTTTTACGCTCATATACAATTTCTTTCCTTGAATTTATGTGAGGCGGGTACACATTTTTTTTTCTTGTCCTTTCAATTGTTTAAACTTTTCATAAATGGTTTTTATTATTAGATTGAAGAAAACGAACAACAATAGATAAACTTAACAAAAACAAACAAAAAGTTGAACTCAACAACAAAAAACAATGATTGGGTAGTCAAACTTTCGCTCTTTTCTTCTTAAACGCGTTTCTTGCTACTGATGTGTTCCGAACCGATTCGTTGTCATAATCCTTATCAGAGGTTAGGGTTCCTTTCTTGATATTTTCTTCTGGATGAACATTCTTTTTTTTCAAATTCAGGTTTTTCGGAGAATTTTGATCATCGTTTCCCACAATTTTTTCAGCGACTGCCATATAATTCGAAACTTTTTTCTTCTTTTTAACAGGCTCGATAACATCCCAAACATCGTCATTGTCAATGACATCATTATCTTCGTCTTCTGAGCTTTCCGGCTGATATCCGCCTCCTGTCATGTTTCCATAATCTGTTTCATCTTCGTCAATCTCTTTTTTGGTCACAGTTTTATTCTCATTCAGAATGGAGATCTGATCACGAAGAAGAACTTGATTCAAGCGAGTTTTGCAGTAAATCTGTAATAACGAAAGCTTTAACGAAGAGGAGTAAAGTGCTTTCGAGATTTTTGAAATACAAAAATTATGATGGGATTCTAGCGATTTGCTTGGGAATGAAAAGTTCATTCAATGAACACAAAAAAACTGAACATGATTTCAAGTCATAACAAAGAAGTTTTCTCTATAGACCAGTTTTAGGCGCTAGAGTATATGAAAATCAACTTTTGGTCAATTTCCACTTGGCCGGGCGGGAAAAAATCCCGTGAAGTTACCTTGTGGATCAATTTTCTTGACTGTAAATCATGAACTCGCAAAAATCGATCAATTCCAACAGACGCTGCCAAAGGCATTGTTGGGTGACCGGATATGCTTCGAATCGATCCGGCTTGTCCCTTGAATTTACACATCGGATGCACTTTACTACGCAAATCGAACAGTCCTATTTCGCCAATCGAATTAGCAGCCAAAACTTGATTCGCTTTATTGGTGAGCGAAGTGCACATGATTGGGTTTTCCATGAATGAGATCCTTTTGACTGGACGTCGTTGGGCACGGGGATCATAAAGACGCATCTGAAAATAATCTTGTTATGGATATTCAAACCTACAAATGCGCCCTGAAAACCCCGTCGAGTTTAATGTTTCGCGTTAAAATTCACCAGAGGTATCTGAAGTTTTTATTTCAGTAAAATTATTCTCAAAAACTTTTTTTATATAATGGTCAACAATGAATCTAAATTTTTTATCGGTTTACCTCATGTAGTTTAGTTGCCTCAATGATTGTATTTTGCCCAGGAATAAAACGAGCATCAGTAATCATGATAGGAACTTCCAGTCCCAGCATATCTGGTGCAACGTTTTTGGAGCTCCAAATTTGTTGACCGGTTTCTAAATTCCATGTTTTTAACAAATTTTTCATTCCTCCAGTGACTGCTTCAGGTTTCTCGTCTGAACCGCGCATCACGGCCAGCCCTGTGCCACATTTCCACTCGGAAATTATTTCACATTTTTCACTCCATACTTGCAGTTCGCCGCTCTCCACACATGTTATAATTTTTTCCCTGAAAAGTAAAGTCGTATTTAAATCAATTTTTCTTGATCATACTCTGTTTTATGAAGACCTTTAATAGGTCCAGTGCCACCTGCAACTGTCAATATAGCGGTTTGATTTGCTTGATTGATATCGAACAAATGTAAGTCTCGGTTCATTCGTGCAATAAGGATTTCAGTCTGAAACAGGCTTCAAATTTTCATATTTTATGGTTGTCCACCTGCTGACTGTTGTTCCAAATCATAGATGTGATTTCATCGTTTTTAGGGTCCAATGACTTGATTTCGTTCAAATTTTCGAAAGTGTTATCCTTCAGAAGAGCTCCTTTCAACGCGCCTGTTGCAGCGCCAATGTAACAATCCATTGCTTAAGATGAATAATTTCAGAAATTTCGAAAAGATAAGTTTTTGAAAATATATTTTTCAAGAGATAAGATAGACAAAATTTAACAAATGTGGTCGTGCAGTGGCTAAATAAACTTAACTTGAAAAAAAGAGCGCGCGCTGTACACACGTTGGCATTTCAAATTTCGCACTAGAAAAAAAATCATAGAATATCGAAAAGATTACGGAAAACGTTTTTAAAACCCATTTTTAATCAAATCACACGGTGGTTTTCTGTCTACCGCACAGTTCTTGTTTTTTCAAAAATTAGTCCCATCCGGAAAATATAAAACTCAAGACGAACATTTTTATTTGAAAATTTTTTTAATATAAACGCCATTTGACCATATCGTTTTGAAATGAAAACAGTGAATCAACGTGAATCAATGAATCGATTCTTATAGATGCAAACACGCTCTATCGAGAGGGAGAGAGAGAGAGGCAAATTCGAATCGTGTCTCCCGCCAAACCCGCGTAGCTACAGGCGGGAAACTCTGTTCTTCCTTCCTCTCGCAAAACATTCGTTTCATTGCTGAAGTTCTAGAAACTTCGTCACTCTAACCTATTTTTGTCACCTGAGCAGTGTGGTCACCTCAGCAAATTTTCAATCGTAGTTCGCTTTCTTTTTTTTAACGGTTCCAACTTGTGGATGCATCTTTTCTATATCGTTTCCCTGAGTAGTTTAGCATAATTTCCTTGCGAAAAAGAAGGGACTGGGAAGCTTCACCCGTTTTCGCCTATTTCTGCCTTTCTAACGGAATTCGAATTCTAAAGAATCTACATAGCTCACGGAAGTAAACATTTTAATAGTTTTTCATTGGATGTAATAAAAGACTTCCCGAGAAATACCTTCCCAAATAAAATTACGTGTCCACCCAGAGAGCGAGGTCGGGGCTAAAGAGAGCGTACATAAGGAACGGGCGAAGCGGACAGGTGAATTCTCGCCCATATGGAAGACTTATCTTTACACATTTGTTTGGCAAAAAATGAGCGGGAAAATTAGTCCTCCCGATTCATAACTATGTGCCTCTTCCAATTCTCATATCGCCTCATGCGTTCAGTTAGGTGAATGGACGATTTTCGCAGACAGCAAAAAGGCAGCCAAACGGTAAAAAAGCACACGATTGGGACTCCACGTCTATAGTTTTCAACGCTCTCTTTCCCTATTATTTTTTTTCGTTTCCCTTTTTGCGAACTAAAGAAAATAAGTAGGCCTCCATTGCGTTTTGCACCATTCCTGATTGTAACACTACTATAAAAAGTTTTCCTGATTCAATCTTATGTTGAAATATTTTCTTAATCCGCTCACTATTCCAGTGCATCAAAATGATGCTCCGCAGCCAAGTGAAGAACTTGGATCCTTCGCAAGTAGATCCACGACAACATCATAAACGAAAACAGACGGATCAGCTCGATGCAAATCCAACAGAGCCTATGGCGAAAAAACAAACTAGCAAGGTGAGGCTATTCGTGCTTCAGGTTCAAATTGATGCAATGAGGCAGACGCATTCCCTCAATTTAGGCATAATAGAACATTATTTTCCAGGGACTAACGGAACTCCGCACTCATATTTCCGGGATTAATATACACTCGGTCAAGCGAGATCCACTTGGTGGAAAAAGAGAAGGTGCTGAAAATTGTCCACCGACAAAAGATCCCTATGTGGATCCATGCCCACAATACAATTACGATCTGGAAGAAGCTGGGAACCCAGAGAGTGTTTCCGAGTATGCTCCAGATATTTTTGACTATTATAAAGCTCGTGAAGGCACCTTCCGAGTTCGGGAGTATATGAACAAACACCCGGATCTCGATATCAAAACACGTGCAATTCTTATTGATTGGATGGTAGAGATTCAAGAGACGTTTGAATTGAATCACGAGACTCTTTATAATGCGGTGAAGTTGACTGATATGTACTTGAACAACTCGAACAATGTTGACAAGAATACTATCCAGGTAGAGTGACAAAGTTCAGTACTCATCATGACTCCGCTGTACCTCGAAAATTCATCTCTACGACACTCTGTTATGGAAGTAATGAAAAGTGCTTAACAACACTTTATTTTCGCATGTTTAATACTTGCGATGCGACGGAGTGTCGTAGCCATGACTTTTAATAGTACCGTGGAGTCATAATGGCCTAAAATACCGCTTAATTCAATTAATTATGATAATTGTCAGAAACTCGCGTGTTGTGCAATCTTCATCGCCGCCAAGTATGATGAGCGCTCACCTCCACTTGTTGATGATCTTATCTATCTTTCTGGGGATCGTTTTTCCCGGGAGGATATACTTTCTATGGAGCGTAAGCTCTTCACCGTAGTCGGATACGATTTGGGGTCTCCTCTCAGCTATCGCTATCTCCGCCGCCTTGGACGCGTTTGTCGTGTCGACATGAAGTCTCTGACAATGGCTCGCTACATTCTCGAAACTTCGCTGATGATCTACGACTATGCCTTTGTATCGCAAGCACGTCAAGCTGCTGCTTCATTCGTTCTGGCGATGCGTATGCTCGATAAAAATCACACATACGATTGGAATCCTGTTCTTGAGAAGTACTCTGGTTTCACTGGAGAAGAAATTAATCCACTTGTCGAGCACATGAATCATATTATGCACTTCGTAACCAAGAAATGGGTTCAACTCTCGAGTGTTCGTCAGAAATATTCTCATGAGTAAGTCGGACATTTTGGTTTTTCTAGTCCACTTTTCCAGCTATCGATTCTCAGTCACCGCCGGGGAACTAGACTTATGTTCTATTCTATGCTATTTTGCTTTTTTTTCAGAGTCTTCTTTCACGTAGCTGAGGTGCCACTGCTCCCTGATACTCTCCTTACCATCGATGCTCACACGTACTCTCCACTTCCAACTTGCTCATATCCATAACTGATTAATCAATCACACCTACATTTAAAAAAAATCATATTTTCAAATCGGATTCAAAATCCAAACCTTATTTTATCATTCATAGCTATCATCTATCTTCCCAAAAGTGTTTCTAACCTAATTTAATTGCTTTTAATCTCCATGATTGACATCATTTTGCTGAAAAAAAAACCTGTTTTGAACATTTCCCTTGCAATCACCTCGATCTTCCTTGCTTTTTCCTGTAATACCCTCTCACTGATGAACAAAAATTTCGGCTTTTACAGCAAAGATTCGCTGAATAACAAAAACATCGAACTTTAGCTCACTAATGTCCCTGAAGCAGTTCAATGTTTGCTAACTATTCAAGTGTATCTTTGCATTTTTTCTTTTGAATCTCTTCCCAACTTTGCTGCATATCTTTTAACAAGAATTTAAGAACACGAATAAATTAAATATGCGCAATTTTTTTCTATAGCCTAAAAACGTTGTCAAGCGGTTTCTTATTTCAGTCCAGCACGATAACGTGGCCAATAGGGAAGTTTTCCACCATAATATAGTCTGAGGAAGTGTGCTATGATCCGACCCGAATCCTACTCATGTTCTGCGCCCCGAGGACCGGGGGATTAATTTCAAGTATGACGATGGTGCTGATTCGAATTAATCTTTCATTTAAGTCAAGGTCTCATTTGTTAAATGCCAGTCTTGGCAGAATTCTCAGAGAACGATGGGAGCGGATCAGATTTGATTTCTATGCTACTATACAGTTGAAAATCCTTGGTTTACGTGATTTCGTTTTAAAAGTGCTTAGTAAAGAACATAATTTTTTTTGAGCATTGAAATTTGTTTTTACACGTTAAAATCTAGAAAGAAGGCTTTTGTGCTTTTCGAGCTGGAGACGTTTCATAATATTATGTTTCCAATAATTTATGAGTGCTCACGGACACAAGGAGCTTGACCGAGTTTAATGCTGGTGTAAGACTGCGGGTTAAAAATGCAGGGAAACTCGCCCTGTGCGTGCGGGACTATTGCAAAAAACCGCGCGCAGCGTTGCAATGATGAATCTCCGCCCCATCTCACTCGGGTTTCTTTTTCGGCACATTACTTTAAAATTTATTGATTCCTTTTGTTTCTAATATCAAAGTTCCATCAAGTCTCCACTTTCCATAAGTTTAGATCAAAAATCATGAAATTTTTCCGCTGAAGAGAGAGATATATATAATTGAATAGAAACAGGTCGAAGCGCGATCCGAGTTTTACAAAATGCTTTTCTCGCTTCTGAATATATTGTAAACAATCAAAAAACCATTTGAAAACTACAAGGAAATTACTTGGAGCTTATTTTTATAATGATCACGTTCTCCATTGCACTGCCCAAGGAACGAAATTCGGTCCTCCAACTATTATAGCTCCCTTTTTTCTTTATGCTCCACAACTATCGTTCATGTTTGGATCAATGGGGAAAGACCGTTAAAAGTGTCAGATTTGACTTTTCACCATGAATGTTAGTTTTTTAGTCCCGAAATGTTTTCTTTTTCAGTATGTGGTTTGAACAATTCTACTCCGGAGTAATTACCACCGCGTTTGTGGCCGGCGCCTGCTACATGTCCTATCCATTCAATAAGTGGGACGTGGGAAGAGCTTACCGACGCAATTATTGCACTCCGCAGAGGTACACAAATTTTAAGGTTCCAATAACTAAAATTATGATGAGCTTCTAAGTTAATATGTTAAGTCTCAAATGAAGCTTTTCAGGGTTGAGTTGTCGAAAAGAGATCATCGGCTGACTGGAAACCAGTATCGCATTGCTGGACTCGACTCCTTCCCAGAGAAGTATGCTCCATTTTTTCTTTTTCAAAAATTCAAACCATTTATTTCAGATAACTGTTAGTATTTGCTCAATGCAATTCGATCATACAAGACGACTTCATTCTCAGTCGCTACGTAGCTGAATTCGTTTTTTCCTATTTCAAGTCTCCGAACTCTTGTTTTCAATTAGTTTCCAATCCCTTCATTCTTGAAAAAGTGAAGTATTTGATTCCAGTTTCAGACAAATGTTTCGGAGAATAAAAGTCGTAGTTTTGAATCAAAACTTTTGATTCAACCATTTCGGTAGACAAAGTAGATTTTGTAAATTAATTATTCCGGATGAACTGCTAACATTTTTTAAAATGCAAAACCAAGTTTAGAATCGGCAATTTTCAGATCTAATTGTAACAACATTTCATCTAGGTAACACAAATTTGATTCATTTCCCAAATTACCAACTCAGTTAACATCAACATTTTCAAAAAAAATTTTAATATGACTGAATTGTTGTAAACGGTTACTCTCCATCCCTTCTTCATCCGAATGCATCAAATTGTGACTTCTTTCCGCAACACATCTGTTCGTGGAAGCAGAACTACTTGTACCCAACTCTCCATTTGGCTCCCTGGAACCCAAAAAGGACCTTGGATAACGGCACTCGAAAACAGAATACTCTGCACTTAATCCCCAAGGGAACACCTAGAAACATGAGTGACTAAACAGGGCTCCCACGCTTCTCAGTCAAATTGGTTTCTACTTGAGTTTGGATCGTCATACCCGTATCAAATCTGCTAAACTGCACGCGGCTTCTACAACGCAGGAAGCTGAAAGGATAATCAAAAACGGCGCCTAAGCGAACTGACCACATCCGCAGCTTTATTTTGCATTTATCTCGCAGGCTTTTCTCGTTTTTTCCTCAGGATGTAGCAAATTTAAAACAAAAATACACGAAATTAACAAATGATCTGGAGATTGTGTGAATTTTTTATCGGATATTAGTTTTTAAAAAAGTCATTTGGAATGGAAGCATCCATTTTTAAGGCATCAGTCGGTATGGATTATTTTTCTTGAAAATGCCTGGTTTTTCGTAGAATTAACCGCACCAAAAACAATTTAAGACGCATTATCTGAGAAATTCGACTAGTCAACTACTAGCCATAGTCACAAGAAAAAATTTGAACCCTTTCGATTTTCCTAATATTTCATGTATTGATAGTGTCAAGTGTCCTGAAAATAAAAATCCACTTTTCCCTTGACTCCGCCCCCTACCGGTTGAGAAAAGTGAAAAAATAGTAAAAAATGGAAAATTTTTCCTGAAAAAGATTTTAACCAAATCTTTTCACAAATCGATTATTGACATGTTTTTGAGCATTTTTTGTGTTGTAGACAAAATTCTAACTCCACGACTTCCTAGTGAAATTTCGAAAAAATATCCGAATTTCACCTGATTTTTTTGAACTAGCTCTGTTATCTGGGCGGAAACCCCCGAAGACATAAAATTTTATTTTATAAAATTAATTGACATGTAATGGGGTACAAAACCACCCACTTCCGGTTTCGGATCTCTTGTCCCATTGAATGGTTTTAGACCGATGTTTCTGAAAATGTGCTGAAAATCCATGTATAGGGATACATGGAAAAAAGTTCAATCTTCCAGAATTCCTATATTTTTTGATACTGAGTAGTAACAGTCACCAATAAGCGTTTCCCAACATTTCAGCCGTTCTCGTTTCCAT
>GL379901.1:154581-172099 GCA_000143925.2 Caenorhabditis brenneri | reverse complement strand
TACTACTCAGTATCAAAAAATATAGGAATTCTGGAAGATTGAACTTTTTTCCATGTATCCCTATACATGGATTTTCAGCACATTTTCAGAAACATCGGTCTAAAACCATTCAATGGGACAAGAGATCCGAAACCGGAAGTGGGTGGTTTTGTACCCCATTACATGTCAATTAATTTTATAAAATAAAATTTTATGTCTTCGGGGGTTTCCGCCCAGATAACAGAGCTAGTTCAAAAAAATCAGGTGAAATTCGGATATTTTTTCGAAATTTCACTAGGAAGTCGTGGAGTTAGAATTTTGTCTACAACACAAAAAATGCTCAAAAACATGTCAATAATCGATTTGTGAAAAGATTTGGTTAAAATCTTTTTCAGGAAAAATTTTCCATTTTTTACTATTTTTTCACTTTTCTCAACCGGTAGGGGGCGGAGTCAAGGGAAAAGTGGATTTTTATTTTCAGGACACTTGACACTATCAATACATGAAATATTAGGAAAATCGAAAGGGTTCAAATTTTTCCTTGTGACTACGGGTGATCGACTTTCTCAGATAATGCGTCTTAAAAATGAATTTGTCGCTGAAAAAAGCATATATCAATTTTGAAGTTTTCACACGTTTCTGACAATAGTTCGGGCCTATTTCACTGGCTCGGTATGTTTTGAGGGCCGCTCTAATTCAGGGGGCCGTTCAATTAGAGGGGCTCGTTCTTATATTCTCGGCCCGGGTTTCAGCAGCATAATTTTTTTTCGGTGTTAAGAATGAGAGACAGAAAAAAAAACAGGTTTTTTTTTGGAATTTCCACCGTATCTTGCTTACTCATAATGTCCAATGTCCTAAGAACCTTTCGAAATATTTTTTTAAATTATATATTTTTAGCCAAAAAAAAATTGAAAAATCCATTGTCAGTTGGAAAGCGGGCCGAGTGGGCCGGGTCGGCCCTCAGATTTGCAAGTATGATTAAAAGGGCCGCTCAATTCCAGAGTTTACGGTATTTTAAATTATTCAATGTTTCTGAATTTAGTTTTTGATTTATTTTTTGAGCGGAATTGCTTTCTAAATAATTAATTTCTCCAATAACAATCTAGTTCATGATCCTTCAATGTTGTTGCAACATTATTCCGAATTCCCAGTTTCAATACTTTATCTTCCTACTCTATTCCATCCTCCCAGCCTCTCAGTTTTCAAGTGTGAAATGATCGTCCGAACAACGGCAACACAACAGCAGGAAATGTGATTAGAACCTCCTGTCAAACTCATCAATCGTCAGGTGTGAGTGGTGACTAGGACAGCTGACAATTTTATTTTATGGTGTCGGTAGGCGGAGCTAAAATTCAGAGAGATAACAAACTCCAAGGATATAATCTGTTTCGAACCCAGAGAATACTGACAATTTTTTCTGAGTGTTCAAACAAATATGATGCCTCGTGTATTATTTTATATTTTTCTTCTAACAACATTCGCATATTCTAAAGCTCCATGTGGATCATCTTGGCTTCATATAGCTCACCTGGACTCATGCTTCCTATCTGCTCCACAACCAGCAGAATTCTCTGAAGCGGAAGAGTATTGTAACAATCTAGGTAGTAGTCTGGTGGTGATCAACTCCGAAGAAGAAGGAAGTATTGTTCGAGAGTTTTTCGCCAGAGAAAACCCCAGTTTTTTCAATTGGATTGGAATGCGGTGGAATGAGAGAAAATCTGAGTTTAGATGGATTGATGATAAGAAAAGGAATTACACGTATTTTTTGCCAGGTTACTTCGTTTATTCTATCGCAGAAAATATTACCACTGTTAGTGTTACAAACATTGAGCGCACTTGAAGTCTTTTCATGAAATAGGCGAATGCTCAAAGTAAAAAGAAAAAAAGTCAAAAAATGTATTCAGACCGACTTGAGATTCTGTAGAATGTTTAAAGTGTTTTCAAACCATTCTTTAAAGCGCCCGATTTCTATTATTCCGTTTTCATTCTTATTCATAGTCAAGGGGTAGTTATGGACCTGTCGGAAATGAAAACTTCGGCAATATCCTCTGGAATTTGTACACGGTTAAAAAATCAGTTCTGACTGTAGAAAGTTCTGGCAAATGTGTCACATGATTATTTTCTTTGGTTCGAACGGTCTACAGTATTACTGAAGTGAACGGTGGCATACTATGACATTTGAAAAAAAATCAAATTAGTTAGACAAAAATTGCATAGATTCCTGAAAAAGGGCACAATCCACACTTTTAGTATACATGTACTATTGGTGAAACAAAGAGCTTTTGTGGCGTTGTTGAAGAAATAATTCATTGGGATTCAGAGTAACGAACATTTTCATAAATAGTGCATTTCTCGCAAGCGCTTTCAATCAAAACTGCTTTGATCTGCAGATGAACCGAACGCCTCCGGAGAATGCATTGCATGGGTCCTCGACCAAAATGTGGATGGCTGGCAATCTATAAGCTGTCATTACTCACAGTTTTTCATGTGCCAAAAAGCAGCCGAAGGGTAAGTATTTCAAGTGATAATCTACTTCTACACACCCTTTCCGAACATCGGATTACTAGAAGATTCGTAAAAGTAATGAATGAGAATCGGATTTTTTTTTCGAGAAGCGATATTACTTCCACCGTTTCGCGGTTTCATCTCCATTAAAAAATGGGTATAGAAATGTGAAATGCGCTCTTTCGGTGTGTGGAAACCCATAAAAACATGGAGCGCTAAGCTCAAGAAGATAATATTCTCTCATCGAGACTCACTACGTTACAATAACACAGTTAAGGTCAATTAGAATATTCAGATAGTAAAAATTTGACGTTTCTTTTGACGTTACGATAATAGCACAACAAGAGTGCTAGTAAGTAAGGATCTTGGCATTGACACTTTTTTCATTGACACTAGTCAACCTATGACTTCTCATTTATTTGATTATAGCATCCGGTCATTCAGAATCATCACAACGTGGCACCGAAACGATGAAGGCATCATTACAAGTCCAAACTTCCCAAACCAATATGATAACCTGGAGTACGACACTCACATAATTAAATCTGAGCAAGGCACCCGTATATTGATGTATTTTGAACATGTGGAAACTGAGCTGAATTGTGACATAATCACTGTTTCGGATGATTATGGTATTTCTGGGAGAACACTGTTCAGGTAGGGGAGCGTTCATCCCAATTCTCCTTATAACACTCAAGATATTTGTGAAAGATCACATGTGAATGAATATGCGAGTACTATATTTTCAGTACAAGGTACTATTTCTGAGAAAGGTTGGCAACAATAGAAAACCTAAACATGCTTCAATTAACTTGCCCGTCTTTGTTTTTTCGTATCGGATACAGTATTCTTTTCAGATTATCAGGATCATACCATAATTACTCTGTGATCAGCAATAGAAACTACGTGATGATAAATTTCAAATCAGATGAAGACGGCACTGGGAAGGGATTCTTCATGAGATATAAGATAATGTATGTTGGTTTATTGTTCCATGCGGTTAGACAAACACGGCTGGAAGCTTGTCTTTCTCAATTACATTTCTCGACAGTTAATATTTAAAGTTACGAAAGCTCCTGAATCTTGATACTCGGCTTTAGACAACAATAGCTTTCTAGTTCGAGAGCTGGAAAAGAGATCTTTCTTCTCGGAAACTTATTTTTTAAGGTTTCGTGATATTTTATTCAGCGGCTTTGTTCAGTTACAGCAACTTGACTAACCCGACTGTGCAGTTTAAAAATTGTAAACATTTCCAGACGTCCTCTCCCGACAAAAGTGTTTTCCTCGAACTCCTATGGTACAGTAACTTCCAATAATTACCCGAATTCTCCAGACTCCTTCTTGATCCAGTATTACCTCGTTCAGTGCCCACTTGAAACTCACGTAACTTTAACAGTGAAAGCAATAAACTTGGATCGAAATGACAGGGTCAAAGTTTATGATGGAGGCGATGAAACATCAAAGAAGTTAAGAATGTAGGTTGTTCAGTTCTGTTTTTTTTTAGTTGTCAATTTCTAGCTTCCGGCAATTCTCCTCAAAATCAACTGTCCCAATAAGAACTAGTCAGAATAACATGTTCATCTCTTACGACACTGGTGAGCAGTTTAATGGATCGAACCATTGGGCATTCGAGTACAACTGTGAGCCCGATGGAAATCTGGGGGACGAAATTATCATCTGAGCAATACTTATGATCATCTTAATGAATGTAACGAATAATTTATTTTCTTTTTGATATGGGAAGTATGGATGAACACTTTCAGCAAATAAAGCCCTAGTTTGTCATTTTTACACTTTCGAGCATTTTTAAAAGTTGGTGAAAATAGTTCTGAATGAATTGAGGAGAAAACATCTCAGAATCCACCGAAGTGTTTAGCTGTGAGTTATTCACATGTCCCTCCATAATTATTATAAACCAACAATTTTTCCGTTTACTATCAGAATGACTGGTTACAAAACACCACAGGGCAGTTTTGAGAGATCAAAACTAGAATAAAATCGTTTCGGCGGAATCAAGTAAAGTTTTGTATATGTGATGGGAGGAAAATAAATGATATAAATTAATTTATGCATTGGATGTAGAGCTTCCTGATGTTGATGCAACGATCTCGTCCTCGTCCTCGACAGTGTTAGTCGGTTTGTCGTCATCATTGTAAGACGATATCTTAGAGAAGAGATTCTTAAAACGCTTCTTGTCCTTTTCGTTTTGCTCTCTGATGGTGTTTTTGCAAGTTATTATTTGTTGAGCAGCCGCCTGGAAGTTAACTTGTTAATGAGAGAATGATTGAATATATGCATTTTGACGAGCTGCGAAAATCAAATCTGGTTTAAAAAAAAAGAGAAACCTAGCATTTTTTTATAGTAAACCCGTCCAGGTTTTAACGTTCCCGGTGCTCGCGTGTATCTTTCTACAATCACTAGGTGCTAGTCGCATAACGTCATTCTTATTGTTCCCAGAAACTGAGAGCTGAAGCAATATAGGTATTCGCAGGAAGGAGACGTTGTGAGCACAGAATGACAAGACGTAATATATCACGGAACGCAAAGAAATGAGCGAAATATACAAAAAAAGTTGCGGGCTGACACTATATTTCGGTTTGGAAACCGAGAATTCTATTTAGGCATCGGTGGTCAGAAAAGTCTGTTAGCGGTCGAAAAACTAATTGAATTTAATTTAAAAATATTCCAGGCGAATTTTACCTTGTTATCTGGTTCAACATTGACAATCTTCTCAAACAACTTGATGGCATCGCGAACCTCTCCCATTGTAAGAAGGGCGTTAGCTTTACGGTAGAGAGCTTTGACGTTGTCAGGTTTGGTTTCCAAAACTTTGTCACACCATTTTATACACTCTAAGTTCTCGTTTTGTTTCGAGCAGACGAGACTTAGGTTTAGATAAGCACCATTCAAGATAGCGTCTCTTTCTTTTATTTTTTCCGGATCCGTTGATTTCTCGTACTCAAGAACTTCTTCGGCTCGTTTGTACTTGTTGTAAGCCAGTTTGTAATTTCCTTTTTTTAAGTACATGGTTCCACGCTCTTTAGCTTGCGAAGCTGCTTCTAACTTCTCCTCGGCAGTCATTTCCCAAGTGGCTGGCACTTTTTCAAACTCTTTGAGGAAAATGGTGAACTCAAGTGGAGCATTGATTGGGATATTGCTTCCAGCTGGTGGGTTGTTTCCATAAGTGTATTTGTGGCCGCGGATTTCAATTTTCGATTTTTCCCCATGTTGAAAACGTCGGAGAGCTCTTTCGACTCCTTCCGGGAGTCCTTCTTCAGACCCTTCGCCAATGTGAAATGTAACTTCTCGATTGTAAAATTCCGTTCCTTGATATGTTCCGACACAGTGAGCTGGAAGAGGTTATAACTATTATCGTAAAATTCGATTGAAAGCTACACAATGGGAATTTTCACTTACCAACTACTTTACTCGTATCATTTGGGAACGAATTTTTAGATCCCTCCACAATCACTGTTCGCAGAATTGTTCCATCACGATCAGGAGAGATGTCCTCAGCGCTCCAATCGAACAGTTCCACTTCGAAAATGAGAGTTGCTTTTCCTGGAATCTTTGGTGGTGATCCGGCATCACCATAGCCGTAATCAGAGCGAATAGTAAACTCAGCGACTTCTCCTTTTGTCATGGTGGCAACTCCCAGATCCCAGCCCTTGATAACATTTCCACGTCCCAAGTTAAATGTGAACTGGTCGCCTCTGTCCCGAGAAGAGTCAAACTTGGTTCCGTTTTCCAACGTTCCTACATAATGAACTTTGACAGTGGTGCCTGTAGTTGGTTTGACAACTCCGTTTCCTTCTTTTTTTATGACTTTCAGCACTCCGCCATCTTTTTTTGGAGTGATGTCTATCTTATTGGACATTCCTGCGTAGAATTGGTTGTTGGTACTGCAAACTCAGGAATTGTAAGTCTAAAAGAAGAGGTTACGCGAAGTCGAATGATGAAAAGTGTGGCTGTTGTCATTACTTTGTTAATGAAAGAGGCATTGCGAGGTGAAGAATGTCGAAAAAAAGAAAAAAGTTTCAAAAACTTTGAAAAAAAAAGAGTTTCATTCAATGTCTGAACAAAAGCGCATGAAAATTTAGTGAAGCTACAGTTCTAATGAATTCAACTTGCCACGCTTAATAAGCTCCAGAAAATTCTGTCTTTTTGCTCGTCGATTTCGACGCAGTTCCCGTGTTGTCGGTGCTTGCGGACCAAGCCGCCGCCACGATCGACCGTAGTCCCAATGATTCAGTTTCCAAAATAACCGCGTTTACTGACTTCTTTAATTGAAATCGAGCTTTTTGAGCGGGATAAAGTCATAAAACTGTATAAACAAATTATATTAATTTTCCATCCCTTACTTCAGCCGAAAAATGGCGATCATTGACGAGTATGATCACTTGGCTCCAAGGTTGAGAGGGAAGAAAGAGGGGTAAGGTTCTTCGAAACGTTGCTAAGGTTTCACAAAATTTTTTCAGCACCTTTGCCTATCTTACTGTAAAAGATCGTTGGCCGAAAATCGTAACAGGTCTTGTAGATCAGCTGGTGCGAAAACGACCCGAACTAATCCAAGAATATGGACCTGTAAGGACTTTGTACAACTTTGAAAAAAACTTTTTTAAAATCAGTTTGAAGTTATCCATTATTAATGTCAAAATACTATTTGGTATTTGAACAACTTTCCTTTGCGACTGGATGTGAGCTTACATTCATTTTGAGCGGCGTAGCTCGGACCAGGGAAGCCTACAAATGCAAAAGGAGGCTAATTGCTTACAAAATATCAATGAGATTTTTAGTGCGCAATTAACTTACAATGTTCTTTTGAAAACGAATAATGGAAACAATATCGCATAACGCTTCTGATCTCAATCTAACCTTGTTCCAGGCCGTTGAAACTGACATTGCTTCGATCCTGGAAAAATTCTCAAAACTCCGCTACGAGATCATGACTGATAAGCCTTTGTGCACACTCCCAGAAAATGGATCAGAAGGACGAGCATGGAATCAATTGATTTTTGATATGAAGACTGCTTTTATGGTCAGGATATCTTTTTAATATCAATCCATTAGAGCAGAAAAAACATAATGCCGCAATACCAAATTTCAAAATTAAAAAGATTATTTTTTCAGCCTGACGACGTCGAAGAACTGACCTTTTTCAAGGGGCCATGGCTATTTGTAGAGTGCTATCTTTATAGATTCATATACAGTGCATTTCTAACCACTGAAAAGCTTTCCGAAATGGATTACTTTCAAGATACGAAACAAAGAAACTTTTTGGATCAGTAAGTTTGCGAATGAGAAGCAAAATGATATTTTTTTTTTAGTTTGGAGCAAATTGAAGAAGCTGCCGCATTCATGAATAAAATATCGGAGAAGGATGCACCACTACACGATCTCTTCGGAACCAACACCATTTTCAAAATGAGTCTTTGGGGAAACCGAGCAGACATGTCTCTGACGGGAGGCGATAATCAAATTATGGTATTTGAAATTAAAATCTTCCAGCAATATAGTTAACATTCAGAAAATGTCATGTGTTGTCGCCTCCGCTAAGTTATCAGAGTATATACTTGTTGATGATGTTAACGAAATGATATTCCATGTACTAGCGCCACTACAAGTCAATAAAGGAAATTCGAAAAACCGTCGAATTGACATCGTGCTTGATAACGCCGGTGTTGAGCTTACCAACGACTTAGTTCTTGCCGATTTTCTTCTCATTCGTGATTTTGCTGATAAAGTGGTTTTACATGGAAAAGCTTTTCCTTGGTTCGTCAGTGACGTCACGGAAAAAGACTTTACATGGACAATTGATTCGTTTGCGAAAGCTGGACCAGAGGGTGAAATATTCGGTAATCAGCTCAAAAGTCACATTGGAAATAAAAAACTTATATTTGAATGCGATTCATTCTGGACTTCTCCACACCCATTTTATGTCATGGATCGAGAAGCACCTGAGCTATTCAAAGAGTTCTGCTCGGTGAGATTTACATCTCTTTTTTTTTTCCAAACCGTGGGACCCGCTTAGTATAAAAGTAACTTTTTCAGTCATCTCTTCTTATTTTCAAAGGAGATCTTAACTATAGAAAATTAGTTGGAGATCGTGATTGGAATATGGACACGTCTTTCAAAACAGCCTGTCGAGGATTCGCTCCTTGTCCGTTTATCGCTCTTCGGACGTTGAAGGCGGAAACAGTAGCGGGAATCAGTTCTGCTGTTCTTGATAAAATAAACGCTGTAAGTTCATGTTTTTATTGTACTTTTGACTAGTGTAACTCGCGTGTTTCTAACGAGGGAGGTGTTCAACCCCAAACATCTTCAAATTTTCCTATAAACTTCGCAATATGAATCTGAAATCACCGCGCAAACTTTTTCTTGATATAGCTCATGAGGAACAGAAATAAAGAATCTCAAAGTTCATACTAGTGTCGATAAATAAGATGTGGATGATATTTTTACCATCGGATAGAGGCTCATAGAGATTATAGGGCTAGGAGAAACATCGAAAAGTCTCTTACTATTTTTACGAAAATTTAACATTTCGAAAAAAGTCGTTTATATGATAAGACGGCTCACGAAGAGCCGCTAACTTGAATGTATAGTCCAGCGTTAATTTACTTTCTACCCCTTCAATTGGTTTTTTTTGTTGATCACCACAATGAAGCAAAATGCGAATACAGTAATATTGTTTAAAATTTCTCCCATCGCCAAAAAAAATGAAACAAACGCCAAAGTTCAACTTCTTTCAGCAATTCGAAGACAACAACAGTTGGATGACTTCTGGTGAGTATGCTGTTTGCCAGTTTGGTGGATTCGCTGCTTGATTTTTGCCTTACTCTCATCTCCATGAAGCAGAATCATCTCTGAAACAAAACGAAAAACGAAATGCACACAGTCCCATCGATTGGTTCAAACGACATTCCAAACCAAAAAAAAAGCGAAAAAAGCTGCTAAACCAACTGGTTTTTGCAATTGTTAAAATGGAACACATGTTGTCCGTGTTTGGAACTGACCACCATCAAAATCCCTAGCAATATATATACGGGTAGTAATGGATTATACCATGCTTGCTAAAGGCCGGGCCGATGTCATCACTGCTATTTTTAGGAGTATTTTTTTTGTTCGAAAAACATACTTTTTTCATAATTCTGGACATGTTTTAATGTAAATATGATTCTTGATTCTATCATAGAAAAAAAAGTTTACAGTGAAATTTTTGAAAAAAAGCAGATAAAGACCCGAAAATTTCGTGTGCCCAACAAGGCGGGCCGGCCAGGGCCGGGCCGAAATTTTATTTTTGTCGGCCCGGCCCGTAATTTAGCAAGTATGGATTATACTATTGTTGTTTTTTGTCTCACTTTTTTGAACGTTTCGTAATATTTGTTGTCTAGAAATTTGAAAACAGTTTTCATTATAATCATACTTACTTTGTAGATCATTTGCAGTTTTTGTTCGAATTGAGTAGAATGTGCACTAACCTTCTACTAATGTCCCAATTTTGTTAGCGTTTCTTCTTTGCTATTAGTCTCATATAACAGTTGACTAAGTAGCCTATAACTGGCGCGCTTCTACACATTGGAGTGTTAGTCCTAACTGTTACCACTGTCACCATGTCCTAGTTTTAAAACGTGTAGGTTATTTAGCTTCATCAATGGGTGCGTAGCCATCTGATTTATTTCCATATTATATTTTTATTTTTTCCATATTATATTATAGTTCACACTATCATCTTGCTTTTCTTCAGACCTTGTTTCACTCAAATTTCATTCTAAAACATACCTAGCACAATCTTGTGAATTTTTTCTCCAAACATAGTTGTGACGGGCCGATTCGGGCTTCTCTCAGAATTTTCGGAGCCCGGTCCGGCAAGCCCGAAAGTATGGCGCGAATTCTGGTTTCTTTTTTTTCTAAAAACTCATAATGGCAATAGTTTGTGTTGTTAGAAAGTTTTTGAGCTTTATAAGTTTGTTTTGCGATGATTTCTTGCTGATAAAACACTTTTATTACGAAAACTATTGGGAAAAAAAAATAAAAAAAATTTAAAGAAAAATTGGGAAAAATCGAAAATAAATGGATCCGGGCGAGCTTCAAAAACAATGCCTTTTCCAATTTTCTTATATACGGTGTGTGCGCAGAAAGAAGCGTTTCAAGTTCCGTCACCTTTCTACGTCACCTTTCTTTCTACCTATCTACAGCTTTCTACACAGAAGCATGCAGTCTGCAATCACCGCGCTGTAAGGACGAAATCTTTGTCTTCACACAGCGTGCAAGGAAAGATTGAATAGATGAAAGTGTATTAAAAAAGACGTTCTAAAAATGAATCAATTGGCATATTCCGCCATAGCACTTTTTTTATATAGTAAAGATTGAACTATTCCATTACTCATTTTGGAATATACCTTTTTGCTTACAAGGGAGGTAACTTAAGAAAGGCGTTGAGAATTTTCTATAAATTCGCAGAGTGGTACTTTCGAACCTGCTTCACACGATGGTCATAATTAAAAATGACAAAAATTCCAAAAAGAGCACATTTTTCCAGCTCCAAAATCGGGTCGCGAGATGCGCGCTCTCCTCTATGCCTCCCTCCTTGTATTTCTGACAGCTAGGAGTTGGCCGAGTGGTAGTACGCCAGTCTGGTAAACGGAGGGTATCGAGTTCGACCCCTCGAACCTCTTTTTCGTTTTTAACTTTTTTCTGAACTCACAACAGGCTTCAAAGTGGATTTTAGACTTCAAAAACAAGTTTTTCTCTTTCTAAAGTATCATAATAGTCGCATAAAAACTTTTTGAGAAATTTAATTTTTTCGAAAATTTTCACTTTTTTCCATGTCCAAGGCCATGAATATTTTTGGGAATTTTTTCCTCAAAAACTCATCTTCGAAGCATCAGGAAGTTTTTGTGTTCAGTATATGTGTTGTCTCTTGACTTTTACTAGTCTATTTGGTTGAAATCTTTAAAAAATTGTCGTTTGAATTTGATCAAAAAGAAAGCTTTCTGATGTTTTTATGGTCCTTTTATTTCAAAAATCCCAAACAAGAACTCCAAAGTAGCCGCTATGGACCTTTTGTACCATTGTTGTTTCGAAGATAAGTTTTTGAGAAAAAAATTCACAAAAATTTTCATGGTCTTGGACATGAAAAAAGTGAAAATTTTCGAAAAAATTAAATTTCTCAAAAAGTTTTTATGCGACTATTATGATACTTTAGAAAGAGAAAAACTTGTTTTTAATGCCTAAAATCCACTATGAAGCCTGTTGTGAGTTCAGCAAAAAAGTTAAAAACGAAAAAGAGGTTCGGGGGGTCGAACTCGATATCCTCCGTTTACTAGACTGACGCTCTACCACTCGGCCAACTACTAGCTGTCAGAAATACAAGGAGGGAGGCATAGAGGAGAGTGCGCATCTCGCGACCCGATTTTGGAGCTGGAAAAATGTGCTCTTTTTGGAATTTTTGTCATTTTTAATTATGACCATCGTGTGAAGCAGGTTCGAAAGTACCACTCTGCAAATTTATAGAAAATTCTCAACGCCTTTCTTAAGTTACCTCCCTTGTTAACTTTTCTGTGTTTAACTGTTTTTTTTGTGTATAATGCTCCGGGACTTTCGGTATAAAATACATTTTTCCAATTGAAATTTTCGAAATCGAGGTCGTGTGAATAATCTATCTGAATTTAATGCATTTTTTTGTCTATGCTCACCAATGTCTCGCTTTCCGATTAATTTTATAACTATGCTAATAAAACATTGGAGGAAAAGAAAGTAAAAACCGCTTTAAACAGCACAGAAGTCAACAGCAGAAACAGAAACAATGTGTAAAATAAATGGGGATGAAGAAAGATATCTGGAAAGATTTGGAAGAAATAGGCAGGTATTCAATCGAATATTATGAAAAGTATTCGAATATTGTGAAACAAATCTGAAACACCTTGAAGATGTTTTAAAAAAAAAAGACTTTCAAATAGTAGAGGACAATTAAAGCAAAAATGAATGTCCTGGCTTTCTTTTCTCTTCAGCTTTTAGTCGTTTCGCCAATGCCTCGTACAGGCCGATGGATGTTTTCTGTGCCATCTCGATCATATTTTCGATAGATTCCATCTCCAAAAGCCCTCCTCCAAGCTGTTTGATACATGTTGTCTGGTATGTATCGTTCCCTGGGGTTGACACACTCTTTGCTATGCCGATCAGAAGTTGAGATCGAATACAACATTCTTCTTCCGGAGAACAGTCGACGAGGTTTGCAGTGCCAATTTTAGAGATAGTAAGCAGAAGTGGGCAACTGAAAATTCAATTAATAAATAAACCGACCAAACCCGCAGATTTTCACTGGCATCAAATTTTTGAAGTTATTCAAAAATGAGGAATGTCACATTTTTAGCGTTTCGAAGCGTAAACCTTTTTTTGAAAAACTTGAATAAGCTTCTAAAAGAATGAATACTGCAGCCAAGAAATTTCAAAACAGCCGAAAAGAAATGAATCGAGAAACCTTCACCCAGTGATGAGGGCTGGCGTATGAGGAAAATTCTCAAAAATCTTTTTTTTTTGGTCGGATACCTTTGAACATCCAGTCTCCACATTTGTACCGGAACTTCCTCATCTCTGACGTTTCCACCGATTCTTGGCCTCTTTAATACTATCGAAACCTTTCCACCATCATCCGGCGCCACTTCGACTTCAGGTATTTCCAGATCACTCAATGCACCGATTACCGCCAAACTGATAGCGTCTGGAATACTTCCAGCCCACTGTAACACCGAAACATCAACATTAATTTTCCAACGATATCCTTCTGCGAGATGAGTTTTTGAGAGGTTCGACATGATATCCAGTGAACGGGAGTAGGCCACTTGAAAGGCTGCTGAAATCTCTTCTCCGTATTGATCGCCTCCTTTGCCGGCGAACTGTGAACTAGCATTGGCTGAGAAGTCAACGTGAAATTGCATTGGTTGCTTCGCCTCTTTCTCAGTGGCTGAATCATACGATTCAAGTTCGAGTTTGATGCCGGTCTGAATAAAAATTCTCACTAAAGAACCCTATTGTCAATAGCCATTTTCAGATACTCGAAATAATCTGTTTTATTCCAAGTCTTGAAAAGAATGCGTCATGCGTGCGCAAAATGTTGCCTGCAAAGGCTATGATCATATATAATTTGTGTTGACTGACTAAAATTATGGAAAAACATGTCTCATTGAATGCATTGCCTGCAGTTTGTAAAAATACCATGAATTGAAATCTGCAGGCAGTGATTGCAATGAATGAAACAAGCAATTCGATGAGGAGCTGCTTAGAATATCCGCTTACTAGAATATCTGTAGTTTGTCCCAACTGCACGCGACAACTACCATTTGTACCGGAAAGAACTCCTCTCTCGAGCACAATTGTCCTAAAATCCTGACACGACCGTCCATCGTTTCGAATGTCAGCCTCAACGCCAGCAATCAGAAAAAGCTTCTCGTCGTCACTGAGATTTATCTCCATTTTGCTGAAATTCATTATTTCGACACGAACTTCATAGCATTAAGCGATATATAGGGTTCTGAATCACCTTAAACTTAATGAAAAGTCCGAAAACTGAAAATAAAGCATAAAATACGATTCTTTTCAGGAAACAAAAACAAAAACCATAAGCAAACAATAAAAACAGCTATAAACCCTAGTTTTAGATTTTTCACTGTGAAAAATTGGGGATCATGATAAAGCTATTATGAATATTATTTTCGTCCACCAGCTGGAGCACAATCAAGCTTTCCTCGCACGATGTTTGCCTTTACCGAAATCAAATCTCGTCGACGGCCTCCTTTCACCAAAACCTGAAAACAAAAGATATTCGACAGGTCTTTCATTTAAACGCGGGAATAGATTACTGCTCGCAGTTGAACGTATAATTCTTTAAAGACACGATATCTACTGTTTAAATCGGATTTTTAAATTTACCTTTTTTTCTGTTTTATATTATATGAGACCCTCAAAAAAGTCCCGCTGACGGAATGAGAGTGGATAAATTTCTCCCGAAAACGAATTCGAAAAAGTTGGCGGTGTGTTGTTCATTTATAAAACAAAAATATGCATGTTCGGCCGAGAGACTCATATAATTTGAAATTGCCGATTTTCAGCGAAATATTCACCTGCGAATGCTCTTGCAAGTTATGTCCAACGTTTGGAATATATGCACAAACTTCGGCTCCTGTAGATAATCTCACAATAGCACATTTCCGATTACCAGAATTGGGCTTTTTCGGATGACGAATAACGGTTTTCAACACGATTCCCTTGAAATGACTGTATCCACTTATTGGACTTTTGTCCTTGCTACGAGCACGTCTTTTAGGTGGCCCATTTCGATAGTGAATAAATTGCAGAAAATTGTTCCTCCACAGTGTGGCACTTGTAGAAAGTGGGGAGAATTGTGAGGTAAAAAAAGATGACAAAGAAGATACAGGGGTCGACGGAATCATTGGCGCTTTGGCTCGAAAAGAGCAGCCGAATGTGTTTGATAACCCGGTTAGGAGACTTCCGAAACGAGGAAGCATCTGGAAACTAGCGATTAGTAGAAGGCAAGACTGTAATGATGCGAAACACATGCGAGTTTATGAGGCCTAATTCTAGACAGTTAGGATTTCGGAAACGCTGGACAAAAATAGCTTTTTCGCTGGATCTAATTTCACCAATTTTCTTAAATTTTCAACATTTCCTATAAGGTTGCTTAGAATATTCATTAATGATTTTTATCTATAAAATCTGACAGTATGTGAGTTTGGAAAAAAAGGGCACAATAAACCAGTAAAAACGCGCAATCTTTAGAACGAAAAAAAAAATGACAAGAACAAGGCTGGCCGGGGAAACATGAAAATGAATTTAGAAATGACATTTATGAATTACATATTTTTCTAATATTAAAGAATTAGTGAATATTAAAATTACAATTATTAGAACAATAAATCCAAATAATTTTGTTTTGATGTTCCCTGGAAGTAGCAGGAAAACATCGGGAAGAAACAATTTTCTACAGGAAAGTGAAAAAAAAACACGAGAAGGAAACCAGAACAAGAATGAACAGCTTGATAGGCTGGTGGGCCGGAGAAGAAGTACACAAAAATTAATTCGAGTAAGTGCTGGCAGTTGAGAAGAGCGCAGAGACAGAGGGGGATTTTCTCTCCGTCCGATCTGCGCGTATTATTAACCTTTTTCAATTTCAGTGCAATAGAATTCGCAAAAAATTGGAAAAGTATTCAATGTTTGACACTATCGATAAGTATCAGTTAGTGTTATTCACAGCTAATCTGCTCCATTGTACATCAAAAGGATCGACAAGCTTCGAAGTAATTTGAGTAATTCGAACTGGATTTGGAGAAGAGTTCCAGTTTATACCAGCTGGAGAGTTTCTATCCTGAAAAGAAAAATGAAATGAAATTGCAGTTATTTTTTTCAATAATAAATAGTTACGTATATATCTATATATACGTCTGTATACTCTTTCAAAGAGGAAACTCACATCAGTCTGTTGCTGATAAATGGAGGGACTACCATTTGAAACAGCCTGTCTGGCTGGTAACGGCGGTGGAGCGTGTGCCGGTGGTGGTCCAGACTTTGGGAGCATGGAAAAAGAAGGGAATCCAGACGATGACGCTGTAGGAGAGGTTGGAGACATGGTCATTGATACGCGCAAGGCGTCATCTAGCCATTCATCTGCTTTCGAGCGGGACGTAGGCGTAGACTCTCCGGACGACATACTGATCAATTTTATATCTATAAATTGGCGATGTCGAAAAGCATAATTAAGAAATACAACAAACCTTCGAACTGTTTCTGCAGCTTATCTAAAGGATCTATTATTTTTTGCGGCTGATTTTGAGGCCAATCTGATACAAAATTCCCGTTAGCATGAGGTCCTATATATGATTTCGGGGCCCCTTGAAAATGTAAATCCAAACCATCTAGTTCATTTTTGTATAGAACTGTCGTTTGTGTAGTCGTGTCGGTAGAAATGTGATTCGTTTTTGTATTGTTCACTGTAGGAGTGATTCCAAGACCTAATGGATCTTCATCTCCTTCATAGATTGGCTCATTGTAAAGCTGAGTGCCGAAGGACTGAAAATTAGTATACACGACCAGTTTGGTAGTTGTTTTTAAATTCATTCGAATAAATTAGGAATAATCAAACTAAATTTCTTTTTTTTTCTTCAGGCTGAGAATTCTAAATTAGCTGAACGCATTAAAGACAAGCAGACTTTAGACTGACCTATTCAGAAGTTAGTATCGACTTGAAAAAAAGCCTCGTTGAGATCGGATTTTAATAAATTAAATACTTTTCCAATGTCGTTATCCTAGATATACAATCTGATTTATTATTATGATTGTGTCAATGAGTGACTTAGATATTTTCACACTATTTCTTACATAATCTTCATAGCTTCGGTTGTTTGCATAAACCACATCAGGCGAATCCCCGCGAAAATCACAAGGAACTGATAAACTTGAATAGAACTCATAGCGATCATCTATATATGCCATACGTTTACAAGTATGTGAAAGTGTTCTCAATCTGGCTTGAGAGCGAGCCAATTTTAAGGCTCGGATTTTGGACGCCACCCCACGGCGGGCTCGATAGCTGACATTGTGAACAACTGCTTGAACATACTCCGTGTCAACATTGACCATGAATGAGTTTTAGGTGAAAACACGAATATTACTATTTTCGATGAGATGAAAAAAGGAGTGAAGGGCGCAAGGACCGATTTATATCAAAAAGGGAAAATGTAAATTCAGTATTTTGCATGTGTAGACTTTAAAATATTGACGCATGAACCGTAATACGCTTAGCATCTTTCCTAATGCGGTTATTCATTTAAAAAAAGTGGCATTTTTTTGAATTTTTATGGCAATTTAATGTTATGCATTTGTGCATTTTAATTATTTTTATGGCAAAGAAATTCATTTCGGTGCAGCACTGAGCTGAATAAAAAGGCAGGTCGGTGCAAGATATTCATTTCAGAAAATTCAGCGCTCCTTTGAACTTTTTGTTCACGAACTGTCCACG
>GL379901.1:107116-154521 GCA_000143925.2 Caenorhabditis brenneri | reverse complement strand
TCCTATATCGACACGGATCTATTACGGAAGAGCCCTGAAGGTC
The DNA here is from genome assembly GCA_000143925.2 of Caenorhabditis brenneri. Classification (NCBI taxonomy): domain Eukaryota; kingdom Metazoa; phylum Nematoda; class Chromadorea; order Rhabditida; family Rhabditidae; genus Caenorhabditis; species Caenorhabditis brenneri. Next base: position 154,478 of record GL379901.1, on the reverse strand, counting down.
GGAATCAAAGTCTAGTTTTTTGAGTTGAATCTAGAATTGTCGAACCAAATTTCAATTTTTTAAGCCTTGTTCTTCCAAAAATTGATATTTTCCACCAGTCTCAATCATCATTTTTCCTAAAAAAATGCCACTTTTTTTAAATGAATAACCGCATAAAGTTTTTTTTTAATGTCAACACGCTCGTGCGCTTTATTACATTATCGGGCATTTGTCCTTGTTAATGCATAAGTATTTTGAGATCAAAGCGACAAACAATATATGGTGAAAAAAGCAACGATGTGCTTCCAATTTTTTCAAGCCACCTCTGTATATTAAATTTCGAGTTTTAAATTGTTCTCACCTTTTTATTAACCAGCCTGTCATTGGCCATAGATGAGCCAGAATTTGTTCGAAGAGATAAGTTCCGCTTAAATTGGTCGGATGATGATGGCATGTCTGGAGCACGAAGTGAACCCTGTAGCAAATACATCGTTCACAGACTCAAATCACGATTTAATTTTCTATACTGATAGCGTGTATATTAGTTCAATACTCACCTGTCTTTGAAAAAGTGCTGGATTGGCCATGGGCCTTGGCTTCGCAATTTGTTTAACCTCATCCATATGATTCGAAGCGGGGATCTCATTGATTATCACGGATTGTGGATCTAAATACCGTTCCTCTATTGAAACATGTTTTCGGAACGACTGATATGCCAAATTGGACCTAGAGGCAGTGGCAGTTGATGGAGTCATCATGCTAGGCGATAAAGCCACAGAAGACGACGGTTCTTCAATTCCTCCAGCGTCGCCCCAGTTTGGGTGGAAAACATCGGAGAAAACGGTTTTTGAAGGGAGAGACGATGATTCTTGTTGAGTAGATGTACTCGTGCCAGTTTCTTCATCTCGTTTTTTTTTCTTTTCCAAGCAGATCGAAAAAGCGCATCCAACAGCATGAGAGAGTCGTTCGCCCTTAAAACTGACTAATAGACATACAAACTGATGAATGGTTTTGTTGGGAACGTTGGCAATAAACAATTTCCAACGAAAACGTTTGTTGTTTTCCGTTACACTACATGTTCAAAATAAATTATGAACTTACAGTCTCTTTGGTGGCTAAGAATCCATGACACATCCACCTCCTCGACGCCCCATCTCTACAAATGTATGCGAATCCCTTATCAGTTTGTCTGTCGGGAGCACAAAAAGACACTTTTTCTATTGTCTGATCCACAAGCAGGCCTCGACTGTTTCCCTGGTCTACAACTCTCAATCCATCCCCGGATACATAAAGAACAGCCTTCACTGGTTTCCTTCGCGCTGCTTTGAGTGATTTTAGGGCTCCTTCACATACTGCCATCCCACGGGACTCGTATACCTCGACGGCACCTAAGTACTTCACATTGAAACAGCACGTCCCACTGCGAACTGCTGCTTCATCTGGTTGCCATTGTTCTGTTTTGGAACTACCAGTTACCTAAATACACAAATGTCAATAAACTCGCTAAGAACCTCCTGTCATTCTTCGTATGTTAATGGACGTGTTAGGCGCGAACCGGTCTGCGAATGCACCGAAGAGGCAGCTTTAAGCTGTTAATAACTATTTCAGTTCACCTACATCCGGGCTCAAATGTCGATCATGACTTCGATCTCGACGTTTTTTTGGAAGCCGCAATGACCGCCGCAGACGGTCCATTCCTTTTGAGAAGATTGTGCTAAAAATACAAATATTATTAAATTTAACGATTAATAATTTATCGTCAATAATGAACAATTGCATTTTTCTTGTGGTTTTTATTATTTACGGAATAATTGAAGTGATTAAACAAATCAATAGTAAAATCAGGCAAATAGCGAAATTACTGATGAACTGCGGGCCCCTTTGGAACCCCCCTTCCGTGGGGTCTCCCCCTTTGATATGTCATCGTTAGGGCGCGGTTGCATCTTTTGGAAAAAATTCAACTTACCTGCAAGTACTTGCTAAACCAGAAACGTTAACCGGTCGAAAAGTGTATATGGGGTTATTGAAGGAATAGCAACAAAAAAACTAGTAAACTAACAAAGCATTAGATTTTTCGCGATTCTTCTTCTCTTTGCTATTATGTGAATAAACATGAGTAAATAAATTCAATTGAGAACGCTAATGATTGAAAAATTGAATTGAAGTCTGTTCACCTACAAAGAAGATCTTTTGCAAATAACTTTGCGAATCAGATTTTTGTAAATTAAAGAAACCTCACAAGTTCTCCCACCTTTTGTCATCTGGCTTTGACATCGGAACAATAGCCGCGTCAAAAGATGGTTGTTGTTGTGCAACTAGCGAATTCTGCACCCCTTTATTCTTCTTTTTCCGCATAGAGATTCGTGATAGACCACGGGAGAAGATATTACCTTGTGTTGTACTCATCTGAAGCACATATAATTCACATTTAAAAAATCTTTTCTGACTCAGTTGAAAAAAGTCTTTTTGCTGTTAGAGGTACCATGACAAGACGAAGGTACATGGTTAAAATATAAGTGCAAAGTGAAATGGGAGTACATTGCCCAAATGGAGGTACCACTTAAAAAGTCTTGTTGGGAAGATTGCTTATTTGGTCGAAAAGAATTATGTTTTGTGTTCTAGAGTTTTTTATAGCCTTAAAAAAATGATACCTCTACTTTGTCATAGCACCTCTGAGAACAAAAAATGTAAATGACTAGGTAGATTGCGACATTTTGCACATTGAAGTAGCTTCAGGCAGGAACCACGATCGGGGTTAGTTCAGGACCAACTTCTCAATCGATCAAGCTTTATACCAAAAAAATCAGGGGCATGTAACTTCATCTGATTCAGAAAAAACGAAACTTGATGTTTACGGAATTTTCAGGAGAATAGGAAATATTCTAACCATCGACTAGATGTTATACCGTCGACTAGCACCTGCTGTGCAATAGAGAAACATAAATGCTAACACGTCTTCATTAAATCATTTAATTTCTCACTTTTCTAAAATCGGTCTCGAGGCGCGAACTCAAATGTTTCAGAAATCGGATGAACAAGTTTCATTTTCGAAACAAGTGTGGGAATTACAAATTCAAGTTGTATGATTTCGAATGATGACCTATGAACGATTTTAGTTTTTTTTTTTGAACAATTTTCCACTAGATTCCAGTTTTCTCCTAAACTAAAGATCTTCTGATTCTTTTTTTTTCTCATAGAATACCATCAGGGCTACAGCCCCATATGTTTTTGAAGATTTTGGTTCCTGAGCTCAGTTATAGAAACTGGCCACATACCCAAAAACAGAGCACATTTTAATGGCTCACAAGAGTAAGAATGGGCCGATTGAATTTGGTCTATGGCTCATTCGATAGAGCTTGGCGAGTTAAATTGACTCCAGAAATTTCGAATAAATCCTTCTAAAAATGGCTCAGCAGCATTCAAAATCCGAAATGGTTTTTTTTTGATTTTCAGGCTAAATTTTTGGGCACATCTTGGACAGCTCAAATTTCTCTCTATGAGTCAACTCAAAATGATCGGATTATAAACTCGGGAAGTTCCACACATAACCAATACGATTTGTGCCGGAACAATTTCAGAGCGCTCACTCAAAAAAGAGACACACACAGCACATGCAAAGTTAAAAATGTGCGATTTTTGACGGAATTTTTTTTGACGTTTTTTGACAAACTTTTTTCACCATTGGATAATTTGCATTTGAGGGATGAATTAGAAATTAGATAAGAGGGACGAAGAAACCATCGTCTGACTTTTTTCCATATTAAAACCAAGAACAAAATCAAATTTCTCGATGTTCAGCAGTACTGTAATGAAAAAAGGAGAGCCAAAAGCAGTTTTTCAATACTGGCAAAACGAAATTTCAGTCGCACTCTTATCAATTTTAAACAAAAAACGCATTCAGGTATTGTAGCAAAGAAAGAGCATGGTAAATGCACAGGAAGTGATAGAAAGACAACTTACGAGGAACTGTTGAAATCAAGGAGATAGATAGAGAAAAAGTGAAACTTCCGTCCACCTCCGTATGCCCTACCCTATTCTTTCACCTGTACAATCTCCTATTCCTACAGACGCATTACATACAAGGGATAAATGACCTCTTTTGTCGCATTTTGATGATTGTCGTGATATAGTAAGAAAAGTAGAAATTGTGCCTATTTTTTTTTGAATTGCGATTTTTCTTCACTATATACACAGAGCTGGAAAAAAACATAACTGAACTAGTTTCATTGCAAAGCGTTTGTATCTTTGAAAACGTCATTCATTCAGTCACGTAAGTGTCATTTGGAGTAGTGAAAATTCCAAAGTGTTGAATTCTAAACTTAAATACAGAAGTTAGCAATGAAAGCAGGAACACCATTCATTGAAAAACATAAGTTGCACTTTGGTGCTCTCGTTTGTAGGAAAAGAAACTTTATAAACAAAAATCTGGTTGAACATCATCATAATTTACTCAATCGTGAAGCGCAGTCGGGTAAGCTCTGAGTTTAAACCTAGCAGAAGCATATATTCCTAGTGTCTTTGGTTCCTTTAATGGTTCTTGAATATCTGGCTAAATGAATAAAATCGAAAATTAAACATCAATTGATTTGCATAGAGTTTTTTCTGTGAGACATTCGATGTAAACTATATGGCAGAAACATCATTCAAATATACTGCGTCCAACCCTCAACATCTTAAACCTCGAGTGTTTTATAATAACGATATCAAAAAACATGGAAGACAGTATATAGTTTGTTCATTTTTTAAATAATGAATTTTTCAGTGGAAAAATTACTAGCATCATCGTATAACTTTTATAACTGACCTGGTTATTTATATAAATTTGTAGTGGACAATATGATTGTTGTTCCCAGTCTCTCGGACGATGGCGCAAAAAAGGTACAATCATGGTTTTATTTGTGAAGAAAACAATTAACACATATGCATCCGGCACCTTATGGTGTTGCAAAGTAGAACTACTAATCTACATTTTTTGGAGACCGTTATCGGTGTCCAAAATGCGGGTCATACTATATACAAAAGTATATGACCCGCCCTCTCTTTGACCGAGTACGCCTAAACGTTTATGAATTCGGAGTGAAATTAAGACGTCAGAGAGCATTTTTTGCAGAGTTAAGTTGATGAGCATCGTTTCCGGTATTGCCGGAAATTTGGCTAGCGATGGAAAGTCAAAAGTATCGGACTAATTGAACTAAGCCACGGTATCTTTCTAGAATCGTCCCCCCCCCCCCACTCCGGAGAGTTTAGTCATCTTTTCCTTGGATAAGATAAGCCTATTTCATAAAAGGTGTATACATAATTGGAGGAGGGTGTAGTCAGTTATGCTCCTATGGTGCAGAAATTCTGCTAAATTACTTACATGCAGTTTTAGAAAAGAAATGTCACCGATAGATACATCATGATAATCGAGAAATAATTCCATAAAACTAGGGGGGTAATTCTAAACGTACACCAAAGCCACCATACACAAAAATTTTAGTTTATAGTAGACGATAGTTTTAATTGATACCGTCAAAATTATAATAGAAGAACATGTGCTTCTAATTTTCAGTCCCCTTCGTAGATCCTTCTTATATTTTAAGAGTGCTTCAATTAAAGGGTTTCCTTCTATTTTTTCCAAAAATCTTGAAGCGTTGAGAAAATATGTTATACATCAGGCATGTCGCTGAATATGACACGCGTAGCATCACTTTAATCTTCAAACAGGACTCAAAATTGTATTGTATCCTGTGAAAAGCTGTCACTGAGTTCGAACCTTTTTTTTTATTTTAATAAAAATATAGAAATGAAAGGTAGAAGTCCTATGCAAGTTTCCTTTGTAGAAGTCTGTTCTTCTGTTTTAGGGTGTCCCCCTTTTTTTTCGAACCCCTCATGTACTGATCTTCTATTATAGGGGCTCTTTGATTTTAGAAATCATTCAGTTGTAGCATTTACGGTATAAAACAAGTCTTGAGTAAAAGTCAACGATTTAGTTCCAAAAATTTTAGTTGTGGATCTGTAGCGCGCTTTTTGCTGTAGAGCCTCCTTATCTGATGTTGAGTGAATATCGGAAAAGAAACGAAGTCATACATTTTTAAACAGTTTTACCGTCAATAACAGCATGACCTGATATTTTCAGATGAATATCTTAAATTCCGAGGTTTTCTGCTAAACACAGCTGTGCACTTTTCGATTGTTTTATTTTTATAGGACTACCTCTGAAAATTTTGTAAATGATAGCATATTCAAGGATATTGTTTACTTTAAATCTTATAAAATATCCTCATAAAAAGGAAAATATAAAATCCTATCATTTTGGTAGATAGAACATCTTCAATGTGTTTTTGAATTGACGTTGTCTGTCTTTGTCAAGTGGACTTCCTTGCTCCAACTTTCCATTTTCCAAACTGAGGAATCAGGCTGAAGTTATAAGCGTGAAACACATAAGAGTGATTAGGACAGCAGTCTGCTATGATATCCACTGGCACATTTTTCGAAATTAATTTTTCAAGTTTCAAGTCAAAGAGCGATTTGAAGAAATAGTTCACCTCCTACCGGTAACTATTTTTTAACTTGCCAAGGCAAAAGTATTTAGTTTGTTCCGAATTATTGTAAACGTTCATCGTCATGCTAAACCAATAAAATAATTTCCTAAGATTAAAATTCGAAAACTTTTCCTAATATTTTTCTTCTTTTTTTTTGTTAAGATGACGTGCACTGCGCATAAGAGAGTATGCACACTCCAAGCACTCACAAACGCTCTTCGACTCACACAAGGCTCCAGCACATCGATTTTAAATTTTTTTCTTTTTATCTCTTTTCTCTAATGCCTTCGGAGCTGTTGAATGAGCGACAAAGCACATGCCTTTTTGAAGAAAACACGCGCACACACACGCACGTCTCCGAGCTCACTCACTCTATCCGTCGTGCGTCTCCAACTATCCTCTCATATTTGGGGCTAGCAGCTCGAAAAGCCGTCGCATTCACATTTCAGCACTAAACCAAACGGCTGGCCGAATGATCGGTGCCGTTTCGTTGGTTCTTCTTGCCGCTGTCGGAGTCACAGCGATCAATGGACTAGATTTGGAAAACGTAAGTTGGTTTTATAGTAAAACTTTTCCAATGCATTTGAAAGGAAATTTAATTGAAAATCTCACCGTGACCCGCACAAATTGCCATTTAAATTAAACACTCTGTTATGATACCGACCCATTTAGCCGTTCCATGAGCCGCATCAGACATTTCACTCGTTTGTGTCTGTTCTGCCCGACGCGACGCTCTTCTTTGTAAAGGCATCTTTGGTTCAAAGAAGATGGCGCGGTGTGAAGATTAACAATGAGTCATCGTCGGATATTGAGAAAAAAAAAATTGAAAAATAACTTTTGATTGATGGATCATTGAAAAATTCTTTCCACGGATTCCGATTGAATATTTGTAACTCAGATTTAAATTTTCAGCCTGGAGATTTTGTTCTTCCTTCGGGAGACTTCATCGATCTGATCTCACGTGACGCGGAGAACTTGCCAGATCTCTCTTCATTTGGCGTCAAACACATCTCCGGTGGTGCCGGTGAAGGCGAACAAAAGTTGTTGGAAGAAGATAGCTACCAAGAGCGTCAAGAAATCAAATCAGACAATGTTTTGCCAGCTTATTGCGAACCGCCAAACCCGTGCCCAGTAGGATTCACAAAGGAACACGGGTGCATTGAAGAGTTTGAGAACAGTGCCGAATTTTCTCGTAACTATCAGGCACAACAACATTGCATCTGTGATCAGGAACATATGTTCAAGTAAGACGAATTCAAATAGTTATCAGGAAGAGCATGGCATATTTGATATGTCTTCTTTTCTTCTATTAGAATTTCTCCTATCTTGTTTCTACAGAAGCTCAAGTTTTAAGGGAATTCTTTTTGTTTTCAGCTGCGCTGAAAAAGAAGCCCAAGACGTTTCGGATTCCTTACAAAAGATTCTTGAAGAGAATAACATGCACGCCAACACTATTGCCAAAAAGTTCCACGACAAGAGAAGCTCTGATGAGTATGTTCCACGTCGCAAGCGTTCCGCCTCAATCCATCATCAGAAAGTCAACCCATATCTGCAAGGAGAGCCTTTAAGATCTATGCAAAAAAAGAATGGAAAGAACTCGTGGTAGAACAACAGAAGCTAAAATCTTCAAATAAATATCAGTTATCACCTTCTTTAATGTCCATCACCCAGCGCCCCCGAGTGTAAATTTTTTCATGTGAAAGAAGTTTCAACCCGAAATAAACTTTATTTCTGTTAAGTATGCATAACCCGTGTTTCTCAATAACATAAACAACTAATACTAATTTTTACTCAATTTAGTCATCTTTTTCTTATGCTTGTCCGTTGGTTGACATATGGGAGCAAAGACGTAACAATTGACACCTCCGGAAGAAGCCAGGCAAAACTCATCTGTGTGAGCAATGTAGGAAAAAAACCCGGTTCCACAAACAGCATCGAAAAATAATCCAGTCTCTGATTCAGCAGCGCTTTGAACAGCTTTCTTAGATGCCTCCGCGTCACCGTTGACAATATTCTATAAATAAGAACTTTTGTATCAAGAGTGATGAAGATAGAGCAATATGCTCATTTCGATTAAAATTAGTCTAAAGTTTCGTTTCAGCGATTGATACAGATAAACGAAAATGTTACCCGAGCAGAAACAGTTTCATAGGTAAGATTTTCAATGAACTGATCACATTTATTTTGTGAAGCACACTTACATCAAAAATAATTGTTCGCAACCTCTGGCTGTTACATTTATCTTCATCAGAATCTGGATTACATTGACCATTGCTGCACTCGTTCATGCTTTGGTTCTCAACAGAATTTGGGGCGAACGTGGAAAATGCAAATAGCTGAGGAGACGGTGTAGTTTGCTGATGTACAATTTGCGAGGACTGTATTGGAGGCAATATGTGCAGTTGAATTGGAAGGGTAGAAGGACTCGCCTGAAAGCATGCATTTCAGAAGGAGAACTCTAAGCTTGTTTCAATTTCGTAATAAAATTTAGTTTTGGTGTGTAACCATTAAGAAAACTGTACAGTTACTAGGTACGAAGCGACCGCTACAGGTATGGTGTTTTGAGCTAGAGGATTATGAACAACTTTTTGAATCGCTTGTGATGCTGGGACGTAAACAGAGGGCTCACGATTTGCAGTGCGATAAGAATACCGTATTTCTCTTGGTGGATATGGCCTGAAAGTAGTAAGTTTTTGAAAGTTTTCTCGGTCATTGGCTTTTCTCTGTTCAACTTACTCAATGGTAGATCTGTCGTTTGGAAAAGCAGTCCCTGGCTCTATGCCAAATAAAGGTATAAGTTTTCCATTGAGATCTCTTCCGTAGGTTTGAATGTGTCTCTCCGAAAATAAAGACTGCCAATTTGGTTCCGTTCTTGATAGGATAATTTGACGATTTTTGTCCATGATAATAGGAGAATCGTCATTCATTTCCACAACTTCTTTAGCTGAATAAAAACATAGGATATACTTGATCACATTTAAAACATTTCCACATGATTCCAATAAAATTTTTTCTCATGATCATGATTTTAACAGTGAAACGTTAATATTGAGATAGGGATGACATTAGCAGTAATGAAAAAATAAAACCTACATGGAGATTTTCTCATGATCCTAGAAACCTTTGATCGATTTTTGAAAGCTTTATATAGTCTCCTTCTCCATTCTCGGATAGAATCTATGTTTGCTTCGGAATTGATCTTTCCTTCTTTTCTGGTTTTTGGCATTGTAGTTGTAGTTAGTATGATTGCTTCGTGTGAATCACTAGCCGGTGAAAATGGAATCAAAGTAGGGAAATCAGAGGAAGGTGGGTCGGTGATCTTCAAAAAGTCCCCCATTTGAAAAAAAAACGTTAAAACAACAAAATACTTTTTTTATTTTGGAAAGAAAGTATTCAAATTAGAACGAACCGTATTTTCAATCAAATCCTGATTGTCAACATTTTCCTCCAAGTATTGCTTTTTACCTTTCAACTTGGATTTCGATTCAGTCAGCATTTCCAACCTTTCCTCATTATTGATAGAAGGGAAAAAATTATTCAAATTCTCCAGAAGCCGTGATTTTAGAAATGCTTTGTTTCCTTGTGTACCACCATCAAAGATCGAATCGCTCTTCAAAACTTCAAAGTCACTTGTACAAAATACCACATGCAGCAATAAGGTTATTGTCGGCACAACACTTACAGCAATCCGCATGAGGTGTCCCATTTCAATCTGCGTAAAAATCAAGAAGTTCCAGAAAATATGCTTTGAGAAACAAATGAATTTTAACAAAAATGGGATGTGCGTTTCTAAGATTCCAAAAGTGGTTCAAGTGGAAGTGTATGAAGGATGAAGCAAAACCAGCTATACGTTTGCATATAGACAAGACACGGACGCTCCCACACGTTTTCAAACGGAAAATGAAAAGAAGGAGGGGGGGGGGGGTGGTAGATGATGAATAATTATTTGCTAATGTTTTCTTTTGCGAAGAACATGGAGAACGCAAGAACACTGTCTCCGTGAAAGAAAAGGAGATTACAACGATACTTTGTCAGACAAATATGAAAACAAAAATAATTCACTTCAGAAAGTGTTCCAAACTTTGGAGAGTTACAATTTTATGCTTCACATATAGGCCGAATTTATTGATTTCACTATTGAGAATTTTTATATGTCAACCTTTGTTGAAATTTCAGTATTACATCTTTTATAAGGCTCCAAAGTGACCAACACAAAGATACTATTGAACTTCTCACTTCCAGTACTAGAGGAGAGAAGTGTCGTAGCGAGAAACATGGTGTTGCAAACCTATGATAGCTACTAACACTTTGTTGTATATTACGATCTGGTAGCAGTGTCACCTCACGAGTTCCAAATATTAGACACTTTGAAACAAGTGTAACTTTAGACAGCATTCTTTCTCAATAAAAACCAACACTTGGTGACTTTTTTAACTTATCGAGTACATATTTTCCTATCTCTGTATTGAAAAGGCTTTGCTCCAACACCTGAAGGTTTCTGAATGGTACTGTGTTTCAAAAACTTCTACTGTGTTTCAAAACTTCTTATATTGGACGACCCTTGGTGCTGAAAAAAAAACTATTTTTCTGGATTAGATAGTGTTAGGCAGAACCTTGTCTTTCATTCGGTTGAAATGGCTTCATTAGTCATATGATCCAATTTTCATTCGAATTGAAATTTCTCGAAATTTTAACACTACGGCTTCTTGACATCCCCCATATTTGTTTGCGCGTGCCTTAATAGGACTTCAGGATTCCTATCAAACGTCAAGAAAATTTACATACTACTCAGATTTTATAAACTCCATCGAAGTATTTCCGTGATTTTCTTTCTGTGCTACATATGTTCCTGTTGGGGAAATCCAGCTGTTTGAACCGTTTGTTGTTATTAATTCCTCTAATCGTCCAATTACCGCGATGCGGCGATGGTGCCATTTTACAAGTTGGCTTTTTGGCTGCAGCTGACAATGCAACAGACCTTTCACCTTTCATTGGATGGAGTAATGTAGCCGGAGCACTTGGAGTCGCTTGGAGCAGGATTGTTGAATATGGGTTGCTACCACAGTACGAAACAATGAAGTAGGTTGGATGATTGTAGTAGGGAAAACAAATCGAGCTTCCGGTATTGATTATCTTTGGTCTATTCATTGTCCTTCTTTTCATTAGGAAGAGTTCATTTGAACTTTCAGTCTCACCTGGGTGCTAACAAATTGTCGAGAAGCGGATGCCGTCGGATCTGTGATCAACTATGCTGAAGGGCATGCTCATGTTGTCTTAGGACCACCCTGTACAAGACGTAAGCAAGAATTGATAAGTTAAAACTCATGTGTGAAGTGATTGAAAACTTTCTCACCTCGTAGAAAAATCCATCCAATACTATCAAGTTGTCTATTAGCGTGTATTTCAGCTGCGCAAGTTGCTGGATCTGTAGCCAAATACTTAGATTTTCCGTTGATTCTCTGGGGACCGCCATTTGATTCAAGTTTGTTGAACCAGTTCGAATATCCAACAATAGCATCTACAACTTCCAGTACTCTATAGTAAGTAAAAAAGAAAAATCTATTTACTGGTATGCTTGCTTGCAGCCAAGCCAAATCATTGATGCGAATGATCAGCTACTTCAAATGGTCAGAAATCGCTTTGATATACTACGTGGCGAGATCTGATCTGATTCCTCGTTGTACACCATTGATATCTGATTTTGAAACATTGGTCAATAGCAATGACAATTTAACTATTACGTACCGAAGACAAATGAGTGTTATTACAAATACCAGTTATGCAACAGTATTGAAAAATTTGAAGGAGTTAGCTAGAGGTTAGTTCCTTTTTTAATTTTCAATTTCTTATTGGGTTTGCTTTCATCTTGCAAACTTACAAATTATCTGCTTTCATGCTTTAATGCTTTAAATGTATCTATTAATAATTCATTTCTAATTCACAGTCGTCATTGTGTGTCTGGAATCAGACGAAGCCCGACGAAACCTTATGATTTCGATTGCGGAGAACGGAATGGACACCAACGAGTACGTGTATCTGATGGTTGAATCAAGGAGAGCTGGATTTTGTAAGGATTCTTGAAAAAATATTTTCAACTTCGCACTCTTTAGCCACAACTTTCTGGAATGGCACTGACGGGAAGAATGATTTGGCTATACGAGCGGCACGGAAGTTCCTCGTGATGGACAACCAAAAATACAATGACACAACGACTTTTGTTCAGGAAGTTCAGACAGCGTTTTCCAAGCCTCCCTTTAATTGCCAAAACTGTACAAACATAAGTAGGTTCACTCAGAAAAACAACTCATAAGAGAGTTCAGGTCCCACTGTTTCACAAGTTGGTCCGTTAGGAGATGCACTTTTATTGTATGCATATGCTTTGAACAGATCTATAGCTGCAGGGAATACAAATCCAACAGGAAGTGAATTTTGTAACGTAGCAAAGGGAATGGAGTTTTTAGGTAAATGGAAGTTTCTGCTTCTAAAAAAATAGGTTATTCCACGCATCAAATCCTTTTTAGGATTCACTGGAAAAGTCATTGTCAACCAGAATTCGACCCGAACTCCTATATTCACCGTTTATAATTTGGACTCTTCTGATAAAGAATTTGCAGTGATGACGATTGCTGAAGATTTAGACGATTCATCGGATCCGGTAGCCTCAACCGTGAATTATTATGTGAATTTGTGAAATTTCACAGAATTTAGTTGGAAAACATCATTTTCATGGAAAATTATGTCCGTTCCCCTGATTTAATAAGTTGTTTCCAATAATTCTGTGAGAATCGAGACTTTCACCAAAATTTTTGATATTTAGATCACTCTCACAGCCTCTGCTTCTAAGATTTGGGATACGTGGGGAGGATCAGTGCCTCTCAGCACCCCTATTTGTGGATTCACGGGAACCGACTGTCCAAAATCATTTACGGATCAATATTTGGCTATAATTTTGGGATGCACTGCTGCTGCTTTTGTATTGATACTAGCCGTAATTTCCACTGTAGTGTTTTTAGTTAGGTAAGCGATAACTAGCTCGAAAAAGTGAGTTTGAAATGTTAAAACGTGAATGTCTAGACATATGTACGTGTTTAAAAAATAATTTTAAAGATCAAAACGTCAAGAGGAAGAGCGTTTGAATCAACTATGGCAAGTACACTTCTCAAGTCTTGTTAAGCCACCTCAAAAGAACACAATGCACAGTTCACGGAGTCTCCAGAGTACAGTGACGACAAGTACAAAAGTAACAATAAATTCGAAGAAAGACACCGAACGACACAGTTTTTTCTTCTTGAACAACGATTCTGTTGTGGCTAGAAAGCATAACTTCCGAGCAGTCTTCACCAAGAATGATCGAGCAATGTTCAGAAAAGTGAGTGTTTGGGCGATGTTGAGAAAAGTGTTTGTGTCCTCGAAAACATGTAGTCGGTTTTCAGATGCGAAATGTTGATCACGATAATCTCTGTAAATTCATTGGTCTATCATTAGATTCCCCAACTCTCATATCCGTATGGAGATACTGCTCACGCGGTTCTCTGCAGGATGTTATTGCAAAAGGATCACTTCAAATGGATTGGTTTTTCAAATACTCCTTGATGCGCGACGTGGCTGAAGCCATTTACTACCTACATCATTCCCCAATAGGCCCACATGGCTGGTTGAGCTCGTCTACATGCTTGGTTGACGAAAGGTGGCAAGTAAAGGTCACATTCTTTGGTTTATCAGCAATCAAACAATATGAAGTCAAGGAGCAGAAAGATTTCTTGCATACTGCACCAGAACATATTAGAGATGTTCATTTACCGATAACTAAAGAAATGGATATTTATTCGTTTGCTATTATATGCTCCGAGCTTATAACTAAAAAGAGTGCCTGGGATCTTGAAAACGAAACTTTTGATATTGAGGAGCTGGTTTACAAAATTAAAAAAGGTGGTCGGAGCCCTCCAAGACCCTCGTTGGAAACAGAAGATGAGCATAATGGATCAATGTCGCTGTTGGTTAGAGACTGTTGGAATGAAAATCCAGATCAACGACCCACCAGTGAACAAATCAAAACATTGATGAAAAGCATGAATCATAATAGATCAAGTAATCTGATGGATCACGTATTCAATGTTCTCGAACAGTATGCATCAAATTTAGAAGATGAGGTTTGTCGCATGTTTCAAAATAGCCCATTTTGGTCGGTTGATTGGTTTCTTTATTGTTGTTAGCATGTTAAGTGGAAGTTTAGTACAAGGCTTATTGAAAAAAAGGAACATAAAAATGGTGGAAATGGGAAAGTGGGAAAATGGGAAGTTGGGAGAAAAATGGAGAACGAACTTTTGATTAACCAGCGGTGAACTTTCATCGTGCATGATGTTAGAACCCATGTTAAGTTATCTTACAGCTAGTCTTGAAATTTTTGGAAAAAACCTCAACCTTCTAAGAAAGGTGTTAATCCAAAAAAAATTACAGGTACAAGCAAGAATGAAAGAGTTGACTGAAGAGAAGAAGCGGAGCGATGTTCTGCTCTACAGAATGCTGCCAAAGTAGGCGATCTTGAGAAACCCATCAAACCTGATTATTTTTTAGACAAGTAGCCGAGAAACTCAAACTAGGGCAATCTGTAGAACCAGAAACTTTTGACTGTGTAACAATCTTCTTCTCCGACGTAGTTTCCTTCACGACCTTAGCTTCAAGATGCACTCCGTTACAAGTTGTAAACTTGCTCAATGATTTGTACACTACATTTGATGCAATCATAGAACAGCACGATGTTTATAAAGTGAGTTGAAACAATGGGAAGCCAATGTTGGGTGAGTCCTATCAACATTGTTATTTCAGGTAGAGACCATTGGTGATGGGTACCTTTGTGTTTCCGGGCTCCCTCATAGAAACGGAAATGAACATGCAAAAGAAATCTCATCTATGTCTTTCGCACTTCTGAAAGCGATCAAAACCTTCAGAGTTCCACATTTACCTAAAGAACGAATTAATATTAGAGTTGGACTGCATACAGGACCAGTTGTTACAGGTGTGGTTGGAATGACCATGCCAAGATACTGTTTGTTCGGAGATTCTGTGAACACAGCAAGTAGAATGGAAAGTAATGGGAAACGTAAGTTTTCGAATGAAAAGCATTTGATTACGATAAGTTTTTGAGATACCTCCCCCTGGAGGGAGCACCAGTGCGAATAATACGAATAGGGCACAATTCAAAAGTTTATATCCCATTTTCAAATAATTTTTTGAAATAGACTTTTATACAGGGTTTGGCATGATTCCCAGTGTTTTGCATCCCAGCAAACTTTTTTGGGAAGTTGAACATCCACCCTTTTATTGAAGGCCCCTGCATCAAATTTTTCGTCATGAATAGCTTTGTAAAAGTAGAATATCTATTATGTAGAAAATTTATGATGAGTGATACAACAGAGAAACTTTCGTGATGACCTAATACATACTATTGTTTTAGCTGGAAGAGTTCATATCAGTACCGAATGCATGAAGTTTCTAACCGAAGTAATTGGAGGTTATCAGACGGAACCTCGAGGAGAGGTTATTGTCAAGGCAAGTGAAGCTTCACCCATTAGACTCTATCACAATTAAATTGAACAGAAAGTAAAGCGATTTACTGATTTTTACAGGGGAAAGGAGCGGTTCAAACATACTGGCTGCTGACAGATGACGAAATCGACGCCAAAAACAACGATATATCTGCATAATATAATTTCACATTTTCAAAACCGATATTTTTCATAATTTCTAAATACAACACAGTAAAGTTTTCTGGGCGATATGATAGTTTTATTTCTGTTTGAGTTATTTATTTTCGAAACGAACATCAATTGTGTGACATTATTATGGAAAAAAGACCTGAAACATTGCATGAGACTGAAAAGTTGAGAATAGGTTATGGCCAGGGAGTAACAATTAGTTTAATTAGGCCCCAAAACCTGTATATGAGCTTGCGGGAAAGGGGGCTGACATTTTTGATTATAATAAATCTGATGGCTTCTTATTAATTAGAATTTCAATTTTTGATTCGGTATGTCAGTGAGACTAATCTTCAAAACCGGATATATTTTCTCAGTTGGTCGGAGAATTCTCCAGCGCGAACTTTTTGTCTTTCCTTTCATCTTCATCACATTATTTGGTCTACCAAGAATTTTCACAATTTTCTCAAATATTACTGAGTGGTAGGCATTTCCATGAAAACCAAGGTGATTTTTTTCCAAAGCAAAATATACACATCATTTAGTGATAGTCAACATCAAGCCTTCGCATATTTGTAGTGTAAAACTGCAGGGAAAATAAAACACCCACCGTTTAAGTGATATCATTAGGAAATTCAGATTTAACTGAAACTGTAACCTGGTAAAGCAAGTATATGATTACCCTTGAACACGATGGCTTGATATATTTTTAGCGCCGGAGTTTGAATTTGAGATTGGCTGAGATTATTTGTTGTAGTAATGCGACATATGTCGAAACTGTACAAAAATTATAAAAATAATATTTTCTTACACATGAGTCATTTTTACAGAATGCTGACGGATTAGTCACCCGTGTTCACACTACTGTCCCTCGGAAATTTGAAATCATTGTAACCTCGGATATTTCCACCGAAATTAAGCCTTCGAAAAGTGTGAAAAGCGGATTCAAGCAGTAAGCTCTTTCATATCAAACAAATTGCTTTGAAGCGATACTTTGCCTTTTTACTTGCAACGTTCTCCAGAAGTTTTGTTAGTTCTTGCCAGCAACTTTATTTGTACCCAAAAATAACAAATCAAACTAATTTCATCTTGTTTGTTTTCTTTTTCAACAGGCCGAACGACTATTCTCGCTTATTCAAAAAAACCGTTCGTATTCTGTTGACATTAGAAAATATGATGATAGACACTCCTTTTCCATTTTTCGCTAAGTGGTGGTCAGAGTAAACAAACACATGTCTCTTTGAGAAAATGGAGAGGAGATGAAAGATAGATATCTCCATCACAGGCCAGTTTTTCTTTTCATGTCCGCTTCTATGCTTACTTCTTTTCACAACGGCTAGTCTTAGTCATTTAGACATCTATCATCATAATTTTATCGATTTTTCGTCCAGTTCTTTTTCAATTTTTTGCACTTGAAAAAACACCATTTTGTCACAAATAATAATAATTCAGAAAATGTGTGATATAATCGTGAGCTAGTTTTAGTTTAGACGTCTATACTGCTTTTCTGTTCTGTATTCCTTCACAAATGCTCCGAAGGTGATTTTTCCCACCTCCTTTTTAGGTTTTTTAGGTTTTTTTAAAGGATTTTTCTAACCCGGTGTCGTTTGGAACTTTGCTTTGTTTTTAACTGATTGAGGGATCTAACGGTCTAAAAAATTTTAGATTTATTATCCGTCTCGGCCTGGTCGTTGGAACCATGACTTTGCTTTTGATTTTTGTCGTCTTGTTCGCGACACCGGAGATCCGATCAGAAGTTTTTGAATGGCCTGAACCATCTGAAGCTATTGAAAGGCAGTTCAAAAAGGCCGCACTGACTTCTGATAACGCAGCTTGTTCAAAGATTGGAGGGTGAGCCAGAACAACGTGAATATACCGTAAATACTGTTATTGAAGCCCATGGGCTTCTATTTTTCGAAGGGGTCTCCAGGGTGGGCCTTAATTACAGGTGTGCTTCTATTACAGAGTAGGCTTCTATTTTTCAATCCGATTCTCAAAGAAAAAAAGCTTCGCAAAAACGTCTAAAATGGTGCAAAAACGCACATGATGTAATGAAAACCACACCGAAAGTAAACTTCTATTTAAGAGTGGGTCTCTATTAGAGGGTGGGCTTTTATTACAGGTGGGCTTCTATTACAGTAATTACGGTATGTATTATTTGACATACAATATTTTACGCTAACATAAAAATGGAGTGAATAAGTTTCCAGAGATATTTTACGCAAAGGAGGGAATTCTATCGATGCATCAATTGCTTCTATGTTCTGCCTAGGTGTTGTGAATCCCCAAAGCTCAGGAATTGGAGGCGGATTTCTTATGACTTACTTTGATCAAAAATCTGGAAATTGTTATTCGATTGATGCTCGTGAAACTGCTCCGGCGGGAGCACATCGGGACATGTTTTTGAATGACAGTGACGGATCAAAATACGGTTTCAAAGCTGCTGGAACTCCAGGAGAAATAGCAGGATATTGGCACGTTTTCAAAAAGTTTGGAAGCGGAAAAGTGGCTTGGAAAGAGCTGGTTCAACCATCAGTGAAGTTGGCAAGAGATGGCCATCCTGTTTCTCCTTATCTTGCTTCTGTAATGAAAGTCAAAGAGAGGCATTTCCGTCTGTTTCCAAGTGTGAAGTGAGTGTTTTGATTCATGAAATTTTTTTATAAAGCCCGGTTCTGAAACAAAATCTGAAAGAACGGTGAACTTTCAGACACTGGATAAATAGTGAGACAAATGCTACCTATTCTGCTGGAGACATATTGAAGCGACCCAAACTTGCCAAAACGTTGGAAAGAATAAGCAACTCTCCAAATCCGGTGCAGCTATTTTATCATGGGGAAATGGCTAAAACCATGGCTAAGGAATTTGCAGAAGGTGGCGGATTGATAACAGAAAAAGATTTGGCGGACTACAAAGTTAGAGAGTATGTTAATTCGAATTCAAACGACCACTTCAGAGGAACATTGACAATGTGTGGTGGGCCACCACCTAGCTCATTTGGAGTCACTCAGTTGATTGTTTCAGTAATGAGCAGTAAGTTTATAAAATTCAAATTTAAAAAGTCAAGGTAATAAGAAAACCATAATATGACAAAATTTTCAATTTTTGATTACCAGTTGGTTTTTCTTCGAACAATCGTGAAAGTTTTCTCGATGAAATTCGGACCGTCATCAGTTTGATTCCGTAATTACAAATACGCTCAATCAAATAAAAGTTCAATTGATTTTTGTTCGTTAATGTAGCCAGAGATTCAAGAGCAGGATAAAAATGAGTTCTGTTCCATTTTAAAATCTGAGTCTTTGCTGTTGTCATTAAAGTTGTTTGTTCCTTCTTTTATGATCTAGCTATTTGCATCCATTTTTGTGCTACTATACATTACCAGGGAATCCTGCAAGTGTATAATGAAAACTTTGCAGTAAACATCTGCATTTTTACTGTTTCAATGTCTGTTTTTTGTTTTTTTCTTGAACTCATGGAAACTAAAAACAAAGAAAAAAGCACTATATTTCTAACAATAATTATCTTTCAGAACTGTTCCCTATGGGTCACCACGATGACATTTACAATGACCCAAAAGTTCTTCATAAGTACATTGAGGCTATGAAGTTTGCTTATGCTCAAAGAACTCTTCTTGGAGATCACGACTTCGTGAAAGGCGCTTTAGAACTTTCAAAAAATTTGACAACACCACAATACACTCAATGGGTTATTGACAGAATGGCAGAAAAAGCTCAACCATCCAAAAATTACGGAGGGATTTCCCAGTATATGCCACCTGATCATGGCACAAGCCATGTGTCCGCTATGGATCAATATGGGAATGGAGTTTCTGTTACTACTACTATTAACCGATGGTTTGAAAATCAAACACAATTTCACCAATTTGAAGTTTCCACAAGCTTGTAGGTTCGGTGCCGCTGTCGAATCTACTGAATACGGATTTCTCTGGAATGACGAAATGGATGATTTCAGCACTCCCGGGATGGAGAATGGGTGAGTTTTGGGAGCCATGTCTCTTTCAAAGTTTTTCAATTGCCTAATTGAAGATTTGGTTTTGCCCCTTCCGAGACCAATTTCATAGAACCGGGGAAACGGCCAATGAGTAGTATGTCTCCCATGGTGATTTTCGATCACACCACTAAGAAAGTTAGAATGGTAGTTGGCGGTTCTGGTGGTTCAAAGATAATTTCAGCTCTAGCTAAGGTTAGTCCAGTTTTTTTTTTCCTGAAAATCAAGAACAAATTGTTCTTGTTCTTCTTGCAAAAATCCTATTCGACATTATAATAAAAAATGCTTCAGACCATTGTCCGCACTCTCATCTTTCACGATTCCATCAAAAAAGCTATTGACGCTCCAATGATTCACAATCAGTTCACTCCGGACATCACTCAGCTGGACGATGGATTCCCACATAACATGAAAACGATTCTTGAAACCGAATATCTTCAAAAATTCAGAAACACCACCGGATTTGAGGGCATTATTCAAGGTGTAAATGTTCTAGACGATGGAATATACGCATGTGGAGATTACAGAAGAAAGACTGATCAAGAGCCAGCTGGATTTTGATACCATAAGTATTTGTTCCGAAAAGTATGGGTACGATTTAGATTAATTTAATAAATAAATTGCTGTGGTCAATTTTTTGACATACACTCTACAGTTTAAAAAAGTGTTGTGAACTGAACAAAATGCTTCCTTCTCCAAGTTAGTACAAAGTTAACAAATCACTGATGTTCAACTAATTTATTCTATCATTAGAGGTTTAATTATAAGTTTTTGTTCATGGATGACACTGGCCACAAGTAGCTTTGCAACAGCTCATACTGCATGAGTAGTACGGGTTATTACAGTACGCAGTGTACATGTAACAATTAGAACATGTGTCGTAGCATCCCGGGCAACACCAGTTGTTTGTGCACATAGTTCCGTTTGGACAGATTTGATTGATACAAGCTAGAAAAAATCTTTAAACGTTGATGAAAACTTTAGACTTTCTGAAACTAATCTGTATATTTAAAAGTTTTTCGTTTTCGACGTATAATACTCAGCCTAGGTTCTCACCTCCCAGAGGAGCCCCAGAGCAACACTGCGAGTAGACGTAGGTTGCCAAAATACAAATCAAAGCTAGAGAGAATAGCTGCATTTTGTTCAAATGCTCAATCGAAATTGAGAAAGGTCATGAGTTACTTTATAGGCCGACAAAAAGTAAAATGGGCGGCAGAAATGAATTATTTATGGTTGACACAGTTTTGTTTATTTAAAAAACTAATATATTGAATATTTTATGGAAATAAGTTTATTCAATTGCATAAAGTTGGTTTGGCAAAAAATAGGAAAGAGACAAAAAGTCTTAAATTCAATGCCCGGAATTGAGAACTCTTCACTCTGAGTGTTTCTCTTCAAAAAATTGTTCTACTTTTTGAGAATACGCTCATATGCAGTTTCACCAGTTTTCGGAACTTCTTAATGATACAGTTGAGTATATTAGAATGAATGCTCTGTTAAGAGGTTTTTTAAAACTTGAAATGCAATTTGATTTTTTGCAGAATATCTGATTTTCCTTGAATTTGTTATATAAAATAACACCCTTTTAGAAATTAACGGTACCAGAGTGCACCCACATTTTTGCTCAACTTCCCTCTAACTTTTTCAAAACTCGTAATTTGCCATAAACAGGTGATATAACGATTAATTTATTTATTATTATAAAACATCGTTTAACTCATAGCCTGTGTTCAAGTTTCAGTCGCTGAACACTTAATCTGGGCATATCTTTGCAATTTATTAAGAATAATTTCCAGTGGAGTCCAGTATTGTCTGCCACAAATATGTGTCACTTCGGATTGAATGCAATGCTGATGCTTAGAGATTAATGTGCACGGATTATTGATCTGTAATTCCATGATTCATATATTACTTTAAACTCTCTGTTAAATGCCTTGGAAATGTCTCTCAATGTTTTTTCAGCGTCTCTCATGCAAGGTGGTTTTTGAGCTACAATTTTTTTCTGACAGTGTGCGAATTCAGTTGAAAAATACGATATAGTGTCGCACAACAAATCGAAGACTTTGTCAAGCTGGATATCCGTGGCACATTTGAGTTTCCCGAGACAACTCTGAAAGTTGCTGATTTTCCAATGCTACAACGTAATTTTAGTGATGGAGAAATTTGTATATCTGCTAGATGACCCACGGTTATTTTGAACGTACTGTAGCGTTTCTGCATTCACCAACAATGCGGATTCCACGTGCTCTGGTGATGTTTTGAAGATTGAAACTATTCTCGAAAAGGCTTGTTACTGGCTGAAAACAAATAAAAACTGTTTGGATAGTATTTCAAAGCAAAAAGGCAATTTTCTGTGTAATTTAACAGCTTGCCACTGACCGGAAGCAATTTGCTCGTTTGCTACCTATTTGCATACCGCAAGCAACAGGCAAGTTTCCCAATGTATATCTTGTTTCTGACAGTCTTCGCAATTTTGTAAATTAACACCGCAACTCATGAAACATTCCTTCAGTTCAGAGATAATATTCATAAACGGTATTGAAAAAAAAAGAAAGGAATTATTCACCTCAAGAGAGAAAATCTTTTACATTTTATGTTTGTCTTGAAAAAATACTTCAATTAGGCTTGCTGACTGTGATCCAACATACCATGACACACGTCACGACACCAAGAGACTCATCTAAACTGCACTTTTGGAAGTTTTCAGAAGGAAGAACAAACGAATTCAGTTCAATCGGAAAGAACAGGAAAATCAATAGAAAAAATATCATCTCGACGATTGCAATGAAATGAGAGATTTCTCCCCAGATGTTTGGAGACACCTGACAGAATAGAGACAAGAGCATCAAAGAGATAAAGGGGAACTTTTCATTGTCAAGATATACAAACACAAAAAAGTTCAACATGTTGTATTATGAATCAAAAAATTACTTTTGAAGCGTTGGGGACGTTATACGCAGGCTTGCATGTGCATTGATTGTCTCATACCAAGAAAGAATATATAGCTTTCATTGCACGGCTAAAATGATTGCATTCGAAATTTATCGTCCAAACAGAGAAGCAGCTTGATTGAAAAGAGGTACTTGATAATTGCCAGTCGGGATTCCAAACGCTTCACCAACTGTTGCAGCTCCTCTAAACAGAATCTCATTTAGTTCATGTTCTGTTTAGGTTACCACTACTAGATGACAATCCGTTTCAGTAAATGAAGTTATTTGAAAGCGTTACTTGTCTTTAACTAACCTGTAGAAAGCTGTTGCACCGGTAGCAAAAACATTCGCTCCTTGAGCTGCCAATGACTGAAACTCTCCTCCGTTTCCTTGAACGGGCATTGGCTGAGGGCTTAATGCGTGACCATGATTGATGGGAATTTCCCGAGGACCACTTGGTCCTCTGTCGTATCGCCCAATAGAATTTTGGCCGCTAACTCCCCCCATCGGACTCATATCCGGTAAATCGGGAGGAGGCGAGTTTGTTATTGTGGATCCAAATATTTCGTCGAGATCACGATTCTTCAGATTTTTTATTTCACTGAGTGATGGAGCTGTTTCCTGAAGTATAAAAGTGGTTTCTTTGGTTATAATTACATGAGAGTTAGCAGTATTTTTACAATAAAAAATTCTGAAATTTTAAAATAACAATCATTTTTCTACAAAAGTCAAGAAGGTTTGCGTGGTTCCAGTTTTCTTGTTTCAATTGAAAGGGGAGAGATTTATGAAATTGGAATACTTACGTCATAGAAGAATACAAACCTGCTTATTTTGTGATTTGTAACCGTAAGTGGTTTTTAAGAAACCATTTCGGACCTGTAAAATCTTAACACAAAGATTCTCACTCTTTCAAATGAAAACAAAGTAAAGGTGAGCATCATTTTACCAAAATTTTCTATCGACATGTGAAGAATTAATAAAAAAACGAATCAGGACAAAAAAACGATAGGTCAGATTTACAGAAATAGCCTGTTCAGGTGAGCACTGTGTGACTTGTCAATTTTTTCTCAAAACCCTAAAATTTCGGTGATAATTTCTTCTAACTAACAAATTGTTGTCTTAAAATTGTTAATTAGTAAAAACGAAATAGATTCTTCGGGCAAAACATATGAGTTCGTATATTATTAAAAAACTGTTTCAACTCTTATAATGTTTGCTATTCAAAAAGATACAGTAAAAAGACGATCCTCAAAAACAAAATATTTTAAATGATAATACAACAGTCATTGAATTCTCTACTCACCGCATAGCAGATCCCCACGATAACAGCTAGAAGTTGGAAAGTTAGGAAAGTAATCGGTAGGTTAATCATCATTGTGTTCTTTCGTTGCGTATTCCACTTCAGACAAACGTATTCTATTACAAGATTGAATCATCGGCTTCGCCCCTTCCTTCTTCTTTTCTCAGTGTCTACGGCATTCTATTAGTCTCACACTGTTTAGAAGAAACAGGCCCAAAACTGTTGGTGGTCAATCGATTTTTTTTCCTTTATGTCATCTACTTTTCTTATCGCCACAGCTTGTCAAACATGATCACATTACTTTTTTTCTAGATTTTTCAAACATTATTATCTTTCTTGCCGCTTCTTACTGCGGTTTACACTCAGTAAACTGTATAAATGACTATATTTATTGCGAGTGCATGAGGAAGCCTATTAACGTTGTTTGATGTTTGAGATATCCATCAGTTTTATAATAATTGGAAAAAATCGAAAATACAGGGAATTACAAAATTATTTCATTTGAAAAGAACACGGGAAAGAATCAGTATCTACATTCACCGTTGATCTCCAAAGTACATCATTTTGCAATATAAAAGCAAACCAGTGTGCCAAACTTTGCTCCACTTTTTTCTAGTTGCATGCTCCCTTCTCATTCTTTTTCTGCAATCTCCTCTTTCCCGAGTTCTATTGGAAAAACTCATCGGGGGTACAAGCGAGGCGCTCACAAGTTCACAAACATTTCTTTTTCTCTCTCTCAAAACTTTAGTTTCACCATCTATCATCGTTCTTTGCACTTGTGGCGCCGCACCACCGCTCACGCGACGTCGCTTCTTCTGAAAATTGTAGTAAGAGACGAGAGGAGGAGGAGACCGATGACGTGGACAGTCTTGTGTTGGCTTGTTATGAAAACAATGAAAAAGAATTTTCCAGCTAAATTGGGGGAAGCAGGTGGTGGAGCATAAGCATTGAGGTTGGAATATGCTGGCCGTGCCTCCCGGTTGAAACTTTTTTTTTTGAAATGAATGTATATATATATATATATATATATATATATATATATATATATATATATATATATATATATATATATATATTTATTTATTTATTTATATATATTAGCATGGCACGCGCGCACTTTACAAGCACAGAGCCGGCTTGAAAAATTAAAATCAACACCTCTTCACGGAAATTGTAAGAAACCAGGCTTATGAATCTCCAAATATGATGCTGATTATCAATTGGCTAGCTCTGATACTGATCAGTTCAACAGTTTCGATATGGTTTTACATCGCTTTTACCACCACTTCTCTTCTGTTACCTCTTCTTCTCATTTTTATCAATTATTGTTAATGTTTGGCCAATCAGCAGATCATATCAATAAGCTACTTTTTTCTTCTACGAAACGAAAAGTACCGAAAAACTGTGATAGAACGACTGTTCGCTGTATTCTCTTAGATCCTTTTAGGGGTGTCATTCATTTTCTATGCATCTTCTTCAGTGGAAGAATCAAAACTTAACTGTTTTCGAAATCTGCCTTCGTTAATCTCAGCGGAAACGGCTCCTCCACCGCTGTCGGTCGGAAAGTTTCCATCATTTTCGACTGTTTTTTTTTAAATTCTCTACACCCCCATTTCAGGCAGACCAAGGAGGAGGAATGAAAAAAAAGACGTTCAATAAGAGCCATTACGGTTGAATAAACAAATCACTCCGTAAATCAGTATTGTAATGTAAGAATCATTTTTATCTTATATTCCGGAGCAGCAACCATGCCTTCTAACCGTTTCAAAAGATAGGTACCGAAGACGCAATTTGAAAGCAGCGAAAATATTGAAAGTATTTGGTGGAACTATATTCGTCTGACAGTAACAGCTATTCTCTGTCTCTATTTGTCTTAGTCCCTCTAATTTCAACTATTGCATTCACTTTATTTTATTTACCGCGTCGCCCATCTTTCTCTAGTTCAACCACGTGTCTCCCATCACCCGGTTCTTCTGCGTCTCTAACCCATACCACCCTAGTTTTTCACTTCTCTATACTCTTGACCATCAACCGCGCGATGAAATTCTGCCGCGCCAACTGTGTAGCGAGTGACGTTTCCACTCTCCACAGGTCAAATACTCTTTCGAAGCTTCCACTCGCCGTATTGAACACTCTCCAATTTTCATACTCTTTTCCAACTCTCCGCGCCTCTTTTGCTTCGAGCGGTTTTTCTCTCGCATCTTAACGTACTTTTTCTCCATCTTTTTTTTCTAACCAATAATTTTCAGAGAATCTTTCAGTTTCACTGTTTCTCTAACTCTTCAGAAGATGTTAGAGACAGCGATTAAAGTTTGCGTGTCCATCGCCATCACTAGAATTTTCATATACTTCTAGAGCGCAAGCTCGGGCAGCTCATTTCCTAATGAACTACTGAAAATGTATAGGGTTTTACAAAGCATGATCAGATGAAAGTCAAATGCCAATGTTTCTTGTTGTGTTTTTGATTATTTGACTAGTTTGACTAATTTTTTGGCTAATTTTTTGTTAATTTGTAATCCAATTCTCCACCTTTCCTTCCTTTGATTCAAAGATTATCTGATTTCTTGTCTCTCTTCTTGTACGCTGTCTATTAGGAGTCGTTTCGTTCCATGCATACACCCGCCAATCATGTCTTATCACATCTTTTCTTTCTCTCTTTCGCTCAGCAGAAACTTCTCTTATGATGACTATCTTTTGATGGTTATTGATTTTCATTAGACTCGCAATAGATTTATGATCTATAGATAAGTTTTGAAGTCTTACATTTGTTTTTAAAGTCAAACTGTTCGCATTAATATGAAATTTGTTTTAAACAATAGAAACTATTAAGCACTGTAAATGTTTTTCGAAAAACAGAATAAGAGAGCCCAATAAGTTAGTGAACTCAGGAAACTTTGCTCTGAATGTCTTTTTATAAGGTATAATTCGTTTACAGTATTTTTTGAGTCTCATATACTGCAAGATACCTATCTCTGATCTGAATGTTTTTGTTTGTTCTTCACTGTCTACTGTGAAAATATTTTACCAATCTGAAAGCGATTCTGAACAAGTTTTGACTGATTCATAGTGCAGTTTTTTATAAGCATTTATTTAGCTTCTGATAGTTTAAAAATATCCCTCCTACCCTTCCATCTTACCAGATTAGCTTAATCCACTATGTCATAATACAATGATCGGCCAAAGTTCATTCGTGAAGTATGACATATGAAAGAGCTCCTTGATTGGATTTGATATATTCATTTCTTTTTGTATCACGGTTTTATTCTTCTCGAAAACTTTCGTCTTTCCATTTTCACTTATTCATCCCCGTCTTTCATTCTATTTTTTATCACATGACTCTTGGCTGTCAATGTAATCAGTCTCTATTTGGTCGCTTGTGGGTTGCAACTCTTTCGAAGTTTTGTTTTGCTTTGAAAAATATTCTCAATATTTCAATCATAGGAATCCTGTGAAAATTCTTATTACACAATATCATGCTCACGACAACTGTCGTCATCGATTATCTCCCCGATAATTTTGCACTTTGTGCCTACATTGTTGTCTTGATTTCTTTATATCTTTTATAAGAAAGTACTTTCAAATCTTATCCTATCAAAAAATGTTCAGCAACTCTTCTCCTTGCAAATCGTTATACCTTGTTTGGCTTGCTAATTCACAAAAATTATAAAATATGCTAAAACGTTAGTGTTTCTTGTGACCAATCTAATCGGGTTTTCTACAGTCTAGTCAATTTTCTTTTCCAAAAGAAAACTTGTCGTGAAATCTTTATTAATATTCCTCCATTTCTTTCTGCAAATTCTATTGTTTTTTATTCAGAAAGCATACATCTGCCCGTCATTACGGGGAAGTTGCCCCACGCACAATAATATTCAGCTTGGTCGAGCTGCCCCCAAAATCAAATTAAACACTGCACTACAGGAAAATGGAAGACAACCGAAAACGGTAATTTTGCTAACATTTCGAGAACGATAACTTTTTGAGCAGTATATAGATAACTTAGAAATTATGGAGTCTAAAAAACACTACCGTATTCCTCTTCGCTAAAACTGAAGTAGCGTCAAGAGGGATAGAGAGAAATTGGAAATGTGCATTTCCGAATCGAATATCAAATGATTCATTAGATATGGGGTGTATTCCTTTCAGATACACACTCTATTTAGTCGGAAGCTGAAGAGATGAAAGAAGAGTAAAGAAGGGGAAGGAGAAATAAAATTTAAAATTTAATGAGATTGATGTTAGAAAAAGATATCGAAGGTTTTGTCATGACTTCTAAGAATTATTATAAGTAACAGTAAACACATTTGAGAATGTGTTTTCAAAAGAGAAATACTGCATTTGTTAATTCTTTTCACACCATTGGTGCTACAAAGAAAGATAGCGTCCAGCTCGAAGTAAAATCATATTGGTTCTAGAAACATGGAGCGCCGGCGGGAAACAAGTCGATACGCGGCACGTGATCGTCGATTCAAAGAAGGCGAAATTTTCGACGATTTGAAAAAAGTTGTACCAATTGTTGAAGAGGGTACAGTAACCCATCTAGACCGAATAGCACTTCTTCGGGTCGCCGCAACAATTTGTCGTCTGAGAAAAACAGCTGGTAATGGTGAGTGGCGTTAAACCAAATTAGTGGAAACTAAAATGTTTAGAAAGAATAGTGAACCATTTTCAAAAAGTTTATATTTAATATTTTGGCTGTTTTGCATTGTAAAAAACCTTTGATTGAAAATTTCAGTTCTCGAAAACGAACTGGACAGTGAGTTTACAAACGAAGTTTGGAATGAAGAAACCATTGCGGAGTGTTTGGACGGATTTGTGATGATTGTGGATAGCGATTCGTCAATTTTATATGTCACCGAAAGTGTAGCACTTTATTTGGGCCTTACTCAGGTAATGAATGCAGGTTTATTGAATCAGCTATCTGGATATTACAAAAGCTTATAGCATTTCGAATAGCTACTTGCAATGATTTGAGAATGAGACAGATTGACGAGAAATTCAATTTTTCAGACTGATCTAACAGGACGTGCGCTAAGAGATTTTCTTCACCCAGCTGACTATGATGAGTTTGATAAACAAACAAAACTTATTCACAAGCCACGTGGCGAAGAATCAGACGCGACGGGAGTCGATATGGTGCTTCGAATGAAAACTGTGATTAGTCCACGTGGAAGATGCTTAAACTTGAAAAGTGCACTGTACAAATCGGTTTCATTTTTGGTTCATTCCAAAGTGTCGACAGGAGGTCATGTGTCGTTTATGCAAGGAATCACAATTCCAGCAGGGCAAGGGACCACAAATGCCAACGCATCTGCTATGACAAAAGTACGTACTTTTACTGCAAAAAATTATATTTATGTTGTTTTCCAAAAACTCCTTCTTGAGTTCTCTGTTGTAGTGCGCAATGCCATACCTCTTGCTAAGATATCCTACGAAATATTTTCCAATATGTAGGGTCTTAACAATGGAGCTCGTGGAATTCCGCCATCATGTTGAAGTTGGTGAGCAGATCGTAAAAAAGACAATGCTTTTTTGCAAATACTCTGCTTTTTCTTCAGCAGCTCGAGGGAGTTTGCAATTTTTAGCTTTGTAACTGATAGAAAGGTATTCCTTTGATGTGTTCTTAGAAAAAATTCACTTTTTTTGGATTTCGCTTCTTTTTGATTTTTTCTGAATTTTTTCTGGATTTTGATCTTTTGATCTTAGTCACGAGTTCTAGAGCATAAAGAAAGAGAGAAGCAAAGCACACTCACTCGTGGTTCTGCCACATCTTCCGTTTTTTTCTCGGTGTTGTGCATAAAGAAAAAAGGATTAGAAATTACGAGAGAGAGAGAGAGAGAGAGAGAGAGAGAGAGAGAGAGAAGAAAAGAGCACAACTTGGCGTCATTTTCTTCTCTACCCTTTTTGAAATGAGGAAAGGATTGATTGAAAACATCACTTTTTTGTTACGACATAGGAAACATGGGGGAAGAGTTCGGTTGAAAATAGGCTACGACTGGCTTCAGCAGGAGAACAAAACTATGCATCATAATATTTTTCTGAATGCTCAAAACATTTTTCGAGTTAGAACGACTGACTGCGGGGGGGGGGGGAACCCGCAGTGTTTTGGAGAAAGAGTGTAAACAAAACAAAATCTACGATCATGCCCATGCTGAGTCTTATAACAAAATTTTTTACACTTATTAGGGTTGTTCTGCTGTTTAAGAGGATTTTTATGTTTGTGTAAAGCTGCTGAATTTCTAAAAGAACCAATGGGGTCGATGAAGCAGAACAATCTTAATTAAGTTTGAATCCAAATATTTATAAATTGAAAAACAAGTTTTCTGTTTTTACAGTACACTGAATCTCCGATGGGAGCGTTCACTACTCGTCACACCTGCGACATGCGGATCACTTTTGTCTCGGACAAGTTTAACTACATCCTAAAAAGTGAACTAAAGACACTAATGGGAACGTCGTACTACGAGTTAGTTCACCCAGCTGATATGACAATAGTTGCGAAAGCAATGAAGGAACTTTTTGCCAAAGGACATATTCGGACCCCCTATTATCGACTGATTGCCGCAAATGACACGCTAGCATGGATTCAGACGGAAGCTACCACTATAACACATACAACAAAAGGCCAGAAAGGGCAGTATGTGATTTGTGTTCATTACGTACTTGGAATTCAAGGAGCGGAGGAATCATTAGTAGTATGTACCGATGCGATGCCAGCTGGAATGCAAGTGGACATCAAAAAGGAGATTGATGACACTAGAGATTACATTGGAAGACAGCCTGAAATTGTTGAATGTGTTGATTTCACTCCTCTGATCGAAACAGAAGATCCATTTGAAATCGAACAAATTATGCCACAACAGGAAGCATCGAAGCCTGCTGATATGGGTACGTTAACAACAAAGCTTCAATATGAATAAGTTGGTACATACGCTAAACGCGATGAATACTCTAATTGGAATTCAAAAAAATATAGTAATATATAAGAGTAGCATTTTAGAGTTTCGACGATATCTTTTTAGTACCTACAGGAGATCATTACTATTGTTACCTGAGAATCAATTAGAGCTTTTACTGTAACTTAGCTTCGAAACAATTATAACGTTTTTACAACAGTCCAAAGTATAGGCATCTACTCTGTTACTGATGAGTATGAACAACGAGTTTACGGAAAAGTTACAAGCTCCGAAGACTTCCTCAACAGCACAGAAACGGAAGATATGGAATCGGACTGTGAATCTATTGAGGACGCTGGCCTTGCGCCAGAGTTCGACGTAGATTTGGCGCCATTTTACGAAGAAAAAATGGAAGTCGGTTGGGATGAGGACTTCGGAGAGGTACTGAAGCAAATTTTTTGAAACTAAAAAACTGATTACCATTTCTGAAAAAACTTTAACAGGCCGCATCTTTCCCTCCGTTGTCCTCTATCTCGTGAGTTTGAAGTTTCTTTTTCAAAACATATGTTGAAAAAATGCCCTCGAGTTTTTCCCTACTGTTGCTTTTCAAACGTTATTTGCGAAAAGTGAATTTCAAACTAAGAAATTTACAAATTTTAACTGATTTTTATAAGCTACATAACAATGAACAATATTTTCAGGAGCCCGTAAAAACAGCTACGATGATGTTTTGCAATGGCTTTTTCGCGACCAGCCAAGTTCTCCGCCACCGACACGCTACCGGTCAGCGGACCGCTTCAGATCGCCCACCGAAACGTCGAATTTCGAAGCCTCTCTGGCCTCGCCGCAGTTCATGGATTCGTCATCTCGTGCCTCCAGATCGAAAAATTTATATGGCAGAAGAGCACAAAGCACTGGAAGCAGAACAACAAATTCGTCAAGTAACTCTGGATCAGCATCGTCAACGCAACCGCATAGCACCAACTACTCGCCATTGGCAGAAGGAATTTCGCAATGTGGACTTAACAGTCCCCCAAGGTATTCATGATCCGTTTTTTTTAAATAAATATTTTTCAAAGGTTCAGTCTCAAATCTGGGCAAGTCCTGTACGGAAACGCTAGACCTGTGGTCGGCCGCTGCGATCCGTCCAATCCGTCACGACGCTTTTCCGCCATTTCACCATCAGATACTCTCGATGTGTCGTCCACTCAACTGTCACAGTCCAGAATCCACGAGGTTTCCGATGTGTTCGCCTCTATGCCTTTTGCCGATTCTCTCATTAACGGCAACGAGAGGTCAGACAGTAACGACGACTGTAACGCAGGCATCAGTTCCTCGCCAACTCTAGTTGGTTGCGAACCTATTATTTGCGGTGAGAACATGTTTTCAAAATTAGAAAGCTTCAACTGTGACACAGTACAGACAAAATAAATCAAACTATTTTCAGATGATCTTCAATGGGAGGAACCGGATCTGTCTTGCTTGGCGCCGTTTGTTGACACCTGTGATATGCTTCAAATCGACGAAGGGCTTTCTCCAGAGCTTCAAGCCCTTTATGACTTACCCGATTTTACGCCTGCTGTACCGCAAGCTCCAGCTGCGAGACCTGTCCATATTGACGTAAGTTTGATAGTTGTATTGCACATAAACAAGAATACCAGTACAGAAAAATATAGGTTGTCTTGAATAGATATATCTTGCTAAACTAGTATTTGACATAAAACCTAAACTTTGTGTCTTTTCAGAGAAGTCCTCCAACGAAGCGAATGCACCATGCTCCTTCTGATATGAATTTTATGTACAACAATCAATACCAATCATTCCAACAAGATAATTCCTATTGGCAACCCAGTCAACAACAGCTCCAACAACAGTCCGATCGCCCTTATTCCCCGTTTACAATGCTCTGTTAATTTCTTTTTGATTAAACATTATTAAAAAATTTAGACCCCATCATACTTTTTGCCAAAAAAATCTCTGAGAAAATTTTGAAAGTTATTATTTTTATTTTGAAATGGACTCTCCCCTGAGCTGGATCTTAGGTTACAGGTCAGGCTTAGAAAACTTCAAAAAGTATACATTTCTGGTTTCGCACCTTTTTTCCGGTGAGATGTTTTCAGTTTGTAAGGCAATGCAAGCTAATAAGCATTACTAAGTAACTAGAAAATCGCACTCACAAGCTTTTTCTTTTCAGTCCATTTTACCAGTCCTGTTCTATCTAGTGAAAAAAGAAGAATCGTAGTACAAAACGTGTTCTTATATATTTTTGTTGTAATTTTTCTCCCAATTAAAGTTGCATTGTGCATCTATGTTTTCCCTAAACTTCAAAAAAAAATCTGAACTGTCCCATCTGAACAACGAACATTTTTTCACATCCGCTTACCGTTTCTCAACATGTTTTCTATCAGTCCTTTCCTTTTCTTTGAAATAAACAATTATATGTCATGTACAAGATAAAACACTTTGTGAAATATTTAAAAATTGAAAAGTATTCTTTCGCCGTAATTCTCCACATTACTACAGAATTTATACTCTTGAACTGAAGAAAGATCAGGTTGTTCTAGATGAAAAACTTCAATAATATACTTTTTTCACCTGAACTCCCACCACAAACATGAACCTTCCAAAACTCTATCATTCCGTTTTTGAGTGTGTCAGTTTTCTCGATATTCCTTTAAACTGTGCCCATACAAAACTGTGTGAAAATGTGCAGAAAAGTATTTTGGAGGAGCGTCAATAAGAATTCTTTTGAAATTCGACTGAAATTTGAAAATTACAAATCCCGAAGAATACTGTTGCACATCTTATCTAGAAGGATAACTTGTGAACTATTTCCATTATAATTCTTATGGCTGTTATGAACACAATATCGAAATTCTCTTTTTGATCGTTTTTTTCTGCCTTTTGCGATTGTTTTCCAATTTACGGAATTCCTTGTTTTTTTGGATTTTAAGTTCAATAATTTCACTTCCGACTTCCGCCTTCCGTCTAAAAGTTTTCATTTCTCCACCTTCTTGAAGACTGTAACGGTTCCAACGTTCAATAAAAAACCTTTTTTCACTTTCTGGACCCTTCTATAGATATTCATCTTCATTCCCATTCCCTATTTTCTTATTGAATAGGGATCGACAAACAGCATGACAGAAATTCAGAGCATTGCCAAGAGTGTGTCGGTTGATTGGATCCTATTTCCAAAAAAACCACATAATTAAACTCAGCTTCTCTGAAAAAAGAGGGACGAAAATGTGTATATATTTTCTCCATCCGCGCTCACGTCGCTTAATGTCATTATCCTGAGCTCCCCATGTTTGTGCGTGTGCGTCCTCGATGCGCTTAGCGGCTTTCTCGCAGAGCACTCCCTTTTCCCCTGTCAAGGCTCTTCAAAAAAAGAAGAGGGAGAAGAAAAAAGTAGACGTGACGGCTTCAGGCGCCATGTCTACTAGAAGATGGAGCACAAGCGAGAGAGAAAAGAAAAAGAAAAAGAAAAGTGAAGGAAAGAGCACATGCGTATACATAAACACATAGCCAAAAACTCAATCGATGGCTTAGTCCTTGCGCGGGGTTGACTGGAGGCTCTTTTGAGAAAAAAAGAGTGAAGGAAAAAGGAGACGTGGGAGAAGCTCCGCCTCTTTCTCCTTCTGAAGAGAAAGCTGTAGAGCACATGCGAGCACACACACTCGCATTTTACTTCATCCTCCTTTCCTCGTCCTTTTCTCTTCTAACGAAACAATATGGCTGACGCTGCGGTAAGTTATAAACTTCAAAATTGACCATTGAAACGCATATGAGAAATATTTATCAGTAGTTTCGTATTTCAGAAGAACGCTCTCTCTTCAATTTTTGACAAGACCAAGGACGTTCTGTCCACGGCCGCCGATGCCACCAAGGGATACGCATCCCAGGCTCAACAAGCAATTGGAAAGATCATTCCAGGAGCCAACCATGAGTCGGATCCGGTTAGTTCATGAGATGTTTTTAAGTTTTGAGAAAACATTGCCATAGGTAACTAGTTTAAAAAAGGAATTGTAGCCCAAAGGAAACACAACAATTACAGCTACGGGAGAGAAAGAACTTGAACGTGGAAGAACTGGGAACAGGAGATTAGGATTTTTGAACAGCGAATTTGTGAATTACCCTCACCGAAACGAATTAGATTCTCTATAGTTCGAAACTTTCATGAAATCCCGTCTTCTTGCTTTTTTTGATGATTCAATTCATGGGAATTAACTTTAACTAGGTCGTTGTACAGAAAAGTGAGCAGTGATTTATATTTCCAGATGGTTTCACGTATAACTTCAAGATAAAATATTTATTTACAGTTTTTCGACAATTAAATATTGTTGTTAATTCATTTCAAGCCCATCAAAATAAATAGCAACTAAATCAAAGAAGACTCACATTCCGAATCTACCTTCCTACTAAAGTTTTTCACCATTAGCTTATGCAGATGTTGTTTCAGAACGCCGCAGTAGCTGCTGCACAAGCTGCTTCGGGGCAACCAGGGGACGTGAACGCCAGTATCCCACCAGCCCAGTAGACCTTGACTCTCTCATCACTTCGGACCATGATCTCGTAAAGAAATTTGTTTTACTGTATTTATTCATAAGAATCTTTTCAAGTCTTGTAGTTGTCTTTCTGTCTCTCTTCTTTTCCATCTCGTGCTTTTTTTGTACCCTCCTTTATGTTGCCAATATTTATTCTTTCCGTTCCGATTTTCTCTACAGAATTTCAATATTTTATTCTTTTTCTCTTCGAGATAACTTTATCGCTTTTCCTCTTCATTCATCTAGCGACACAGTAAATAAAGTAGTTTTAAAGTGCAATGTCTCGAACATAGTTCATTTTTCAAAGGAGATCCCAGAGGAAAAGCAATAGTTCCGAAAAAAAATTATATCTCATTGCACCGCAATTTTACAAAAATAATATATATTTGTGTGGCACATTGTCAAATCAGGCAAGGCAAATGGTTCCGTGTAAGACACTTGGAAACTATAAATCACTAGAACACCGGTGAAAGTAAAGTAAAAAAAGAAATGCATGTACAGAAATCTACGAAAAATGTTTGGAATCCTCGTCTTGAAACTCAACAAAACTGTCTGCAGCGCCAATTGGAGTTTCTCCACCAGATAAATTTACAATCTTTTGAGGACATTTTGGCTTCCGTCTTCCCGATCCAATAAGTACTGGGGATGCTGAGCGAGGAGGTGTAGATGAGGAGGAAACAGAACTCGGAGTACCAGTTGCACTGCTTGTTGATGAGGTAAATCGAGGGAGGGGTTGAAAGGAAGAAGTATTCTGTTTCGTGGGAGATGAACTTTGAACTTGACGCTGATGTTGCGACTGGAGAAAAGGGCCGAGTTGGCCTAAGTGGGTGAAATCCATGTTCAGCATTGCGAGTTGTACAAGCTGTAGCTGAAACAATTCCTAATACAGAATGAATATTTTTAGAAAATATTAATTTTGATGATTGAAACTCTCCAAAATCAAATAACTCACCTTCATTAAGTTTTCCTGATTTCTCTGTTGGTTCGTTTCGTTGTTCTCGTTTCCCACAAGAAAAATACCACCCGTGTGCAAATGATGTTGTTGGCTTTGATGCCGTTGAAGATTTCCATTTTTGGTGAAACTTTGATTATTGTTGAAGTTGTAATTGTTATTATTGCTAATGTTGCTGTTGACAGTTTTCTTTTTATGTATTATGCTGTCATTGTTCATAATCGTTGATCCAGGAGTCATGGACAGATGGTGAACAGGGTGAGCCGAGGACGCTGATATTCCGGCCGTTGCATTGTTTCTATTATGGCTGTAATTCAAAAAATGTCGATAGTTTTTAGAGTCAAGATGCGTTGCTTTAAGATGTTATGGTTGGCATAACTCAAAGTACGGATTATGCTCAAAACTAAATAGTTGCGTTTGACTAGACTTCAGGTTGTGTAGCATGTATGACGATACGACTGCACTTATCAAGGATACGCGCCAAAAAAAACCTAGAGTTTCAGTTTTTGCACTCACTTTAATTGTTCGAAAATTTTAATCGAACACTACTAGCCCGCTTTGAGAGCTTGGAATGTTTTCCAAACAATACAAACACTACAAAAAACTACAAAAGTTCGTAAAAAATTGAAAATTCAATACTTGTCCGGGCCCGAGCTGTTTCAAGTTTGCTCCAGGTTCAGGAGATTCTTTCCATGATTCAGAAAAAACTTGGATTTCAGAAGTATTCAGTTGATTAATAAAATTATATAGAGCCCGAAACTTTACAATATCAGTTGACTCACGTGAAATGAATTTTTGAAGACCTTCATTTTTCAATTGACAAAAAGCCAATGTTTCTTGACAGGGAAATTTCCAACAATTTTTAAAACTGGTAACCTATACCTGTTCAAAAAGTGACATTTTGCTAAGCAGTATTTTTACCAGAATTTTTCAAGGGCCTCACAAATGCATAGGATTTGTGTTTTTAATGGAAAAGTGTGTGATACGATTTGAAAATATGATCTTCTAGAACTCACATCAACTTGTTCTCATTCTTCCTCCACTCTCTAATACTGCTCTCTGCTACATTGAATTCTCTTCCAGCAGCACGGTTTCCGTGATTTTTCGCGTGTGAAATAATTGTCAGTTTCTCATCGATTGAGTACTGCTGGAATTCTGGGTAAATCATTTCAAGACTCATGATCATACCTTCAGTGTACGGCTGTATGGCACACCAGGGTCAAGCGTCTTGCGAACATCTGATGACATCTCCGAGCTAGAAATCCACAAAATTTCAGATAAAAATGAAGAAAAGTACGGACGGCTGGGTTAGAGAATGCTAGCACATTCATACAGGGCGCAAATACCCTCTCTCGCTTTCAAATTCAAGACGCTCGCAAACCAAAAAAAGATAAGGCTGTGCCGCGCACTCACTGCCCCGTAGAAAATTCTACATAGAACTATAAAACGTTGATAAAAACGATGACGACGACGATAGTGCTGTGTGCTTGCGCAGAGGCGCGAAGAGGTGGTTGAGCGTCCCCTAACAGAGGGGCGACCACGACAGCCGACAAACGGAAGAGAGGGAACAAATTGAGAGAAAATAATCGATGTGTTGATCATCGAGAGTTTTGCGCCCTCACAGGGAAAAATATGAAGTATTGTCAGTGAAAAAGAAAGAGTGGAAATGCTTTTTGGAGCACGGTTAATGAGAAGGCCAAAGAAGCAGTGTAAGTTTTAATGGCAGTATAAGTTTTAATAGTAATCAGTGAGACACTCTGAGTATTCATGAATCTCCTTATATATAATAACCTCAAGATTTATCTTGAATCGAAAATGAGAACAAGCATTTTTGATCTACTCAAAAGAAATACGGGGTTTTGAAGCATGATAGTGAGAAAAAATAACTGTACTCTAAGAAAAGAGAGCACTTCGTTGTGGAACTGAACAAAACTCTATATGTTCATTGTTTCCCTCACATACTTTCAGCTAAAAAAGACAATAACATGATTGTCCTCCGCCTTTCTAACCAATCTCCTCCTGCCTGATAACAAAAAATCAACCAAATGGAAGAAAGACTGAAAAAAAAGAGAGTGCCCGCGTGTGCGCTGCGCGCCTCCCGGGAACTCCACTTTTCTTTTTCTTATTTCCCATCTCCTCTTGTCGTCTGAAACTGAAAATAATATTACAACACCGGGAGAGGACGGCGCGCGCGGGAGCGCTTATTGCTTTCAGGAGGACGCGATTCGGGAGAACGAAAACTTAGTAGAAAATAAAGTTTTTATGAATCATGGAGTCTCAGAGATAGAGAGATCGTTGGCTGGCTACTGAGCTACTTCTCACCCAGATGATGGCACAAAGTGGGAGAGTGAGCAACTGTTCTGTTGTATCGAGACTGAGAGCAGTTTTCAAATTTAAAGTGAAATGGCGTTGTGTTGCGCAGACAGCATGTGCGCGCATCCAACGATTTCAATATGTTTTGTGTATAGAGTGTGTATATAAACTTTTGATAGGAAGTTGTGGAGTAGATATTACAGTTTTTACAAGAAAAAAATTAAAGAAGGAAAAGAAAATGGATATCCTCCTTAAATGAACTTTCAGTTTAACGGATTTAGATTGAATGTATATATTTTTGAGCTCGGTCATCTTTGAAAATATACTATATAGAATGAAAAATTCGGCTTTTTTGTACACAGTGGGCAACAGTAGGCGAATTATTTGTTTTGCAAATTTGAGCTGAAAAGAGGCAAGCAGAACAAGGTTGCTGGATCTCCGAAAAGACAGGAGGAATCTCTGTGATTCTAAAATATAATACGCTAATTTTTGGGTACCGTCTTGGCCAAGCTCACCAATTGTAGAGCTCATTTTCCGTGAGACGATGGATCCAAAGAAAAAGTTGGGGTAAGATATATGATTCGGTGTTTAGTTTCTATTCTTCAAAAGCATGGAACTCAATTGCAAAGTGAGAAACATTTTTGTAACACATGCAGAGTATTTGCTAAAACCTATACATTTGAATCAACCGTGTGTGGTCTTGTCTCGCAACAAAAGTTTGGATTCATATTCCTGTACCCACGTTTATTCTCAATTCAACAACCCTGCTCACCGCGCATTCACAGATTGGCAGTCTAGTTTTGAAGAAATAAAAACTTCAGTGGAGCCAGGCAAATGCCAAATAAACTTCTCATACGAAAGTATGATCTGATGGCTAACATTCTTGCGAGAAAGAAGAATTTTACACTCCCGAAGCTTCAGGATTGCGCAGTTGCGCGAGAAGTGAGGGACCATTGGGAGCGGGAGTGCTCACAAGAGTTGAGCTACTCCCGGGGAGCAGAGCCACGGGATGGATAAAATATCATTAGAAAATGAAGGATTTAGAGATAGAAACAATTGAAGCAGTCGAGATAAAAAAAAGAAAGCGGCACATCAATCGCATACTAGCTTGTCTGTCAATAAGTTCAATAAAGAATACCAGAATGCAAAAACTTAAAACTTCAATAAGCCTATGGGTTAATAATTGTAATTTTTCAAAATAACGCGTTTCTTTCTTTGGAACAATAATATTACAAGAAAGACAAGAAAGACAAGAAAGACAATAAACACAGAAACAATAGCATCTATGAATTAGAATTAAATTGAAAAGTGGTTTAGTTGAAAGGCGATAAGGGCAAAAGGGCGAACAGCAGTGAACAACATGTTCAAATTTTGAAACAAAGAGAAATATCGTTTGAAAAAAAAACCCGTATAGTATAGTTACAACTTTCTCTTTTACAAAAACATAATAAACAAAACAAAACACACATATCACAAAAAAGTGGGAGTTAGAAAAGGGAGGCAAAAAAGACAACTGGCATTTGGGAAGTGCGCGAACGGTTCAAAATGAACAACATATTTTTTTTATCAATGATGAATCCGTTGAATAGACAATCGCGCAGAATACAAATGAAAACGAGGAGCTTTGTGGTCAAAATTTAGCGCACATAAACTTATAAACAATTGTTCTGCGCAAAGCAGAGACGAGAAAGAAACACGTTGAAATGACTAAACATATTCAATTAAAAATCCGCAATGATTAGAAGCAACAATCGTGCCGATCGAACAACTTTATCGACTGGTGCACCCTGGGCCAGGATCACGGAAAGTGTTGTTTTAGTGTATCGTTTGGAAAGATATCCGATATTGTTTCAGTTCAAAAAACACTAGTCACTGTTTCCCGAGAATTAATCACAAGAGAAAAGTGAATACGTTGGTTTGATGTGTGTGAAATAAAAAAAGAGACACGAAGTTGATCGGCCGCTGCTCTATATGCAAAATGCCTGTATTATCTGCTCACGCGCATCCTTCCCGAAGACGACAATTCCGTGTTTGACTCCTTTAATGTTCACACTCGCTCGCGCAGACATGATTCTGGGCAATCATATATTTATGAAGTGAGCACAACATACTGAATTGTTCTATTTAAATCAATTCGATTAAGATATAACGCGGATTTTTTGAAAGAATAGAAACACTGAATCAACAAATTTAATCAGATATTGCTGATGATCAAATGAGGTTTCATTCCAAAAATTCAGAGTTCTACAACACGTTGCCACTCTGGCTTTTCAATTCGTCCGTAATGAATGTCCGAAAGCGTGGTGTGAAGTCTGTAAATAAACGGTAAAACCGTTCAACTTCTTCGTTCATGGGAAAGAAAGTTTACCTTTTATAAAGCTGCATTTTGCTGTTCATCGTCGGGATAAGCAATTTCTCCATAATTCCCCTTTCCTTGTCACAGTGCAAAATTTCTGAAACAGGGCCAACATTAGCCGCCGTCCCTGATACAAAGAACTCATGAACACGATGCTCACGAATCGCTTTAGCTAGATCACACATAGTGAAGTTCGCTTCAGAAACTTTCATCAAATTCCATTCTCTGGCTAGTTCAAGAACAGATTGCCGCGTTATTCCGGGTAGAAGAAGGCCCGATTCAGTGCTTGGTGTGATCAGTTCCAGTTCATTATCTTCATTAGTCCACAACATAAAAAGGTTCATGGCACCAGCTTCTGTAACCATGCGGTTATCGCCAGAAAGCCACATTGCTTGATCACAGCCATGCATTGCTGCCATTCTAAAAGCCAATAACCGTGCATCTTTCCAAAAATGACGACTTACTTCCCAACAAAGATAGTAGGCGCATAGTTACATCCCATCTTGTACTGTCCAACACCCCCCTTCCAGGATCGCACCATTTCTGGATCTGCCAAAAGACGGATCCCCTGAATATAACATTTTAAGGGATACTGTTTCTACCTTCAGAGTATACCCGCTCGTAATCGAAATAACTACCAGTGATTGCAGTAAAACATGCCCATTTAGCTTGCATACTCTCCCCAATTCCCAGATGTTGATCTGTGGCAAACATCATTGGGCGAATGTATAAAGAGGCTTGATCGGTTTTTGGAATCATATCAGCATCGGTTCGAATGAGTTCATCCATCAGTAATAGCGCTTCTCGAGTATTGAAATCAGGC
Source organism: Caenorhabditis brenneri (assembly GCA_000143925.2). NCBI lineage: Eukaryota > Metazoa > Nematoda > Chromadorea > Rhabditida > Rhabditidae > Caenorhabditis > Caenorhabditis brenneri. The sequence continues at coordinate 112,164 of GL379901.1, read as the reverse complement.
AGAGTAGCACGACGAGCCGATCTCCTCATTCTTTCCATATTGAGCTCAGGACGAAAAACTCTAATCTGGAATACGGATAATTAATTAAGTGTACTTTTATTATTATTTAGATTGTCACAATTGAACTATAGGCCCAACAGGCTTATTTTTTTTTCAAGGAAATGTAGAAAATTGCTTTTCTCGAAACTTATCCCGTATTGTTGACAGTACTTGAATCAAAATTCAAACAGCACAGGAATTCCACACATTATTATTTTTTCTCACCTTCCCATCAACCCCATAATAAGCTTTCAATCCTTCAAAAATTTCCTGGGCGTAGTGCAAAACTTTTGATGCTGGATGGATCGAAAAATTTTGGAACGGGCGGATTTTTGGGGCAAACCATCCATCTTTAACATCCCAATCAATATCAATCATATGATTGGAGAAGTAACGGCCGAATCCGAGTTTATCAGGCTGTAATTCACTTATTCAACTTTTGTACTTTATAGAGAATTGTGTTAAAAATTAGCCATCCTATACGGATGCTTTTGTATCTTAAGAAAATATTACATCACTAGGAAGTCGTTGTTTCTTAGTACTTTTCTCGACCGTTAAATTTGCATATTGAAAGCTGCTATGAGTACGGCGTGTAGAAGAACAAGCATTAGAGATGGGGAACCTGAAAAAAAGTTTCCATCAGTATACTTCTTCATTAGTAGGATAATTCCGGTTTTACTGATATAAATTTATTAACCTAAATTATGAAACTGTACCAAAGTTCTGAATGAAACACACAAACTTCAAAACTTATTACCTCGCCAGAGAAATCGATGAGATTTTCTGCATTCTAACTTCAAAAATAGGATGCGAAGTGTCCAAAAAGAACTCACAAGTAGAAAATAAAATTGTAAGAAACCGTATTCTTATTCTTATCTTATTCCTGTACAACGTGAAACTTTATCTATAACTTTCTATCGGAAGTTTATCAGGCTACTCACGTGAGAGAAAAAATAATAAAACTAATGTGAATTCTCTTCTGGAGCTCCCACGAAAGGCTACTTTTACTGTTCTCTAGGATACTCAATTTCTGTTTGGAAACTCTATTGTTCTATGGGACACAAAAAAGTTGATATGACGCATGAACTGCAAGAACCGGAAAAGTTGCTGAACGATCGGTGCAGAAAAATGTATTTCGACATATGGTGTTATAGACAAAATCAATTCATTGAATCTTTTTTCTTTTTTAAGTTTTTATTTTTTCGTTCAAAACCGAAAATTGGATTCTTAAAAAACACATCTGACACAAGAATCAACCTGTCATTTATTTTTCAGTTAATTTTGATGAAATCACTTTTTTCATCAGAAGATTGCACAAGTTTTCAGGTGGATACCTGAAAAACATGCAGTCGCAGTTCCGGGTAGAAGGCGCAAAGCACTAGAAACACTCTAGTAAATAATTGGAAAACCGCTCTCTTCCTTTTTTCTGCTCCGTTTTTCTTATATTTGCACTTGAATATTCATAGAATATAACTTGATTATTCTTTCATATTTCCTATCCTTTTCTACTCTCTTTTCTGTTGATAGGCTGCTATTTTCAATTTTTCGTATTTCCGGTCAGCTTATGACCAAAACACTAAACAAAGCTCTCAAAGTTTTCAATAGGCCACCCCCATAGTTGGCGAGAAAAAACCATCTCTTGGGACGGCAATTTGTATGGTGATATATTTTCGAATCTTCTAACTTGCGATTCAAAAATATTGACTATTTGCTCCCGCACCACACGTTTGGCCTATTTATCAATATCACAAAAGTCTGATTATTTGGATATAGCAGAAAAAATGTCGCTTTAAATCAAAATTGAAAACAAACATTCACTTCATTCCAAAACTTTTCTGAATTTTAACGAAATAAAAGTATTTTGTTCGTTTTTGAAGATTCGAAAAATTTTCAAAAAAAAAAAAAAAGATATAAGATTTGCCGCCATTCTTTAAGTGCCTTCTTTAGACATTCCAATCTTACTTCTCCGCTTATGTTTTGTTATTTCGCATTCTTGTTGCCACGCATTCATTTTTCTCATCATCTTATTCAAATTCTTCTCGCCGGAGGCAACGCTTTCCTTAACGAGAGAGAATTTGATGATTTTTCCTTGAAAATGCGTAGTTTCACGCTAAGAAGTCACATTTCAGTGAATTTGTGAAGTGGTATCGATATCATTTAGCCCTCTAAGTAATTTCTGGAGCTTTGCTCAGAGCAGATATACTCTCCATTAGAATAGGTAGAACAGAAAAACACCGGAAAACATAAAAACGATTGGTGTGCGTTCAGCTAATTTTTGATCAAAACGTCCAAACAAAAAGTTTTCACACAAATATTTATTTCATCTTCTCTCCAATAGGTAACGACCATTGATGCTACATTCCTTCTATTCGTTCTCAAGATGTTTGAACAAAAAAGTAGGTGTGAGATAATGCATTGTAACTCTCCAGTTCATATCCCTCTTTCTCTCACATCTGTCATTTTCAATTGAAATTCGACGAAACTTTATATTACATTTCTTCAGTCTACAATAGATATCCTAAACGCTTTTACGGGTTCATTCTTTTTTTTCACCTTATGTGAACATAAAGGCTCCGAAATAAATCGAAGTCGTCCTGAATATGTCTCACTTTCTATAAAGTTTACTTTCAGGAAAAGAGGAGAAAATGAGTAAAAGCGAATTGCATACACTATTGTCTTCAAAAAGACAACAGAGGTATTCGGAACCAGCTGCATTGACACCTACAAAACGCATACAATTAAAGGCGAGTGTTTATTTGAACTTCATTTGAAAAACCATAATGAAATGGTTCCAAAAATCCTTTTTTTTCCGCGCATGATTTGTGAGGCCTACTGAAATGTTTATGAAGAATTGCGCGCAGGATTGACACTCTTTCCATTTGGCAATGTAATTTAAAAGCCATTAAAACCCTCTAATTTTTGAATATCATTTGCCTTTTCTCATATCGTAGTATTAGAGAAGTGTTTTTCCGAACTGCTTTTGGTATTTTATTTCCCAATCAGTCGTAATTAGACCAAAGTGAGCAACAAACTTCTAGTTCTCTCTCTCTCTCTTTTTCTGAACTTCCGGTTTTGATGACAAAGTGGACTTAATTGGGAGTAGGAATGTGCTCAGTGTTTGTTCCTTTTAACTGATACGAAACAATAATTATTTTCCTTGGGACCACTATTTTATTTTCTTACCCTTGAAATTATTAGGTGATTCCATGAAAGAACAGAATGCTTGTTTGAAACTGTGGTTTCGTTGGAAGTTTTATTGCTTTCTTTCGAAGTCTCCTCCAGTTTTCTTGCAAACATTAGAGTATGCGTTATAGTTTTAGATGTTCTTCTTTCAGAATTCATTCTCGCTTACTTCGTTCACAGAAAATTTCCGGAATCTATACTTATCCGTTAAAACGACAGCTTGTTTTGTTTTCTCTTCATAGACATTGGTATCTTCTTTTGTTTTATTGCCACGTTTAAAACCCATTAATTTAGACCTGCCTCGCTAACATGTGACATACACTTTTGGTATTACATTTTTCAAAGTATTCTCAAACTTTGAAATGCTTGAAAAATGCTCCTAAAGTCCCTTTTCTTTTGAAGAATAAAGTAAGTTCGGTTTTCTGGATGGAGAATTTTTCTTGGAAAAGATAAAAGAGTGGTATTTGAGAAATTTTGGCAAAAAAGGTGAAAAAAGGGGGGTTTAGTTGTATATACTTATTTTTCATAAAATCAGTGAATGATACTTGTAGCATGTCTTTCTAAGTGTTAGACCGGAAAAAACGATATGGTTGATGATTTTTTTCTGGAAAACTCTACATTCTTTCAAATTTGCTAGGCTATATTGTCGTTCGATAGCTGGTTAATCCATACTTGTTCTTTGTCCCACTGTCACATTAATTATGTCCGTTAGTCTAAACAGCCCAAAAAAAAACACACGTCTTTCATTGTTAGTGTAATGCACATTTCTCCATTCTACTTTTCTTTATCTGTTTGTTTGTGCTCTTTTGACGCACACTAAAGAAGAAATAGTGCTTCCTACTTCAAATGCTCTCGATTTGGTCAAATGCAAACTATTCGGTTAATTTTTACTGAGGGTCTAACCAAAAATTATGGCCTTGTTAAGATTTATCAAATTTTTGTGTAAAAACTGAACGAAAATAGTCTCAAAACGATGAATTTTATTATGTCTAAAACCATAGACTGTTCTTCAAAATTTCACAGAAGTTACATGAGTTCAAAAAAAGTTTCCGACTTTTTGAACAATTCTTCAATGCTATCCAATTTTCAGAAAACTCTCATCCGTGCTCATCGCAGGACTGATAATCGCAGTTTCTCAATTACTCGGCGCACTATTACCCGCTTTCGGAGCAAATTACTTCTTCTCGATGCACAGGTACCTTTTTACGACATTTGAATAGTTTTACTTTATGATTTGAAATAAAACTCTGAATACTTCAAACCTCCACCCATTTGAAGCGATTATGTGAAAATATGGGAAATCCGAAACGGAAATTCATAGGAAACGCGTTTTCAGTTTTTTCTTATTGAAACCGAGCTGAGATGAGCGACTTTCCCGATTCTTTCTGCTTTCTGTGTTTTGTTTCTATTGTTCTACCACCTTTTCACTTCGCTTTGTCCCGGCTACTTGCGAAACGGAGAGCTGAATTGGAAACTACATGCTATTTTTTCATTTTTTTAAGTAGTGGGTAAAACCGAGCAGTCCGAAAACTTTAATAAAAACAAATATCATTACGAATTAGATACGTATAGTTTCAAAACCACATCATGGGCCTGCCTTGAGATGATCTGAGAGTAACGAGGTACACTTTTCCTGTTCCCAAAATTGTTATTTTCTCGTTTTCGCGGATAAATGCACTTTTTGGTGTATGTATCTCTTTCTCTCTTTCTCTCTTTTTTTTTGTTGGATAACACCTACACATACACAACAATAAGCGAGGTCTTCACGGATTTCATATTTTTTGCTACGAACATCTGTTCAGTCTTTGTCCTATGCCACGTTTCCC
>GL379901.1:0-102479 GCA_000143925.2 Caenorhabditis brenneri | reverse complement strand
GGAGATAGGAGGGGAAGGAATTGTCAGGAGGAGAACAATAGATCAGGCCCGGAGGTGCGTTTAGGGTCAGCGAATATATGGACGGAAGAGGAACAGGAAGTGTAATATCCGATATATGTGAGTGAGGGGGAACAGAGGTGGCGAACAGAGCACCGGATTTAATTTTATATGCGTCAGACAGGAGGCGGCGGCAGTCCCAGGTCGCGACGATGATGGTCAGGGGTGCCCTCCAGTAACTTAGCGTGCTCAAAAACAAGTGCCGTTTAACGGCTTTAGAGCGATTTTCAAAATCTCTCGATATGAAATTAGAATATATACACATGAGTACTACAATTACAGAAATTATTGTACAGAGCCTTACTACGCCTTTAAGTTCCACCAAAAGCCGCAAGATGATCGTAGAGACTAAATATTTCTGGTGCATGTTACCACTACTCATGCCAACATTTTTGATGCAAAATCTAAGATTGACCTCATCGGGAACACTGTTATCCTGAAAAATGGGGTCTTGGAAAACCCTCTTGTTGGAACTATAACTTTGGACCCCCGCTGTAGAGGTATGAGATTTTGACAGTGATAGTGTCTAGCTAACTGATACATAGCACCAACAAAACCGATTATTGAAAACAGCTCTAGTCGAAAAAAGTCCAAAAAAGGAATAAACTTTCGGACTGACCTAACAAAACGAACAAGGAACACCAGGTCGAACTGATCAGTTTTGAAGAAAATTGTTACATAATCCAGAAATTAAAACTTTTAGCCCGACATCCAACAGTTTACATTTATAACACTGTCATAGCGAATTCACTATATTCGTTCACTATTTTTCTGAATTTTTTATTACCTTTTTTTATGGACGACAACTTATATTTTGGTGAGTACATTGCTTTTCTTTTTCACTTTTAAGACTTATTCCAGGGTTTCGCGATATTTTTGGCCCTTCGTTGACACTCTTGTGCACATTTTCGTATGAACATACGTTTTATTTGACTATTTTGATGGTGATACACAGAATACATGCCGTCAAATATCCAACTAACAAAACTTTTACAAACAAGAACATTTTGATTTTTTGTGGATTTCTTGCAGTAAGTTTTGAAAATGGTCATTCAGTAACAATTATAAATATAACAATCCTGAACGAAATGTTATTTGATAAGCTCTCTGAATTCGTTCAACGTTCAAATATAATGAGGTGCTAAACGAGCTAAAACGAGTTTTTTCAGACCACCTCTCTTGTGTTGCTTTTTATACCGTACTTTTCGGCATGTCCTGTAAATATTAATCAACGATCGTTCAAGTTTGAGGTGGCTTGTGAAAAAAAACACCCGGTCCGTTTCTTCAATGCTATTTCGTTTTGAATAAGTCAAGAATGACTCAAAACAGATAAATCTATCATGTTTAATCACTCAGCTTTTCTTTACAGATAACCCAGTTGGACAACGATTGGTTGTTTATGATCCCGTTCATTACAGTTTCTCTCAATGTGTTTCTAATTTTGTATTTGGCCCAAAAAAGGGGAGAAGCGTTGAGAAGGAGACGTTTGAATGGTATAAAATATTACTTCACCATTAGCCTATTGAACACTGAAGTTTCAAAAGAAAACAATTCCAGTTGTATCGATATCCTCCACCAGCAATGTACATCAACTTCCACCTATCGTTACAAGATCAAAAATTCGACAATCTTATGAATACTCACTTTTGCTACAATCTGTTTGCACTACATGTTTTTTAATGATATGCGAAACTACAGGGCTCTTACTACGAATTTTCTCGGTCTGCTTGCATTTATCGTTCCAAATTCTCTCAAAACACATTTCAGGTTGAGTACAATGCTGTTTCTCAAGAAACAAAAAGAATAGTTATGTATACGAGACTGTCCGTATCTTCTTCATTATGTTTTCTTATTTATTTTGTTGTAATTCCAACTACTCGGAAGTTATTGATAGAAAAAGCCAAAGAAATTTACAATGGAAAAATCAGAGCGAGATCTCCAACTACTACTGTCCTCGTATGAATCGTTTGCATCAAATTATTGAAAAAATGAATTACTTGATCATTCAGTTTGTCAATTAAGATCTATCAATTAAACACTCATTAAAAATAGCATTACGTAAACGCTTCGTTTTTGAAGGGGGCGTGATGGTATGCAATAAATGTATTGCACAAGCTCCTATTGTTCAGCGAAAACTAGGGAAGATAAAAATAAGGTGTATATAGTGGTCAAACGAACTAATTATATCAGTATTATTTACTTTATTCAAAAACAAACAATCTGAGGGAGTAAATGCATATGTTCTTTTAGTCCCCTATTCATTCCTCTTCATTTTCCGAACGTATTCCCGTGAAGAGATGATATTTATGCAATTTACACTCTCAAGTGATCCTCAAGTGTCTCAACAGCATAATAATACTCTTCATTTTCGTGAATTGGGATATTCATTCTCGAAATTTTGCTTGTGAGTTCAATGAAAACTTATGGATCTCAGATTGGAAACTGGAGCTCCACTTAGCTCAGTTTTATTTTGTTTTCACCTTGCCAAACTTACATATTTATGAGAATTTTACACATGTTAAGATCTTTACAATCTATTCAAGAGTATCTTGTAGCTTTTTATAAAAAAAACCTGTGAGATAAGTTTGAAAGGGGAATAGACAACTATAACTTGCATTCCAATTTCTTAGCCGAAATGTTCGATCTTGCAAACATGAAACAAGAAAAGAATTAATTGATGTTAGTCTAATCATTGTCTGCATCTTTCTAATTATTTAGAAGTTAGTCAAAATTCATTCAAGAAATCTGTAAATTGTGTAACCATACGTCTAACTATGAAATGTTTTCAGAAAGTGAACGTTTTTCAATTGAAAGGACGACACTGAATAATTTTCTGCTTTGTACTCTTTGTGATTGCTCGCCTATTCAAATTTTTGTATTCAAAAATATTCTAACAGGATCTGCCCCACAAAATTATGAAAACAAGTACATACACAGTATCGGCAAGGTGTTCATTACGGCGGAAATGATTCGATATGCTAGGAGAGGCACACATAATTACGAGACAAATCCGCATGATTATGTTAATTCTTTCATGATTCGAAGGCCGTCCCTATTACTTTCATTCCTGTAGAATAGAATGTCACGCTTCGAAATTTTTGCGAGCCGTTTCCAAATGTTAATTCGGATGTTTCACCATAGTGATTTCTCATTCAAGTTTCACTATTATTTTTCGTTTTCCACATACGATCAGTTTTTTGAAAAGTATAGTGTTCACTTCTTAACCAGGACAAGTATGATGCTTGATTTGTCTCCAAACTGAGTCATTCCTGTTGGCAAGCAAGTTAAAATTCAGTTCATAATGAAACCTAACTCCCGAATTGGGAGTATGGTATAGAGATTTTTTTGAAAATAAAATCAACCGATGAGCCAAAACCTTGTGAGTTTTGCTGACTAATAACCTGGTTTTTTCGGAAAAAAATCACGTTATTGTATAAGACACCAAAAATTTTAATACACAATCAAACTCTTCTTACACATTGGGCCTATCTGCATTCCTGTAAAGCCATTTGACTAATTGCTTGTTGACCCTTTCACAAGGGGTCATCAAAAAATGTGGTCACATTTGTGCACACATATAATCTAATCTGTGCATTGAGCACACAGTCAAGTGGTTTTTGATGGGGATATCAATTTCACTTATGGTTCCATTGGCTTGATTGTTTTTTTTCACTTGTGATGGCAAGAATGTTTTCCATTTAGAAAATTAATCGAGCGTAAAATTCGAGTAAATATCGAAAAGAACATTTTTGTTAAAACACATGGGAAGATCAACAAAGCTTGTGAGTAAAAACAACCAGTATGAATAGGAATATAACTATTTACATTATGTATTCTAAAAAAGTGTAATCCTGATCCCTAGATATCGATTTTTTTTTTATTCTATAGAAACATACAACTATGAAAATGTTACTCAGGCAGTTGACTTTGCAGTATCGGATCCCTCCCTTCTTCGTGACAGTCGGTTAACCCTACGATATGTGTTCATTAATATGGGTACGGCCCGCTCCGTGGGATCGGACAGCTGTGGCAATTCACACACATATAGCGCTGCCAATATGTACTCTCATTTTCTCGCTCACAGGCCAAAATGAGTACCCATTAAAATTTTGATGGTCCATTTTCACATGTTGTGCAAGTAGTCGCAACATTTTGAGTTCACAATTTTCTTGAATATTCCTTAATACTTTCTAGGCAGAGGTAGTGGAAAACAATAGAGAAAACAATAAAGAAGTTATGTTTTCATGGTTTGTCTCATGAAACAGTATCAGCTTGATTGTTTAAGATACTTGATCCCTTCGCCAGTAGCCGTTTATCTCAATCAATTCGCTGCATTTTTCTTAATTACTCTCCCCAGCCCATTTCTCTGAATTAGCAGGACAAGAAGGAAAAATATGCTAATTGAAAATTTATGTTCTTGTAAATGTTTTCAAATGTTTACGCCTATCGTAAACCCATAAGCCCTTTCAACACCCTTTCTGGGACCATGGAACACTGTGAAGGCAGGAATATAAACATTTTTCAAGAGTCACTTGAGTTTGAAATATAGATAAAAGACCACCATGCCGTCTTTTCAACAAAAAAAAGTATAAATATAATTTTTCAAAAATTATGAGAAGGTCTTCAGATCAGCAAATAAGTGCCAAAAGGCATGTTTATCACATATTTGCTGATCAGCTCTATATTTTTTCTGTAAATTTATTTGAAACCCAGTTTTGAACAGTTGTATAGACGTCACCCTTTCCGTCAAATTGACACTTCTGACAACTTGTTGCCAGAATTTTGCCTAGGAACGACACTTAGAACAAAAAACTCTCCGGGACTGGCGGGACGGGACGATTATGTTCTTGACACGTGTCACTACTACCTCTCAATCATCTCACACTATTTCATTTTTAGACGACACTTGAAAAAAGCCGCGCTAATTTGTGGTGGACGAATTGAACAAAACCATATATTCTATGCGTTTTTTCTTTCATTCTTCCATTTTTTCCATGACCATAATTTCTCTATTCGGGGGAAAAATTTCCGCTTTTTCTGTTCAGCATGGACAGGAAAAAAAAACTAGTAGGTCGATATGGTCAGAAAATAAACATCGAAAAAAATTATATGCGTAATATGCGCATGGGATAAGTTTTGACTTTGTGACTTTGTGTAGATACGGTTCAACGCTCTCTGCCTAACGGTTAGTTATGACAATGTTTGTTTATTTTGAAAAATGTTATTGGTTTCATAAAGACTAGAACTATATCAAAAACCTTTGCAATCAAGAGTGAAATTGATTATTTTTTTCAAACACTCTCCATCATCATATTAATAACTTTCAAGTAACGTTTTTTTGAGGAACCAAATGATGCGGAACAGAGGCTCATTTTGCAAGCCCTAATAACAGCCTTGATATGCAAATTTTCCCCTTGTCAATTCGTGCCACCTGTGCTGTCTGACAATCAAACTCACCTTTTAATTTCGTGTTGACTTCTACTAACCACTCTCTTCATACACCTGATTCAAAAGACAATTGTACCTATTTATTGCGGATCACGAAGAAATTCAGAGGGTTCAAGATTGCGGAAGTTAACTTAGCTTTATCAATGAACATGCGTGAAAATATTGTTGTTCACTTTTTGGTCCGAAAATGGATTGATTCTCCATCAAGATTGCTCTTTTGGAGCGTTCACATGACCCTCTTCCTTCCTTTCCTTGCAAGCCAACAGTTCTGAACAGGTTCAGTTCATTCCTTCATCATCATCATCATCATTCAGCAGCAGTCTTTTTTTTTTGGGGTAACCACCTTCCTCCCTCTCTGTCATTTTTCTATGTCTTCTTCAAGCCTCTTAATTCATAGTTTTCTCTCTATCACTGATATCGTTCACATTCGATTAACTTGATGATTGTGGCGGCAAGTAGATGAAGACGAAGACGGAGATGGAGAACTTTTGAACAGCAGGACAAGTTCTCGCTCACCCTAAATTTTTCTTTCTCTCAATTCGACTTATTTGGCTTAGTTTTTTTGCTTTGACCTTGTCCATTTTTTGTGACGAGACAACTCGAGGTGAAAAGTGTGAGATAGTGATCTTTTTGGATCCACACAAAAACAAATAGAATTGGAAAATGTTCTCTAGAGAGTGCTGGTGAATGCATGTCAAGTTTCTTTCCGCTTCTTTGATATCATAAAAACTGCAGTTTGAAATTATAGAGAACCATAATGAATTTACGAGCAACAAAAAACAGCTCCATTTGGAAATTCCTTTTTTCGAATGTAACTTTTATAAGAATGTTTTTCTCATACTCGTTCTGCGCTTTTCTATAAAAGCCACATATCCCAATATTAGTAATTTTAATTACTGAATCCTTACAGGCTTTGTATTTGAGTTGTATCAGGTCTCGTCATTGCAGAGTTTGAGCATTAGTCTAATTTCACAAATATCAGGGCTAGTGCCTAACATCAAAGTAATATCAACTTTACTTCCACTTCTTTCTTTCTTATCCATGTATATGTATCTTTTACCCGATTATCATTCGTATTATCATCATTATCCTCTTCTTCCTCTCGAATGGTCTTGTTTCTACGTGTATATGTGTACAAACATTTCAAAATCGATTAATCAAGAAATTCGAGCGATTGATGGATTAAAAAAAAAGAGATTTCAAGAAATAATCAAGTTTGTTGCGAAAAACAATACGGCTAAGAAAGCGATTAATCGCTTCCGATTTGCATAATTTTCAAATCGTTTCATAGTCTATAAAACTTGAGTAAAGATTAATGAAGATTAGGTGTAACAGGTGGTCTAATAGTAAAAGTTTTTTGAAATTTATGACATAAATCATTTATAACTACCGAAACGGTACAAATGTTTTCCTTTTTCAACTTTTGAAATTCAGAAAATGGATAAATCTGCTGGTCATTGCTTTTCTCTAAATTCCTCACTAATAGCAATCGTTAAACTTTCCTTTGTACTAAATTTATTGAAATGGCCTGTTTACTCCTTTTCAACATGTTTTGTTCCCATTCTGAAACAGTAAAAAAGCGAAAACAGTACCACTCATGTAGAGATAGTAGCGAATGGCATCAAAGGTATAGCGAGAGGTGAATTACGTAATTAAATCTAATGGCTTTCTCGTTTTCGTCGGTATTTTAGTTAAAAGGAGTAGATGATGATTTTTGTAGAATGCGGTATTTGCAAAGGCTTGAAGAAAACTCTACAAATCGTAAAGACTTTTAAATTATGGATTTGTTGGCTTTGCTGCTGTTAATTGTTCTGGGATTCTCATTATGACTTCTCTTTCTTTCTTTCTTTCCGTCCCCCCCCCCTTTCTTATCCACCATTCTTTGCGGTAAAACGAACAAGAGTAACGTGGCTTGTGTGTACAAATGCATCGTAAACTGTAGAAATAGCCATATACCTTTTGAGAGAAGGTGTTTGAAACAATGCCTTTTCGGCTTCTAATCTGAAGAGGAAAAAGAACGATAAGATGTCATAAAATCTCGCCGTTCAGTGGCGGACGGGGAAAAGGTCACAGAAAGGAGGAGAACCGCTTTTATGAGTTCTTCGCGCCTTTCTGATTATTGTCGAGTCTATGTAATCTTGGATCCGTCTCTTCGGGTTAGACTTCAACCATTACTTGAATGGTGAGGATACAGTTGCAGTTGGGATCTCAAGGTTACTGGATTGGTATTTCGAGACACTGACGTTGTGAATCTATGGTGAAATTTTTGTTCCGTTTTATCGATACTGTGCTTCTTCTATCAAACGTCCCCTAATTTCAGAAAAAGAGAATACTACACTTTTATAACACAACTATACAACTACTTTTTTCGAATCACTACCTATTTCTCAATTTCTCCTTCCTATTCCGATGAAATTCTCCTGTTGTGCTGAATTTGACCACAAAATCCCATTTCTTGTCCCCATTCAGCACCGCGTGATTTGATTACTACCTTTCCTCTTCTTCTCCATCCTTTCCGCTCGTCCTAGGCATGGCGCAAAAAGCGCCCTCATCCGTGTATGTGTGTATACATTTTTTAGGCTCAAAAAAGAGACGCACCCCTGTAATTTTTGACTTTAGCAAAAAAAAGTATCCCAACGAAGCCTGCATTCCTTTTTTACACTATGGTGTGACGGAGAGCTCAAAACCTGAATCTCAAGTTTCGTTTTTGTTATTTTTGAGTCGAGTACCGTTGTTTGCCCTTACAATGAATTTGAATGAACATTAACAATTATAAACTTATAGAATCTTGCATTTACTGAATAAAGCGATTTTTCTTCAAAGACTTCACTACTTCTTTTTCCCTCGGAGACTTTTTTTTTCCAAAAAATTTCCTTTTGAATTTTACGCTTGAGCACCCATTTTTTGACACTTCAAAATTTAGGTTCTTAGAGCAAGCCTCTTTCTTCGGTACTTTACAATCCACCGTTCATGATAACTTGGATTTTGTAGAACATTTTGTCACACAGAATCAGTAATTGCTACATCCGGCTAAAAGATGTGGCCCAGAAAAAGTATGAAACATACCATCAGGAACGGATTTGATTCATTTCGCGCCTAGTTTAATTAGGGGTATTAAAAAAGGTGAAGAACGAATAAATTGACGTCTATGAGAAACTTTCCAAGTTTGAAGAAATTACAACTATTGTGGTAGTTCACTTCACATTGGGATTTCAGCTGAACAGTACAAAGAAGTACAATGCTTTAATTGCTATTTTTATAATTGAAATCTTGATTCTATTTTGCCTGTTCCAGAAAATATCAAGTTTCAACATTTTATCTCTGTTCTAATACATTTAAAATATTTTTTTCCATTTTTCCGGGCCCAGCAGCGGCGCAAGCCTTGTGTAAAACACCAAAGGAAGATCCTCTGATGGGCGTGGCTTATTCATTTGAGTCACGGACCCTCATCTTTATACCAGAAGCTCTTCTCAGTCTTCTCTGCGTTACACCCTATATCAAAGACTGACCCTCACCCTGCTTCCCGATTTACCATGGCGGAAGAACACCCACATTTCCTTTTTATGTATGCAAATCTTTCATAATTACCACACCACTCCTTATGAGGTTAAACCGTTTCTCAGTATTTCATATTCTTTGCTCAACTGCGCATAGAGTTTTAGTCATGATTTCAATCTCTTTTTTATTGCTCCTGGCTTTTTTCACATTGAAAAAAAAGATAGAAAGGGGTAGAAAATGTGAAAATGTGAGTGCTTGGATTTGCATAAAACCTCCGTTTATCATTTTTTTTTGACGGTGGTGAAATTTCATTAAAACCTTTATTTTTTTCGTGGAAGGGGAATCGAATATGAAAATTCAAAATGTTTATTATCTTTTCTTTTCTTTTTCTTTTATTTTTTGTATATATGTATATGCTTCGTTTTGTCCAAATTTTTTTTGCCTCGATCTGATTGAAACTGAGAAATTTGTTTTTGTTTTCCTACTACTTTTTTGATATCGTTCATCAGGTTCTTATGTATTTACAAAAAACTTTCTACAAGAGTTTCTTTCAATTGACATTTTTCAGAATCTTCCATTCTAGCAGCTACAGAATGAATTCGAAGTGATGTCGTGTTGGTCTTATATCCTACTCGTTCTTTTTGTCTTTTCAAAGGCATTATGTCGAGGTATTTTGTTCTTTCTGTACTAATGAGAACTAATTGGATACCCCCTCTCTTTTCTAATATTCGCCATAAGGTGCTCTAGTCCATATGGTCTATGACTATATAGTTTCATAGTCAAATAGGCATCAGATGAAAGAGAAAACGACCCTCAAGTGGAAAAATAGAAGAAGAGAATAGAGTTGATGGGTGGTCCTAGAAAAGGCAAATTGGTCCCGGCGGAGACAAGAAAACGAATCGGGATATTGAGATGACATATCAAAAAAAGTTGTAGTTTTGACACTAAGCAGAAACGAAAAACTGGTTCGGAAATTCATGGATCTGAAGAACATTGTTTTCAAGAGACCTGATTAGGTTTTGCCTGGCAGCAAATAGCAAATTAGAACAAAATATTTGACACATTCGTAATTGAATCATTCTAAAAAATATCAGAATGCATTAATTTTTTTACTGTTCCTTGCTTCACCGTTGTTTCTTTTTTTTAACGAGACGATAATAACATTAACGTATTGCTACTTTTTGCATCATTAGAGCCCGGGTGGGTAGCTTTGGTAAACTTTTGAAGGTATAGCAGAAACTCAATTTCCAAATCGACAAAATTATAAGTCTTCATGTTGCATATCCTCCTATTATTTACCCATCCCTTCTAAGGGTGTCAATTGGATTTCCATCGGATTTGCCCACTAAGTTTGAGGGAAGTGCAAACAAAGATCCGTTCGCTTTTCTTTCGCTACTTACTAATTGTTTCATTCAGTTTTCCCACACAAAAGAGAACTCAGTTAATGATGATGATGGGATGATGATGGAAGCTCATTTAGGATAGCGAAAAGGATAGGGATTAAGCGGGAATGACGAAATTTGAGATTTCACGATTCTTCTATTTATACAGACAAGGAGAATTTCAAATCTTAAAGAATCTTTCATGAGTCCAAATTAGGAATTGAAAATCACATATTTTCATAATTTATCGCATCATTTACATAAACACGAGACAATATATCTTCGTAGGAAAATCTCTTCTACATCTTATTTTCAGATTATGGGCGCGAGATGCGTGCCACACGGATGTCTGTTGTGGATTTTTGGAAAAATGAAACGAAAGGAGATGGTCTCAATGTTCGGGTCGCTCATGGTGTGAACAGCTGGCCAGACCTGGTGGATCAGCTACATGGTAAGTGTTCGAGAGAGGGTTGCGCAACCGCTATGTCGGTGAACAAAAAGGAGGGAAATCGGGTTAGGTAGCTTTACGTTGGAGGCAGATAGGGCAAAAAAAGGTTCAATGCTAATGAGGGGACCATCTGGCGGTAAGCTTCTTTGGCGGTTCGAATACTCAGTATGTTTTCCTGAGAAAATCTCTTGTTAATTATTTTTCAATTAGATTTCTCATTAATTAGTTTGAGGTATTGAAATGATAAGCAACAAAATCGATACATTAGAACTTTGATCGAAATTAATTCGGAATGAGACTACGAACTTCTCAATTTTTTTTTCCAGAACCATTTCTGAACAAGTCAATGATGATAGAAGGCGATGTCTTTATGCAGGCACATCGTCGTCCACGTCATCGAGCCGTTCCAGTCATGAAAGCAGACACCAAAATCGCAGATCGAATTACTTTTAAGGAATGGTTAAGGGAAGTGGCAACCATGCACAAAGGTGGGTCATGGGATTGAGAAGTTTACTTATTTTCTGCAAACAATTAATCCATTTTAAAACTATCAATGTGTTCGATTAATTAATATGTTTCTCCAGTAACTTCACAATCTCTCCTTCCCTTTTTCTAAACACATGATCAATTGATACACATTGCGAACACGACAACCACTTACAAGACTTACAGTAATTCATCATGTTCCCCTTTAACCTGTCTCATTGACAACATACCTCCGACCAGCACGGTAAATAGCCCAACTATTTTCTCCACACGCAAATTAGTGTAACATTCTAAAGAAAGGGGCACATTTTTCGATGCGTAGATTATCGACACGTTTTATGTGCGCTGAGCTGTCATTTAGAATCCAAACTTTACACACCTTTGATCACTTTTGTTATATGTTGTTGCTCTTGGTGGGCGAGAGTAGTGATTTATGATGAGTTCTCTCACAACAGGTGCATAGAGGGTGGGGATATAGAGCGCAAGGGATAATAGGAGATTTCAGTAAAATAACAAGTATAGACAACTCGAACTCGCTTAATACACATTTTCTAAATGTTCCGTTCCTGAATTATTTCTAATGAGTTTTGCGCGAAGTAAAAAGTTACAATGTTCACATGCATTAGTCTTGGAACTTTCAGCAATCAAAATCAATTTCCGATCAAACGAAGTTGTTCGTCCAGTACTGCAAGATTTATACGCCAATCAAGCAGACCCTTCCTCTCCGATTTTACAGTATCCCGTTATTCTACATGCAAATGTGTTTCGGTCCCCGAGAAGTATTGAAGTAAGACAGCTACTAACGTATAACAAAATTGTTGAACATTTCATAAGTACAGAACGAAGTGGATCCCACAACTTTTGTCGAAAAAGCAAAAGACTTGTTTCCTGATGCGACGTTGTCTCTCGGGTGGACCAAACAGTCGAACTTTAGCCATTTGCATCCGAAATTCAAAAAGCTATCCTGGCGGCAGCTATTTCACATTTTAGAATATATCAGTCGATTAGAGCAGCCAGTGATGCTATCTGTAAGGCTATCTGTAGCTGCGCATTCGAAAGAACAACTCTTATGGTTATTGGGAATGGATCAGTCAATAAGTTTGCTGCTTTGGAGTGATTCTGATGATCATGTAAGTTATTTTTTTCCATCCTCTTGTATCCCATACAGAATATGTTTTAGGTTACCAATTGGACTCCAATCATTGAACTTCGCCGTTCAACTACCAAAAATCGGATTCTCTATGACTTAGACCCAAAACATCGCAAGATTCTTCAAACTGAATCTAATGATCCACTTGTGGTAACCAGCGTAGTGTAAAACACTTCCATTTAAGTTTTTTTTTCAGAGCACACAGACGTTCTCTCTTCAAGATTGGCAAGCTGTTGAATTTTCCTCCTCCGGATCGCAACTGTCTACAGTTGTAAGATCTGAGAAGGGTCCTGCTTTTCTGGGAGAGCCTACTGCACTGCTACTTTCGAAAATTCCACCTCCAAAATTTCCATCAGAGCAAAAAATCAGTGGAAAAGTTCATTTTTTGCCCAAAAAAGGAGTTGAAAATTTGGATTTGGATGAGAATAGTGGAGTATCAATTTATTTGATGGATAAAGTTCAAGATATAGATTCACCAAAGATCAAGGATTCATTGGAGGTAAATTAGTTCAATTTGTTTTTCTTATGTTCTGCTAAGTTATGTTATATACCTATAATTTATATAGACTATAAATTCCTTTCCAATTTTCATGCACTTCAGGTTTTTATTGGATACGATGGAAAAATCAAGATCACAAATAGCGAATCGAAAAGTGTATCATACTACGAAACAAAGTCTATTGGACAGTTACCCAATAGTGACTGCTATGGATTTGAAGTTACTGATTTGGGATGGAGAGTCACATTAGATGCTTGGACAACGGAATGTGGTGATCAAAAGTCTAGAAAGCGGAGGAAAGTATCAATCGAACTAGATACTCCCTTTCAAAAGTGTGTTTTTTCTTTCAAAAATCTAACGAAGTGCAGACTTTGAAACATGGTTAGATTCATAATACATACTACTTGTTTCAAATGGTTATAGTGTCCACACCAATATTTTATTTTCAGAAACCGTAACCTCAGAAACGTCGTTGTTTCCAAAAAAGGTGACTCAGCCGTTGATTTCCTTTTAGAGGAACTACGCCACAGCAGTGCCTTTTCCATCTGCCGTACTCCTTTATTTTTTGCCGTTGTTTCCACATTGTTCCTGATGATCTACCTGTTTTGATTGACTTGCATACGGGTTTTTCTGCAAACTCTTTCAAAATTTTATGACTCCTCTAATTTCTTTGGTGCTACTCGATTTCTAAAAATGCATTTTTTCCAAATGTGAATGGTTTGTGTTTGGAGATTGTCAACACTATGCCTAGGCTCTGTGATAAATGATCGTTTATGTTTTCTTAAAGACTGTTTTTTTCCTTCCCCGTGATTTTTTGAAAGAATGAATTTTTAATCTACAAGTTATCATTTTATCAAACTCTTTCTGAAATCGTTTCTGAAATCGTTACTGATGAATGAAAGCGTAGATTATTGCTTTTGCCGGAGCTTTAGCGTCGCCAATTTTTTTGGTGAGTCTATCCGAATCAAATCACTAGCTTGAAAACGATACTCTCCTCAAATACTTCGAATGAAATATGAACAGAGGAATCAATCAAGTGAAGATGAAAATTGAATGTCTATGTTGTTTAGTACAGTTGCCATATGACTCACAAAGGGAAAAAAATCTATCCGATTGACGAATTCAATCAGAATTGATCATCACATCACATAAATGATAACGTTTTTCAAGTGATAATCAATACTGAAGGAAAAATGAAGTGGTGGAAAAGGAGAAATAAAGAAAAAAGAAGTTAAAAAACGCCTTCTCTCTCGATTTAAAAAGTCAGCATTTATAAAATATTTGTTTTTAATTTTCACTCAATAGTTATTAAGATTGCAGTTATGAAGATTCTAGTATTTGCAAGCTGTTTTTTCATTGGAACTAATGCACTTTTCGGTTTTGGAGAGTCAAAAACAACTAAAGGACCGGTTAGTAATGTTTTTAAAATTTCAAGACCGTTCAATTGAAAACATTTTTACTTTTTAACGGCTTCAGAAAATCTCACTCGGCAGTGAAATCGGCATTCCACACACGGACGAAGACTCCGATACCGGAGAAGTCGTTATACCTTTCAATAATCCTTCAACAACAACAACCAGAAGAATACCGAGCATAACAACTAGAGTTCCGATCCGGACAGTCGGTGGAATTGGATTGGAACGTACCCAAACGACGGTAGATGTGAGAAGTTTTACGAGCACCATGAACCCAAGATTCACCGCAGCTACAAAGTGAGCTTTAAGTTAAAAATGAACTTAAAGTAAATTGATTTTTCAGACGTCTTCCATCTTCTGATCGTAGTTCTTCATCTGGATGTCCTAATCGAATTGACGCATACACTTTCGGTCCAGATTATGACTACGCTTTTTATGAATCTGATGTTTACAAAGTTTCTAACAACCGCATCGTCGACAGAACTACTCTGGACAAAGAGTTCCCTGATGGTCCCAGACAAGTGAATGGAGCACTTTATGACACTGAAAGAGAGATTCTGTGGTTGGTATCGGATAGGAGCGTTTACGGTTATAAAACTGCTTCGGATGAATGGAAGCTACAGTCGGTTTTCCCGAAAGAACTCCCATCATCTGTTGGGTTTACGCCGGACGCCGCAATAAGGTGGCATAACAAGCACCAGATATTGTTATCAGTAAGTGCATTCAAGATGAATGCTATGATGGTTATTGAGATATAGATTTTATCCTTGAGTTATTATTTTATTCCGAATCACTAGAAGACATACATTGAAAGTAAGCCTCAAAAATTCATAAAGTTTAAGAACGGTGGAAAATTCGCGTTGTATGATGAATATTGGAACAAATCGCTAATGACTGGAAGAACTGATAGCTATTTTGAGGTTAAAGTTGTTTTTTAATTGAAAGAATAACGTTTACTTTTCAGAACCTACCAGATCGAGTTCGAGGAATTTCCACCTGGAACTCCCAAGGAAATGCAAATGTTTTTACTCAATCTTTAGTTTTTGTTTACAATTCAGAAATGAAAAAAGTAACAGCGGATGGGATACCACTTGGAGATTTTTGGAAGTGCTAGAAAATCGGATTGTGTCTTTCAAACGGTATTAGTGTCGTTTTGATGTTTTGAACTGTTTTTTCCAGTCTTATAAATTTTTTCAATCTCTGTTTATTGTGAAATTTATTGAAACAAGGAAGCTAAAAGTCTAAGGTGCTGGTTCCCATTATACACTCAAAAATTTATGATTGTAGTTTGATGAAGTGCATTTTGTAAACTAAAATTACTGAAAAATTGCGTTCAAGTTACTTAGTCCATCCGATGCATTCCTTGACCTATTTCTATTCTTATCGGTTCCAATCGTCAACGAGATCAGCTGCACTTTGTTTCACTTTACAACCACTCTTCGATTTAGTTTTGATTGCTTCCACCAATCCTTCTCGGGACGTAAAAAGTCCCATAGGTTTCGACCGTGTTCCAAATAAGATCTACTACTGATCTTTTTGAAAAGATAACCTCTGTCTCTCTGTCATTCCCTTGTCCGTCAAATCAACTGGGTCATCCTAAGGAACAAGAAGGAATTTCGTTTCTTTCCTAATGTCCAAACACAGACAACTTTTCGCCTTCTTCTCCGGAGACAGGGATCGTCGGTCATTCTTTAGTTTTCTTTTCTTTTTCCGAGATGAGATGTAAATGAATAGGAGAGAAGAAAGAAGAGACAAAAAGTCCTTCACCTACTGACACCGAATTGTTGTGTCATTCATTCATGAAAGTGAGATAGGAACTGTGAAGAACCTGAAAAGATTGATTAGATGAATAATTTGAACTGTTATCTCAGTCATAAAACATTTTTGAGTCGAGAAAGATTTCAGAGCAGTCTAGCAGCAATCTAGAAGCAATTAACAATGAAGTAGTAATGATAAAAGTGGAAAGTTAAGATTTGAACCAAACCGGAAGAAATTTCTCAAAAAAATATAAGAGAACCAGTGTGCTAAGTTAAAGTTCATTTTTGGTAATTCAAATGATAGTACAACTTGTTCCAAGGACTAAAGCATTTCACTTGTGTAAATATTGTTCGAATCAAAATTGCAATAAAAATTTAACTCCCATTTCACAACTAGGATTATTTCGAATTCCAAGGATTGTTCTGTTTTGCACTTATCTCCTTCCACACTTTTTCCTTGGAATCATCGAAAGAGTCACATAAGATAATTCGATCAAGTGACTGACCCAAAGGCAGTTTTCCAAACGTTCGAACAAGTTGCCACCCGTGTTGCTGCTTTTCGTTATCATATTAACTACCCCGTTTTGATCCCTAAACAAATTCCCGTTTTTTTCAAGAGTCTCATCTATTCCCTTAATTCACAGGTCATCCATCTCTTACAAAATTCATTCAAAAGAGATGTTCATCTTGTTCTGTTGAACTGGTAAAATTGAATTCACACGGAAAAGCTTTATACGACCTGCATTTTGTTAGGCTAAAGCTAAATGAGCCGAACCCCCCGCGATTTGTATTTCGCTTGGTTTTATGACACTTTCCTCTTCGAAATGTCCTAAAACGAGAATAAGAAACAACCGGAACGATTTCATGGTTGTTCTCTCCCTCCTTCTGCCTATTCTCGCCGGAATCGTACAGAAAGGCACTTTCGATTTAAACAACCCATCAAGGGAAATGTATAATTTTTTATTTAGAAATCACTGTGGGATCGACACCGCAATGTTTTTTTTTTGGAACTCATTTGCGGCTAAAAACCAATAGTTTATGTCTTATCAGGAATTCGAAGACTCATAACGAATCCAGTCGGCATCCTAATGGAAAGAGATGGTTGGCTTTTCGTAGGAATTGTTTGGTTATAAATTGGATGAGAATGATCCAAATGAAAACTATTATAGGAGTATGAATTGTAGTGGCTTGAGACTGAAGAGTTTGAATTCGTTGAAAAACCAGTTCAAAACGTGATGTTGAAACTTATATTTCTCGATTTGTGTGAAATTATATCTGTGTTTTTTTGCAATCAGCATAAAGATTAATCATAAGTCTAAGATTTACAGAAAGACTGTCTGACAAAGTTCAACAGTATATCGTCCAACCTCACATTCCTGCTTATAGAAGAATGTTATATCCATAGAAATCAAATGTTATAAATGCCAATTTACCTAGCTGTATTCAAACAGTCTCGATAATTTAATCACTCCGTCACTTAAGATCTTCAACAAGGGTGTCCGAAACATCAACTAGTTTCAATAAGCTACTTCTCCAACATTCATCTTCATTCCAAGTATCCAAATTTTTCATAGCCGCCTATGACCCCATCACCGTCTTGCGCAACAGCCCTTCACCCTATCCGATGCACTATGTCGTTTTCACTACCAAATCCCTTTTCCTTACCTTCTTATCCTTTTGTATCCTTTCTATTTCTCCTTTTTTGATACTACCGGCACGGATCGGTCACCTTCTTCACCACCATCTCTCCCCATATCTCTTTACCCGATCCTTTTTTTCCAAAAAGATTGTCCCGATCGGTTAAAGAAAGGGGTTGGCCTAAATTGGGAAAAAGTGGGCGATGATGTCCTCCTTTTTCGCTTTCTCCCCCACAGATATCTTTTCACTTGTGGATTTGTGAGTGGATGTGGGTTTTCATCTTCATGGAATTAACCATTCTTCTTGCTATCAGTTCTGGTGGCCCAACCCCCTGGTACTGACACGCTCCGTATCTCTGTTGACCTCCTCTCATCAACGAATACTGTTGCTTCCATTCCCTTTTCATTCTCTAAACTTTTTCTTTTGGATTTATTCTAGTACTGACCTTTTTGCAATGATACCTCCTTCCCTCGAAATTTCGGGTTGCTACAAACTTATTTTAATGTTTCACATACAATCCGGATAACCGTTTAGTTAAATACTATTCTTTTACAGTCAATGACTATTCGCCAAAAAGATCTATATTGAGTTCCACTGAGCATCTATGGATAGTTTTGAGATGGTTCTGCTTTGAAAAAATATGCTTAGGAGCTTTTGTCGGAGGACGGAATTATCGAACATTACTAAGCCTTTTATTAGTTGGCTTTAATAAACCAGGTTTGATTGACGATTGTCCAAGACTATCTAAATACTTTTTCTACTACTCCCTCTCTAGCGAAAGTTATTATTATTATACCCTCTTTTTCCTCAATAGTTCCTTCATTCCGAGACACAAAATCTGTTAACTTTCGCGCCTCGCTTTGCTTATTACACTTGTGTTCCTCCTAGTATTTATGTTTGTACAAAATGTCCATCCGTGGAAAACGAGAGGAAAGAGACATAAATTACAATAACCTAGATATTTTCAAGATTCCAGAAAGAAGATAACCTACTCTCCACTGTGTGTAGAATAGATCAACAGCGGAGTAACTCTCTCGTCAAGGTCGGATATGTAGATTCATATCTTCTTATCCGTTCGTACATTCCCGGCGGGTGAATCTCTCTTTGCATTCATTTTGTGTCATCATTATGGTTTGTAATGTGCAGAAAATACTTTAAGACTGCTGCTTCTTCAGTGCTTTGAAAGCGTACAGTATTTCACAGTTGACACTGTTTCAAAAACTGCGTATTTTTATGTCCTCAAAAATAATCCATAGGCTAAAAAATGTCAGAGTTTTTGATTGTTAAGGTCACGAATCCTAGCTAAATTTCACAAAACTGTACAGGTTTATGTTTATTTTCTACTAGCTCACTTCAGCATTAGATGTCTCAATTTTCTCCCTATCTCTATTCTGCTTGCAATTAACTATACAATAGTCATCGTTTTGGCTTCATCATCATCATTGTCGCTTTTCGCAATCCCACCCATCATTATCCAATCCCTCGTTTTCTCATTTCTATCATCCACTGGACTCCCGAGAAAACGTGCCACTATTCTGAACACATAATCTCCGCTACAGAAAAAACTTGCTAGATGTGAATCATCGTCGGTAGTGGTCGTCGTGCTTATAAAGTTCACAACAAAGCCACATTCCTGAGAAGATGTCGGGATGAAGTGAGAGAAGGATACTCCCTTTCTCACTTTCACATTTTATTTACTCGGCCTACTTTCGCCCCTCACAGATGACCTCATCCTTTCCTTTTTCAAAAGAAACATCATGCGTGTTTCATTTTTCATGCATTCTTGCTTTTTTGTAATGGACTGATTGACCGGGTGATTCAGAGCTCATGGTCCTACTTCCAAGAGAGAGATTTCTATCAAATCGTATTACTTCCGATAATTGTTCTTCCGCTTTTAGCGAAACTATTTTTTCACCCATCTTATTTATTACAGGCACAAACCTACACAGAAGGCAATGCGCTTGTGCGTGCTGCTTCTAGCTGCCCTTGTGGTAGTCACAGGTATTCTACGCGTTCTCTTTGTTTACATATTCATTAGTAAATTTTTCATTTTTCAGCAGCAGTAGATCCGTGTAAACGGCAACCATTCCGGGGACGATGCCCATCTCAAAATGGAGAGACACCAAAACGGTCACAATTTGTTCTAAGATATTATTTGAGAAATGGAGAATGCGTCAGCTATCCATACGGTAAGCGATAACGTTTTTTTTTAATATGTTCATCAGTTAGTTGTTTAGAACCCTTTGCTAATTTCTCACTTTCATTTTTTTAGGACACTGTGCTACGGATCCAACAGAACCTAACCTTTATCGTTATAAGGAGGAGTGTGAAGACGCTTGTATAAGCAATGCTCCGGCTAATTTGGGAGTGCCAAAAAGTACGACCGAAGACTACCAAAAGGTGAGTTTCTATAAATTTCATCACGCATGAGATAAATGCACTTTTATGAATTGCTACACTTCCCACTGGAAAATAACTAATCACTGGTTCAGGAAGTCTTGTCGAAAGAAGTCAAGAGAATTGAATTTTATGCCACCAGCACTTTGAATTATCCTCCATCCGATAGCAGACAGCCGACACCTCAAACTCTCTATTCACTTCCAATTACCACAACAGAAAAACCAGTTACCACCACTTATTCTTTTACTTATCCACAAAACACGGATACTACTAAAACCATCCGACCGCAATCAGAGTTCACTCAACCAGCATCTACTGAAGACCCACAGCCTTTTGAATTTCGTGAAGATGCCAATAGTGCACCATCTGATGCAGAACCTTCGGAACAAGTCGATGAGCAACCATTTAACTTCAACGAGCATGATTTGGGCACTCCCATTACTACCAGTCTTACTAGCACAACTTCTGAACATGACAGCACATTTTCCACTGCACAGGTCACGACCACTGAGCCCACTACAACTTCGGAACTTTCCACGCAATCGAACAGTGAAATGGAGTCCACAACTGAATCCACAACACAAGATTCAGAAACCACTGTTGAAGAGACCACAATAGCCTCTGCAACTACTGAGAAGATAACAACTACTGAAGAATCTACCACGACGGAAGCATCTACAACCACTGAAGAACCTACAACCACCACTGCAGAGGAAACAACCACTACAGAATCCACTACACGCATGCCATCCACATCTCTACCTACCACAGAAACCCCAATGACCTCTACCACAACTCAACGTCGTCAGACCACTGAAGCTTCAACAACGCAATCTACAACTACTACGGAAGAAATGCCGACTACGCACTCTCCACGTACTGAATGTGAACGTCGACGCGCCTCTGCCTCTTCATCATCCATTCGAGGAGGATTTGTTCCTGTATGCAGCTCCTCCGGTGATTTCGAGAGGGTTCAATGTGAGACAAATGGGCGTCAATGCTTCTGTGTAAATACTCAAGGAATCGAGGTACCAAACAGCAGAACTAGAGATGGAACTAGACCAGACTGCTACAGTAAGCAAAATAACACTACTTCACAGTTTCAAAACACGTTTTTCAGGTATTCAATCCAGCCGCCAAATCAATACTAAGGAATGTGTTGGAGACAGCAGTCCAGGACCATGCCATGGTTCTTTCCAAAGATTTTTCTATAACGAAGATTCACAAAAATGCGAACAGTTCACTTATTCCGGATGTGGAGGAAACGGAAACAACTACGAATCACGTGAATCTTGTGAAGATCGTTGTGCCCCACCACCAGTTGGACTTCCAAAATGTGAAATTGTTAGTTATTTTTAAGGCATCCTTTCTTACTGTTTCTTTCAGGGAGAGCCACTAAAAACTAAGATTGGAGTCCCATTCAACTGCGCTAAGACCGATTGCCCATCAGGATACAGATGCAGCGTTGTTCAACATTCTAGTGTATGCTGTCCAGAAAATAACAAAGCTGGTGAGTGCCAATCTAGATTTCAATGATAATAACAATACAATCACGCAACTGATGTACTCTTTTTTAGTTGGCCTTCAAACAAATGGACGAGCATCTCGCTGCGCCCTTCCAAAAGAACGTGGACCGTGCGACAAGTACGAGCTCCGTTTTTATTTCAACGCTGACCTTAATGAGTGCAAATATTTCTTCTGGGGTGGATGCGAGGGCAATCAAAACAACTTTGAGCGAGTCGAGGATTGTGAAAGCTCATGTGGAGTTCAAAAGTCGGGAGTGACCAACCGGCCAAATACCGAGATCAGAACTACACAAGGAATTAGAATCACACCAAACGGCGGAAAATTGAACTGGGAAGAAGAGGAAGAGGTTGCTGAAACTACAACTCCACTGGCTCCAGCACCAACAACCGCTAGACAAACCCCAAGAGCTCCAGTTCAGACTACACAACGCCCAACAACCCCAACAACGACTTTTACCACCACAAGAGCATCTAGAATCCAAGCTACTCGTGCCCCAGCTCCAATTGTTGCTGAAGAGTCCGAAGAGGAGGAGGAAGAAGTTGTTCAAGAAGAAGAAGATGAACAGAAAGAGCAACCGCTCCACATTCAACCACCAGTTCCACAACAAAACACAGTTTTGCTTGGAGGTAGCGATGAGACTGACTCGGGTTCGCTTTTCTAACGCTTTTAAAATTAATTGATCTAAGTTGCCAAGCTTCAAAAATTTGGTTTTACTCAGTTTTACTTTTCTAACAATTTGTACTTAATTATGTTTTTCTTGGAAAATCTAAGCTATCCTAACTCAAATATCAGAATCTAATTTGAATTTGTTTACTTCATGTCAATTCGTTCAAACCGTTTACACTAATCACCGAGTAGCTTCCATCAAATTACAGTGAACCGATGCCTCCACCCGAAGGATGCCGGAAACTGTCACGGACAGTTTGTTCGTTGGTATTTCGATGATGAAAAGAAAAATTGTGATGTATTCACGTACACCGGATGCCAAGGAAACGGAAACAACTTTGCCAGCAAGGAAGAATGTATGGCTATTTGCCATAAACCAGGTACAAGCTGCTTAGGTTTCTAATATAAAACCATTCGAATCAGAAAATGAAAAAAACTGTCATAAACTTTGTTCTCATTTTAGAACCAACTCCATCAGCGACACCAGATTTTTCGCAAGTGTGCACCAACGATGTTGACGCTGGAGAATGCAACGGAGTCTTTGAACGCTTTGCTTTCGATGCTGAATCTCAAGACTGCCGCGCTTTTGTGTATGGAGGATGTGGAGGAAACGGAAACAACTTTGCCACGTTGGCTGAATGTCGCTCAAGATGCGTGACCGCTGCTAAGAAATCACCAGCATCCACCTGTGAAGCTGATATTGATGTCGGAGAGTGTGCTGGAGTTTTCTCCAGATTTGCATTCGACAAGTCAATCAATGCTTGTCGTTCCTTCACATATGGAGGATGTGGTGGAAACGCAAACAATTTCGCCACTCTCCAAGAGTGCACAAGCAAATGTGTGAACCGCGCAGTGTGCCCAGAACCACCAGCTTGCGATACAAGCCGTTGCCAACTCGTTAATGATCGTTCTGGATGTCCATTCTGTTCCTGCCCTCCAGTCAAGCAAGCATCTCCACCAGGGTCTATCCTCTCAACACCAAGAGAGTCACTTCCAAATTGCCCACCTCTCGAGAGGTCTGCTTGCCACGAGCCTTGCATGATGTTCCACAACCGTCAAGGATGTGAAGAGTGTGTTTGTCCACAAACTGCGCCAACTCCACCACATTCACCAACACGACAACCAACTACTCAAGGGATCCCACAACCCCCAGCGTCTTCTAGAAGAGTGGAAGTAGGACCACCGGCTCCAAGAACAACAGAAGCCTCTCCACCGGCTCCAACTGCTGCACCAAGACAATGTGAGTTTACAGCGCTAAACATTTTTCAAAAAAAAAATGATAACTACATTTTTGAAACATTTTCTTAGTTTATAAATTTTCAGTCGCAGTCAACACGGTTGAACACCAACAGGTTAAGCCTGATCAATTCAATTCTCTTCCACGCACTATTGCTGCTCAAATCGAAGAGAAATGCCTTCAGCCAGTTGAACCAGGACCGTGTAAAAACTTTGCAGACCGATGGTATTTCAATGTTGATGATGGAACTTGTCACCCATTCAAGTATGGTGGATGTGCAGGAAACCGAAATCACTTTTTCACACAAAAAGAATGTGAAGTTCACTGTGCCCGATTCCTAAGTGAGTTTACATTTTTTTAACATGAGTTGCATAGATAAGGAATGTAAGATAACTTTGCACCCTCTCTTTGCCATGTATTTTGCACGCTTTCATTCACTTCAGGCGGTTCGGCGACGTCGTCTGCACTTCCCCCGCATGCTAACTTCTCACCCACGTCGTCTTCTGAACCATCCATAGAAGATTCGACAACCACCGAAACACTCGAAGCTTTTCCTGCTCCAAAAATTCATCACCGTCAGTTTGCCTCGCCAATTTTCAAAACATCTGGAGATTCCGGTCCACAAAACTATGGAAGCGATAAAATTGATTCCTATTCACCTCCAACCCCGAATAGCAATCTTGTTGGCTTAAGCCCTCCAGTGCATCCAACATATTTCACTTACAATGGACAAGACCAAGGCCAGCGAAAAGCATTTTCTGATGGTAATCGAAACATTGAAAATAGGATTGAAGTAGCTCAACAGCTCGAACCATTTGGAGGAGTTCGACAAAATTTTGCTCGTGGAAGGTTTGATGGAAGACAGAGATTTGAAGCTTCAACCATCACACCGCATGTGAGAGATCGTCAAGACCTAACCACTCTCCCTGAAAATTCTTCTTCTCGCCCTGACCAACATGAGATTCCGATTGTTCCACAGAAGAATCAAGATGGCGGTGAGCAATTTGCTTCTCCTGGAACTTCCCATCGGCAGTTAGGAAGCACAGTTACTCCGGATTTGGATAAATTAGTGAGAAGTGAAGCCACAAAAGAAGATCCCTCAGAACGAAGAAATCAAGAATTGTTCAAGCCAGAAGTTCGTCGTTTTGAAACGCCTCAATTCGGTTTTCATTCAACTACTCGTACAACAGAAATTTCCAAATCGGAGGCAGCTGAAGTAATTGAGCGGAATATCCCGGAAAACCCACCAACAACATCCTCTTCCTCAAAACCTTTTGGAGCTCCGCGAGCTGCTGGAGTAATATCTTCGAAAGCTTTTGAGAGCTCTTCAGTGAACCTTCAATCGACTGGAAGATCACCACTTCCAACAGTTCAACCTCACTATTTTGATCCACGTGTTAATAATCAAGAATCAATCCGTGTGACATCTCAACAATCACGTGCTCCAGCGTCTACAATTATTGGTCGTCCAGTCACGTCATTCCAACAACAATCAATTACTTTGGATCATCAATTCCCACATCGATTTGTCACCACGACTCAAGCTCCCACACGCTCAAATTCTGCCTTTGAAACTAAGACTCCCTGGTTCCAGTCTACTTCAGCACCATGGTGGCTCAGAAGTCCTGCACCAGCTGCAACGTCGGTTATCACCAAAAAGCGCCCTGAGCTGAAGATAGAGAAACTTGAAAAAAATGGAGGCCCACCTAGGTTCAACTTCGATCCATCTCGCTATACTTTTTACAATGGTGATTATTTCGGACCAACCATCCCAGGAATCCGGATTAATCAAACCCAAGGACTCTTCGTTCAAGGCGGACAAGGAACCGGAGAGGACGATAAAGAAGCTCAAGAAGCATTTGAGCAATTCAAACAGCTTTCAAAAGGCTTCCAAGAGCAGGCAAACAAGTTTTTGGAGCAAGAAAAAAAAGCTGGCAGAACTCCACAAAAAGGAGCATTTATTATTGGTTCTGTAAAAATTGGAGACGATGAAACTAAAAAAGGTAAGGTGCACAAATCTAACTCACGTAAGCATATTAGGGCATCACTTTCTGTTTTATTCTTGAAAACTAAACACTTCTCAATATTATTTTGCATGTGCATTCTGTCAATCAGTTCTTTTTGTTCTAGGCATTCACGACGATGAAGATGAGGACTCACTAGAAATCGAAGACGAAAATAGATCACGACCACGTATTCACGGAGTTCCAATTCAGCCAACTGTCCCACTCGTTGTGCCAACCTACTCTTCTCCTGTTCCAGCTGCCCGTGGACCGACTGGTAAGATTGAAGGACTCGAAACGATTGGATTGCACCAGGAACCACATCCACCAGCACCATCCACAATGATAGTGCCACGTCTGCCAAGTGCACGAATTCAAGGTTTCCAAGTCACACGCCCAACCACTACCACAACAACCACAAGAGCCCCAATCCCTAGCACCACACAAAAAACTGAGCCATCAACTGTACTGGAGGTTTCTGAGGAGCTTCAAGAACCAGAAAACGCTCAACCACTTCCAGTTATTAAAGAGGTTCAAGAAGAAAAGACCGCCGGAAAGAGCGCCCAGTTAGTGGATCTTGAGAAAGTTAACGCTCCAAGAGCTCAAACCCCAAGTGAGGAGTTTGACAAGGATATGATGCTCGGAAGCGGAGAAGGATCGGGTTCGTCTTCAGAGTTCGAAGCAGCTTCTGAAGAAGAGGAAGAAGTTTCGGAACAACATCCTTCTTTATTAGATGAAGATCGAGTTGTGACTGAAGTCTTTCCGACATCCACCCCTGAAATTGTAACAGAAACTACCACTAGGATAGTTGTTTCCACAGAAGCTACTACCAAAGCACCAGAGCAAACTTCAGCTTCTCGCGTTGTAGACCACACTTCCTCGGAATTCATAATGACTTCCGAAGAGGTCACAGCCTCAGAAGAAGTCAGTGTTACTTCTGAAGGGCCTACTACCACAACTCCACTGAAAAAGATTCAAATTCGCCCTAGAGTCTCTAGCACTACCACAACCACAACCGCATCCCCGTCCACCACCCGATCAGTTTCATCCACCTCGGCCCACTCCACCTCTTCTCAAGCATCCCAGTCATTGACATCATCACATTCATCACGTGAGCCCGAGACAATCACTTCTTCGGAGAGCGGCGAAGTAGTATCTGACTTCGCTTTCAACTCGGACGAAGATCACGACGTTAATACGGAAATCATTGAGACTTCTCCAGACAACATCAGAGCTGCTGGATCGAAAACATTAACTGCTGTGAAAGCCGTTGAGACTAAGCATCATAAGGAAGTTGATGAGCAATCTCAAGAAAACAATGGTATCAACAGAAAAATGGAAAATATCAATATTGATTTACCAGGTAAGCCAAGAAATCCTTGAGGGGCTTTGCAAGTTTATTTTCAGAGCATACCGAGCTACCTGTCACAGTTCCTGTCAAAGTTACCACGACCACACTTACTCCACCAACAACCACAATTGTCGGAACTACACAACAACCACATTTTGAACCAAAGTTTGACGGACGAGTTGTTTGTGCCATGCCACCAGATGCTGGAGTGTGTACTAACTTCTCACCACGCTGGTTCTTCAATAGCCAGACTGGACAGTGTGAACAGTTCTCTTATGGCTCATGTGGAGGAAACGAGAACAATTTCTTCGATAGAAATACTTGCGAGAGAAAGTGTATGCCACGTAAGTTTTTTTTTACAAAAATAAGATATGTAAGATTAGAAAATAATAATTAATTTACAGATCACGTCATTCTTGCTCAAGTCCCAGACCGCTGCTCATACGATAAAGATTCTGGAAGTGGGAAAGGCTATAACGTCAAATGGTACTTCAACATGAAAAATCTGAGATGTGAGCAATTTGTATTCGAAGGACTTGGTGGAAACACTAATCAATTCGAAACTCTTTCTGAGTGCGAAAGAATTTGCACACCTTCCGGACCAAAAACACCGACACTTCCACCACAGCAAGTTCGTGAAGAAGTTATTTCCACTCTTCCAATCGGAGCTCCAGGTTCGCAAAGACCACTTTCTTCTCCAACCACCACAGTTGCTACTACCACTCAGTTTGATTCACAAGAAATATATGACGATGATGACGAGGAAGAACCAATAATCCTCCCTGAAATCAATAATGAGATGCCACCATTGTCTCCTGCTAACACATTTGGAAACATTAACGACAATGTAGAACTGAGACTTCCAGAAATTGTTCAAACGGTTCGACCATCGTTTGCACCAACTCAACCATCAACAACGGAAGCTCCAACGACACAAGCACCAACTACTGTAACGACGACTACAACTTCTCGAATCACTGTCACCCAAACTGTTCCAACGCTCCCTGCTGAGCAAACTGCTCCCATCATTCCAGTTGCCCGTCCAGTAGCAACTGTTCCAGTTCCAGTTTTGCTCCCTGAAAGCCCAGAAGTACCAGAAGTTGTCGTACCTGGAGGACCTCTTCCAGGTGCCTCAAGCGGCCCACTTGCCCCAGGTGCTTCAGTTAATCATGTTTCTTCTGTTGCTCCTGTTGTTCCAACGGCTCCTGTTGCTCCTGTTGCACCACAACCGACAGTTACTCAAGGAGTCTCATCAGTATCCCCAGTTTCATCCACTCCTCTTCCACCATCCCTAGAGCCACGTCCACCAGCAGCTTTTGCTGCCAAGACTGTTGTTCAAACGCCAACGTACAAAGCTGATCCGGTAGTGGGACGTGAACATATTCCAACTGCTAACGATGGACAACCATTGGTTGCACCATCTCCCAAGGAAACTATTAACTACCAAACTGGACAAGTTAACACTCCAACTCCAAGACAAGCCGGAATCAAGAGTTTTGATGGATCTCAAGATGCAAAGCTCCCAGTCGATATTTTCAACAACGTTGGCCCAACAAAATCGATCAACGGAATGCCAGCTTGTGCTAACGGAAGAACTGAAAAACGCTATTCTGACGGACGACCTGTAATGTGTCTTCCTGGAAAAAATCAATGTCCTGATGGATCATCTTGTTATTTCAACGGGCTCGATTTCTTCTGTTGTCCAGAAGAAGAAGATCCATATGATAAGCATGCTTTTGGAGGATATGGTGGAGAAGAGACAAAGAATGGATACAAAGTATTCGGTGCGCTGAATATAAGAAGATTGATGGATGAGGTTCCACTCCGTCTGAAGCGACAGGTGAACATGAATTTCAACATAGATTCTGTTGTCGCTCCACTTCGATTTGACGCAGAGAAGCCACGTCAAGTCTCTCGCGCTCTTAGAATGAAGTCGTCACCAGCTGTTCCACGACATGGAGCTAACCCACTTTGTATTCAACCAGTTGTCAAGGGATCTTGCCAAGAGGCTCATCTCAGATACTACTATGATAGAGTCACTGATTCATGCAGGCTTTTCGAATACTCTGGATGTGATGGAAACGCAAACAACTTTGGATCCTTAGAAGACTGCCAGAGACTTTGTGTGCTGAACATTCAGAGTAAATTTAAACACACGCCATTCCCATTCTTAAAAAGTTAATTCTTTATAGACATAAAAAATGGTCAAATAGCTACCACCACTGCCGCGCCAATGATCACCCCTGAAGAAGAAGAGAAGTTAGCTCCAGGTCAATGCCCAGGAGGACGCTCTCCACTTGGAGGATCATCTCCAGTGCTTTGCGGAAACTCAACTGAGTCCATCGGGTGCCCAACTAGTTATTATTGTCGAAGAGGTCCACCAGATGTTTGCTGCCCAGGAACCGACCCAAAATTGAGTGAGTAAAATCTATTCTGAACGTTTTCTTTTCAAATAAATAGGCACTGATCTCTCAAATTTTTTATCTTCAGTGCAACCCGAGGAAATAGTCAAGGATGCCGGACGTGGGGTAGTTAAGAATGAATCTCACATGCCACGTGGATTCAACCGCCAAATTTTCCTTTCTACGCCGAAGTACATGTGTCCAGATGCTGCTGATCCATTAATGTTGGAAAACGGAGAGCCAATGCTTTGTGGTTCTGGATTTGATGGAGTAAAGATGTGTCCAAAAGGATATTACTGTGCAATTGATAGTGCTAGGAACTCGCGACTTTGTTGCCCTCTTTACGGAGATGCTCAAAGAATAGCTCCGGAAGAAGTTTTTGCCCCAAGACTTGCCTCAAACACCGAGACAACAACATTGAAGTTGACAGAAGACATTAACGTGGAAAATGAAGACGAAGACGAAGAGGAGGAAGAAGGGGAAGATTTTGTTGCACACTTGAAAGTGAAACCAGACAGACCAGGGAGCGTTGTTGAAGATTTAGCAAAAGAGTCAACGGATTTAACCGAAGAAGGAGAAGTTTCAATTGACTTGGGGAATCTGGACAAGGTTGAGGAAGAAGAGATCACGACAACAACTGAAAAGATGATGGTTCAAGACAGAAGCGTTTGCCAGATCAAACCAGCAGAAGGTGAGAGTTTTGAAAGTTTTTCAGAGTAGCGTAAAACTGGAAAACGCCTTGAATCGAGAATCCGAAAATTAATTTTATAACGTTAATCTTAGGCCGCCCATGCAACGAGTCTGAAACACCAACACGCACCAACCTCCAGTACTTCTATTCTCCAAAACATAACCGCTGCAAACTGTTCTTCTTCCAAGGATGTGGCGGAAACTTGAACCGTTTCGAAAAGAAGTCCGACTGTGAAGCACTGTGCCTTTAAATTCATCTAATGACATCAGTTCAAGACTTCCTTATGTTTCTCTTTTTCTCTACACCGAAATCTCAGTTCGATTATTCTTTTGCTAACTTTCACTCAAAACTTCCCCAAAGTTGCCAAAAATTGTTCTTCCCTCACCCAAAAGCCGAAGCCTTAATTTTCACGTTGTACCTTCCGACAAATTGTTTTTGCCTTATTCAAGTTTTCCTTGTTTTATATTATCACTCATTTTTAAAATTCTTGCTCCTGGACTCAGCCACGCTAATAATTGTCAAATTTTGTTCTTCTCGGAATAATCTAATAATTTAATAATATATTGTTTTCAGTAGATCTAGAAACAAACTTTGATCATGAATAAAAGTTTAAATGAAAGTTAACTACGGAAACCAAATACAAGAATTTGCAGAAACCAAAATTCAAATGAGCCAAAAGAACATTTGTGTATTCATGATAAACTTTTCGGACTCTGTTTTCATTCCGCACACAGTGAGAAATAAGCTTGAGTTCATTTCATGTGTTCGTAGCCATCAGAGTAAGAGGAGAAATCGGAAAAAATTCAAATCGAGTTACCCTCACCAGTGTAGATTTTACTCTCACTTATCGTCGTCACGTTAGCTGCCTCGTTATCGCATTAGTATAAATCAGTTCTGGCTCCAAAAAAAGCTTAACTCAGAAGTTTTCCAGCTTTTTTCTTTATTTAGAAAACTTTATTTTCTCAAGTAAAGCTTAATTGGCTTTTTTACTTATAATTTCAAGCAGATAACTATAATAATATAATGCTCCTTCTCCATGCTCCTTGCTTCCTCTCTCTCCATGATTTTTTCGTTTGTTGCTGCCCAGAACAAAAATCTCTTCGGAATTTCAACTTTCAATGATAAAATTTTTGCGGTATTCGTTGATGTTCGTCTATTTGGATAACCTGAGAGAAAATTCTACCAAAACATACTTTTGCAAGAATTCAGTTTTTGAATATCTGTTGAAGTTCAGGATAATCAGATAAAATAAAGACAACACCTGTTTCTAATTCGATTTTTAGCTTTCAAAGTTTATCTGAAGCAACAAACCAATACTTAGAAAATCCTATGAACTTCTTGAGTACTTGGGTTTATTCCACCCAACGTGCTCTGTTAGTCACATTTTCATTAAAAACACGGAAAGCCTAATTTATCAAGCTTGCTTTAGTTTTTGCTCATCTCTTCAAAACTTATTCTCATTCCTAGATCGCCAACAATTGAATTCGTCATAGAAAGATTTGAAATCTGCCAAAAACTGATAAAAACGTTCTGTTTGAGCTTCAATTGCCAATATGATAGTGATTCATGGCAAGAAAAGAATAGAGTTTAGTTCTTCTTAATCTTAAAGGCCATCATAACAAGGTCTAGTTCATTTAATAGTGCTTGACAGGATATCAAAAATATGATTCTTGCTGCACACTTCTAAAACTAGTATGTTTTTCCATCGTTACCTAAAAAAATTTGTAACATTGTGGAAGAAAAAACGAGAGAAATCATTCCCAAAAGTTGATCTAGTTAAACTCTTCTTATTTTCACTAACACTGACGCTTTTGAGCTGAAAACGATCGAATAGATCTTCAAATATTCCGAAACGGATTTCGATAGCTTTGTGTTTGGATTTTTGAAGCAGGAAGAATTTACTTCCACAATCTAGTCACAATCGGTATGCGATCAAAGTCGCACGTTCTCCAGACGGAGCCTCTATTATTTTTCATATCACAAGACAGCGTTTTTGTTAGTCCAATGATTAGGAAATTTCTCACGTTGCCATGAAAAAGTGTTGAATAAAACGCGGTGTTGATTATTGAGAGCATTGATTAAAACTTTTTATCTAGCAGTTTTTATAAGTCTATGAGTTATCGGAATTTTGCCCTGATAATCGATTTTCGAACACTCGCTTGAACATTTTGCTTCTCTAGCTTCATTCATAGCAAAATATTAGCTCTGAGAAATGTAATTGTATGCATGTTGTTATCATTAATAAAGTCTAGTTGAACCATAAATTTATATTCTCCAGTTTCCTCCGTCTCCTTTTGTTTTTTTTTAATTACTATTGATTGCAGAAAATGGAAATTCTTCTCGTGATTCTTCTAATCATCTACTCAACAATTTTTGTTGTTGGTTTCACTGGAAACTTAGTGATGGTTTTGGTAACTTTCCATAGCAAGTA
The DNA here is from genome assembly GCA_000143925.2 of Caenorhabditis brenneri. Lineage (NCBI taxonomy): Eukaryota > Metazoa > Nematoda > Chromadorea > Rhabditida > Rhabditidae > Caenorhabditis > Caenorhabditis brenneri. The sequence continues at coordinate 69,993 of GL379901.1, read as the reverse complement.
ATTTTTAAAAACTAATTCGGACAAGTTAAAGTCTTTTTTTTTTTAGAAATCTGCGCTCAATTTGTAATATGTTGATATGTGCTTGCTGTTTTTGTGACCTTCTTCTCTTCACTGATATAGTTGCGTTTTTCATATCAATGTTCATTCCAATAAGTCAAGGTAATTGCTCTATGTATTGGCGTTCTCATTTGATATTAACTATGATCTTTTACTTTTTCGGAAAACTATGGAATTCGGGTATAGACAAATTAACAGTTTTATTGAAGAAAACTCATTTTCACAAACTTTTTTTTTCTTATTATTAGTCAGCTACCGTATGCCCTGCTGTTTCAGAACTCTGCTTTTACATCAACATACCTGCCGATTTTGGAGCTTTTGCCTCTAACGTGTGTGTTCTCATGGTTGGAATAGATCGGCTGATTGCAGTTCGTTTTCCTACAAAGTAGTTACTTACACTTATACTTCTGGTAGTACAAACTTTTTGTAGGTACAAGGCTCTAGAGCTTAAGCGGTTCAAATATTTCGGATTTCTCATGACTTTCCCAATCGTCTATGCCTTGTTTCTGCTAGGTGTGGGATTTCGTGAACGTGATCCAACAAGGTGAAAAATTTTCAAAAGTCTTTTTCATGTGACATATAGAAAGAAACAAAGAAATTTTCGCTTGCCGTTCTAATAATATTTTACTTGCAGTGACGTCCCATGTTTGTTACCAAACTCATTAGGTCATGCCTACGATTTGTTTGCCCTTTCTTCATTTGTGATAAACTTATTTGTTCCTCCCATTTATCTTTATGTGTACTACCAAATTAAAAATTACGGAATGAGTTATCTCTTAGGCAATAGTTAAAATTTGAACTTCTCAGTTTCAGATAGTTCCATGAAAGCTGTTTTCAAGTCGTTATCGGTAACAGTGTGCCTTGTCGTATGTGGCTGGATGACTACAGATTTGATTGGTGCTTTATCAGTGACTATTCCGATGGATCAACGAGTAGCAAACATGATTCAGCTTTATTGTGGTACTTTTATCTTCACATCATCAGCATTTAATGCACTCGTGTACTACAAAATGAGGTAGGCAACCTTGAACGAAGTTAAAGCAACTCTTGAAAATATTGAATAACGAATTCTCCGTGATCGAAGAGATTTCGGTGCTTGCAATTTTATGAATGTTACGGCAGTTTCAGTCGCGATTACCGTTATGCAATGCGTGCTATGTTGGGTATTGGTAATGAGACGCATGCTCTCAAATCGACAACATATAGGGAAGGTGCCACGGATGGTAAGAAGTCAACAGCTAATCATCAGTCTACTAACACAAATGCAATAAACACCGACTTCAATGTGTAAAAGTCGCGGAAAGATCTTTTTCGGATGTATTGTGCATTTTTTAAATATTGTTTTTTATTCCTAATCTGAAATGTTACTAGATATTCCCTCAACTCAAGTCGTCCGACTAAACTTGCTTCACAATTATTTACTCTATGAAGCTTCATACTCCTTCTATCTCATAACTTTATAGTGTCAGACACAAAAAGATACATTTTCATTGAGTATTGTATTCATTTCAGTATTTTGTATTCATGTGTATAAATATAAATATTCGTGTTTTTACTTGATAAATACTTGTTTACTCATAATTCTTCAATCGAATCCTCTCATTTTCTTCCCGATCTTATAAATTCAAAGATTTTGGATGAATTCAAGATTTGCTTTTCGTTTGTACAGATTAGACTAAAAAATTGTTAAACTTTAGGTGTGTAGTATTAATGAAGAGAGCTTTCTGGTGCAATTCCATTTTTTTTTCATAACTTCTGCTCAATTTTGCAAAGGTGAAGTATGATAGCAACTGCTCTCACTCTGAATGTCGAGAAAACGATTTTCTCTTATAAAATTGCCCAACTGCCAAAGAAGTTTCTTCTGAACTATTATCTTTGCAATAACCAAACATTTAAGTATCGTCATCGCCGGTAATTCTTTTTCGGCAGAGGGTTTTACGGGTGAGAATCGCCCATAGTTGAAAGGGTGCGGGCGGAAGACGGTAGTGAGCGATTACTGTTTATTAAAGAGATACCGACATAGTAGAAAAGTATGTAAACGAACTGACTCGAGAGAAAAAAGGAAGGTGCAAACATTTTATGATGGATGAATAGGTTTCCGAGCGGCGTCGACATGATCACTCAGACTTATCAGTGAGAGTTTTGGAAGAACTCGTGGAAATTCCTAAATCTCTAAACATCAATCTAATAGTTTTAATATATTTGTAGAACTTTTCTATTTTAGACTTATAGGAAAGGAAAAGCATCCTCTAAAAAATTAAGTTATCAAGAAAGTTCAAGTATCTTTTAAGAGAACTTTATAGAATGCTTCTTTCTTCAAAAAGATCTTACTCATCCCGTTTTCCCGCAGTTCACTATAATTAATACCGACCACCCAGTTGCCACCTACTCTTCCGCACCTTTTTATTTGGCCCCTCTTTGCCTATCATAACAAACTCCCGCTTTTTTTACTGTTTACTCCTCGCGTACTTTGTTGCCAGACTCGAAGCGTTCGTCCATCAAGAATGGTCCTGAACTTGACATATTCAAAACTGACATTTTTCGACAACTCACTTTGTTTTAACTTGTCTCTTGACCATATTTGCTTTCTTCACCAAAATCATGATATGTCCAAAAAGGTGCCCTAAGCTCACAATCAAACATTTCACAGTGAAAAACGGAGAAACACGTCCAAAAAAGTTTATTTTCATATCATCCATGAAATCGGAAGAAAGTTTGCTTAAGTTTTCTGCTCTCTGTTTGTACATAACATGGGAGGAGCTAGGCGGGAAAAGAGGAGATGACCATTCTGGTCACCACACCTTTTTTGAGATCCCGAAATTTCTGATGATAATAAAGGTGTGGATTTCCGTTTAGGATGATTCTCATAATTTTGAGACGTTTTCTAGCTTTTTTTTATTTTTTCCAATTTTAACAAAATTTAATGTACTTTCAGCACATGTTGTAGCTACAATTCTACCGTGTAACAACTTGTCTGCTCTGAAGCTTTTTGTTGTTTAATCTTTCTCCGTTCACAAAAAACCTCGTTATCCTTCATCCAATTTTGCAATGTTGAACTTTTTGTAGTACTATCACAGGCAAATTTCTTGTTTTATACATTTATTTAATTCTAAAATCATAATACCGTTGTGTACACAATTCGCGTGACGTCTTCTTCCACTCTCCTTTACTTCTGAATACATTTCAAGTCATAAAACTCTCGTACTCGCTGATGGTTGCGTTCCATTATTTGTGTATGTGTTTATATTTTTACGTCATGTAAAAGACATACAACAGTAGAGTTTTACTGAACGTTGAAGCTTCGGACTCGGAGAATTAGTCTCCAAAACGTTACCAGTCTCCTAATCTTATTTGTTTTGAAGTTCCTTTTACTTTTTCCAGTTCAATATTTTTGCAGTTTTCAACTATGTATACTAGTATAGTCCCATCTAGTTCACATGGTTACTATCAACATCATCAACAAAATTCCCAATATCACAACTACCAACAAAACTACCAGCATCAAAATTATTTTGGAAATGGATCCCAAACCTATCCAGGTGCCACCAATGGCTCAACACAGTCAGCACCAGTTATTAACGTTCACAATTATCATTTTCATACCGGACCGGTAAACAATCAGGTAAGCGAATTTTAGGACACAACTGGAGCTTTAGGTTTCGAAATTATTCTTGGAAAAAAGCACAAAAGCATCAAAGTTATCTAACGATTTTTTGTTATACAGGTGATCGAACAACACTACAGCCACCATAACCATCACCAAAACCATCAAACCCAAATGCATCAATTTGAAGACAACATCCAGAATATGGAACACCAAACGCCGTTCAATTTTGCTCCAACTTCATCGGAATTTGTACCAACCACCGATTCGAGAGATTTGCTTGTGGACAATGCAGATCTCCCAACTTCTGATTCCAGTCGAGAATCGGATTCATCTACTCCATTTCTTTATGAACACAAAGTTTTCGTTCCTTCACCAGCGGCTTCCGTTTCGAGTTTTTCATTTTCAAGTGAGCTGTCTGGAAAAGACGAAGAAGATCCAAGAATTCCACTAAAAGACCGCGGAAGAGTATACCATCCGCAAAGTACTGAGAAACCGAAAAAAGTACCAAGCAAAAGGAGGGATAAAGCAACTTTGGACAAGCTAAGAGTTCATAGATGCCTGTATCAAGGTGAGGTTTGGTATTCCCTATAATTTGCAAGAAAATTCCTGTTAGTTGTTTTATTGCATTCTGTAAATTCAGAAACGTTACCAGAAACAACAGATTTATTGAAAAACACCTAAAACTGAAATTTGACTTGAACCCCCCCCCCCCCAACACTATGGTAGCTTATATTTTTATATTCATATTTTCAGGTTGTGGCAAAATCTACACAAAGAGCTCACACTTGACAGCACATGAACGTGTTCACAGCGGTAAGTAACCTTTTGTTCCTGCTATAATCCATCATGTTATCTCTTTGCTTAGAAACTCGCCGCGTATCAGGTAACAGAATACTTCCGTTCTTAGCAAACATTCCTATAGGGAAGACCGGAAGGAGCGAACAACCACCAACATCTCGAATAGACCTAATTAGATACACTAATCAACCAGATAGAATAACAATACAGTACTATCAATATTTGACCTTCGCCAGATACTTCACCCACACTTTCTATGCCTTGGCGGCCGCCTTTTCAATCCCATTGGAGAATGATTGTAAACTGTCAATTACCGATCTAATAAAAAAGGAATGCGAGAATACTGAACTTTTGCGATTTATCAAAACTATATTCGTTTATTCATTTATTTTTCAATACTTTTGAAGAGTAAGAAATATTAATATAAATTGGAATGCATGAAAATGGGAGAAAATGTGAATTAATTAGGAAGGTATTGACAAATAGAAAATGAGATAAGGTTGAACAGTAATGCAAAATTCATCTGGGCATGAGGTTAGATAGAGAACTCAAAATGGAAACAAAAGTAGGGTGAAATCAAACTCTATTGTGAAAAATCTGCAATATTTTCTCAACTTCCAAATTCCAGGCGAAAAACCATATCCTTGTGAGTGGCCTGGATGCTCTTGGCGTTTTGCGAGATCCGATGAACTTACACGTCACTACCGTAAGCACACTGGAGCAAAACCGTTCGCATGTAAAGAGTGCTCCCGTAAATTTTCAAGAAGTGATCATTTACAATTACACATGAAGAGGCACGAGCCAGATATGATGCTTCCAGAGAAAATCGAGGACTTCAAGGATTTCAAAGATTTTATTAATTTCATGTAATTTATTTATGAAAGTTTATATATTTTCACGATAGAATCAAAACAAAAAAAGTAAGATAGTAAAGCAACGGTATGGTAGTGATTGAGAGAAACAAAAATGAGGGGTCCACGAAGTTTTCGGTCTTTTAGGTTTTACGCTTTTCTGTAATATCGGGTCATGTCATGCCAGAAGCATGATTTCATTGACTCAAATCTGTCAAAGCATGGGACGTAAGACATATCCAATTGTTGCGGGTGTCCAAGACGCTGGTCACAGAAGGAAAGACACTTTGGTCCAGCAAGAGTAGTAGTCACTCCATTTCGGGCACAGCAAGCACGGTGGTCTCTAAAAGACAATGTGTTATAATTTTTATGTTCTTCATGTTATAGCACTTAGAACAGTGTATATTCGATTGCAAAACACATATTCAGACTTTTTTTTCTTTCCATATCAGTGTGTTTCCCACCTTCCTTGAGCAGCACAGAATTGCATCTCTTTCATTGCGTCTAACGGGCATGGATCTTGTTTGAAGTACATAGCCTGAAGAGATGACTTCGTGAAAGCTCCAAAGGAACACTTCGAAAGGCAAGCATCGGGAAGTTTACGATCAATGCAACACTCGTAGAAGGCACGGTCAGGATTCTGAAAACAGTTTTTACCTCAGTAATAATTTGAAAATAGACTAATGGTCTTACGATTGGCTCATCAGAATGACGATTTCTTGACACAGACGGAGAGATCAAATCAATCTCTTCAGATTCAGAGAGACGCTCCTTTCTACGTACACGTTCCATGGCCATTCTTTGTTTCAAAACTTCTCTGTCGATTTCTTCAGAGGCACTTCCGCCAACATTTACACGATTTCTTCCTCGTTTAGGTTGGTAACTTTTAGCGCCTCGAGCTCTGAGTCTGTAGCATCCATAAGATCCGCATCCGTAACTCCTTGCACATCCGCAAGATGGTTGAGGTTGTGGTTGGTAAGCGCCGCAACCTGGTTGATAACCACACAGCCCGTTGGTAGCGCACTGAAGTTAACAAATTCTGTTTTTTAATAGTTTCAGTTTTCTAAAATAGTGTGATAGGTTTTTTGAATATTTTTCCGAACTTTCGCTTTCCTTTGATTCGGAAGCTTTGTGTTTACCTCGTAAGTTCCTTCCGGAAACGAAAGGAAAATTGCCGCCAGAAGGAGTATTGGAGTAGACAGATGCATGTCTGTAACGTTTGAAATGAATCTCAGAAAAGTCTATGAATAAATGAAGACGAGGGCAGGAAGCAAACTAACAGTGGGAAGTAATCACATACGCAAGGTGCGCGTACACAGAAAAACAGTTTGGCAAAAAACATCGGTTTCAACGAAAAAAAAAATTGAGAAGAAAAAGAAGAAGGAGGGTCGTTTTTCATTCTCACATGTAAATGTAGTCTACTGGTCAACAGACTACAAATCTGAGAAAAAACTGTTTCAACGAAAAACATTAACCATCTCGCTCTGAAAGTTTGTGATAATAGGACTGCATTGGATTTCTGATAATAAACGCAATATTATAATCACGATCAACAGGATATATATTGCGATTTGAGATTCTTGCAGACCTGTTACAATTTTTTGAAATTTACTGAAAGAAACAAGAAACAGAAAACTACGTATATTCCGTTTTCAAAATTTCTGTGTAGTAAACAGTCTATACAAGAGTATTACTAAAGTCTCAGACATCAATCACCGCATGACGCCCATTTCTGAGAAACCTACTACTCAAAATATGCCCTCCTTACGCATCTTCGACTTTCGATGGCAAAAAATCATCACTGAAAAAAACCTTGACAGTTTGATTCGGCAAACAATTCCTTCCCTTCTTTTGTTTTTTCCCATTTCTAGAAAATCTTGCTGCCACAGTAATTGTCTCGAGGTCGTTTTCTTCATTTGATGACGTTGACCGATTGGAGAAAAACTGAAGGGATAGGATAGAAGTGAAATCAACTTCGTTGAAACAGGAAAAATGATTCAAAAGAATTAACAAATTATTATACTTGAAATAAACCAAAAATGTGCTAGGAAAAAAAATTGTCATTAGTTCTTTTTCCCATAAAACAATTCATTACTATAACTACGTTGTAAAGCAGCGGCAGACCTTGAAGATGCGAGTCTGAATACTATGACCAAAAACCTCAAAAATCAGATGTATTTATACAGTTCAACCCGTTTTTTTTCATTCTTTACCACTCTCTCCTTGCAATTTGTCATAATTCACACAGTTAGTGAAGGTTTCATTTTGTTCGTTCCTATCCAATTTTCCCTTTTCTACACCAACACAAAAATAAATTTCACTTTTCATTGCAAGTGGAACACAAAAATCAGGCAAAAAAACGTTAGAGAGAAGAAACCGTAGAATTTGAAAAAATTGAAGTGTCGTGACGTGGAATTGCAATAATCGTGGCTATAGCAAATACAAGTTTGTCGGTCACCATGGACTCGGCATCCTTGTTCCTCCAGTTGAGGTTTGTGATAATTCCTGGAAATAAAAAATATGAATATGTAAACTCGAACTATGAAAATAAACTGTTTACAAGTTCTGATTCGGCTCGATCGCGCAAAAGTTTAAGAAAAATTCAAAACACCGTTCTTGTTCATCGCAGTAGAAAAGAATCGGTTGTTCGTTTGCGGTATGTGTATGATCTTTCATAATTTTAGAGAAGTCGTGTTTCCAACAAGTCATCAGCATCTTTCCAAACTATCCCCTGATCTAACAAGATATCGACGCTTACCTTGTATCATATGGTAAACATGTGAGGGCAATTTCCTTATTATCATCCAAACTATGCGAAACCACTCGGGTACACGCTACTCCTGAGCATTCTCCGCAGGACGCATCGAGAACACAATCGGAACCTTCGAGACATTGGAGGCTGACTGAAAATACGGAATTTAATATATTTCTGTTGAAACAATATTCGATAGTCTTAGTACATGTTGTCTCAATCTGCTATACAGCATAGCATGTGCCTAACCAAAAACATAACAATTAACCTATGCTACAGCCCTGCTTTAAATAATTGCTCGCAGAGAATATACGAACGTCTTCTGGAGAAGAGTGGAATAACGAATAATTCTGAATTATAAATAAGGTACTACAAGTAATACATCGCGCTTCCTAATCGCATCAGCTGTTCGGGTTTTCACCAATTATCCCTTCAAAGACTGAAGAAGGCCTACTAGAATTTTCGAACAAAAATTACATTTCCACAAAAGATTATTGTTAGAAAAGTCCATATTACCCTGACCAACTATTTCCAAGGACACTTATAAAAAGGGAAGAACATAAGTACTTTCATCCGTTGAGCCGGATGTCTCGAAAGACATAGTGGTGTCCGTTGAAGATCAAATGTCACAGATGTTGAAAAGAATTGTACAAAGTCCTTCACTCCAAAAACAATGAAGCTTCACTGTTTCAAAAAAGAGTGCTACTCAAAAATTAGTTTAAAGATTCATGAAAATTTGAGTTTATGACTGTTTTCCCCTCTGCTTCTTGCATAGACCTACGTCCTCTCCAAAATTGTCCATAAAACTAAAGTTGGACATTTTTATAACCCAATAAATACAACCACTACTTTCCGTTGTCTTTCCTTCACATCCTCCCAAAAAATCGATTTCCTCTCTCACTGAGGGTTATGAAGGCTTCAGAATATTTCTTTGTTGAGGAAAAATACCGAAAATTCGATTATTTTGGTCTTTCCACTCCTGCTCAAACAATTAGCGGGCTTCTTTACCACAAATTTTTGACAGAGGAGGGAAGGGATGAAGTAGCTTTTACGATGACGACAAAGTCGTTGAGGAATGTATTCTGGAGTGGACACAGTGGGGGAAAATAAAGAGAGAGTTATGAAGATTTCAGTGTCAAGAAACGAATTGGAATAGATAAATAGATAAATTTTTTGAACTTTTGAACTGATATTTTGGTTAGTTGTCATAACATAACAGAGATGTTTATTCATTTTAACCATAATCTTGATTCAATACATCCATGTTACAATTATTGTTTTCTTTCATCAGGTAAATTAATGCCTATTAACTGTTAGTGAAGTAGCTTACTCCGTTTTTGATGTTCAGAGTTTCCTCAGTTTTCCGCCCTATCCCGCCCTTTCAATTAGCTGTCCTTCCACAGAAAATGATGACTTTTCCTCCTCTCACTTTGTTTCCAATTAACATCTTCTGGTCAACTCGGCAACAACGACCTGCTGCTTCCCATTTCTCGTAGTGCACCGGGATTATGACTTGTAGGCCCTTCCTCTATTTCTACGGTCATGGAGAAGAAGAAGAGTAGTGAAAGAGTATCCAATGAAAAGAGCATAAAAATGTAAAGGGAGACACTGCATGTACATCGATTAGGTATTCAAGAGGACGCTAATTGGCATTCGATTACATGAAAAAGAAGAGAAAGAGGTGCTTCTTGCTTCACCGCTATGAAAATGGAAAAGATAGATGGTTCTTGATGTTTCAACGATTTCTGAGGATCTCATCAAAGCATATCAGATCTCTAACACAAAACATGCGACCTTATCAATATATAGGTTTTATGAGTCTGTGTTCGATCATTTTCAGAAATTAACTGGGCTTTTGATTAGATAATTATCCGTATTATTTTTCCACCGCCCACCAATTCTTTTACTCATATTCCTCGAAGAAAATCCCACGATAGAGTATGCGCATTAGAAGATCATTGAATTAGTATTCAATTCTTTGAGATTTGAGAAAGACCTAACGATAAATTATTCATTTTGAAAAGGGTACAATTTCAGTCGTTTTTGTCAGCTTAGCTTTTGCATTTGAATCAGAAAAATTGTGTGGATGATATCACTTCGGGACGAAGAAATGTGAACCACACCTACCTGCTATTCCAACATGAATCAGGATCAGAATAGAAGTGAGACCATTAAGCATAGTATTTTAATGAGAATATCTTATGATTCATCCGACGTATAAGAGCATTCGAGCAGAGTTCTGAAAAAGGATGTTCGATGAAAATCGGCAAAATGTCTTTTAATAATATAACGAGACCAATTGTTATTTTTTCAAACGAAAGTTAAAAAATGCAAGAAAACAGGAAAACTCGGAAGTTCATAGGACACCTGTGAAGAGCTGTGATCATTGGAATGAAATAATAGTCTACACCTTTGTTATAACTAGGATTTCAGACTCTGCCAATATACAAAAAAGAAACGAATGATAGCTCCTGCGCAGAATCTATTCAACAGACAATTGGAGAACTCGCCTTAAAAAAAGTTGGGGGCTCATTCAAAGAAAAGTTTTATTTTGATTCCTTCAATGTAGACTCTTCAATCGGAAACATATTCAGGAACACCAAACTCTCGTAGAAGATTTTGTTGCCCAAGCTATGATAGTTTGAATTTCTATTCACCACACTAACTATTCAGTTTTCTGGCATGATCGTCACCTGATAACACATATTCTATCATTAAAGATTTACCGGAAATGTCGCTCACCTACACTAACAAAAAAGGAACAAGTATCAGGAAGAGAAGGCAAAAATGAGGAAAATGGGCTCTCCTTCTTCTCAAGAGCTCCTTCTTCTACTTATTCTCTAAAAAGGCGGTCGGCTAGCTCCGTTTTCGTCTTCCTTTCCTGTGGCTCAAACGACGACAGCCCAGGAAGTTTGTGGGCGTGGCTTCTGGAGCTCTCGGGTTGCCACATATATTCGTTTTTATAACTTTTTTGTGTCTATGAGCCAGTAGGCCATTGAATGCTGCTCAATAGAGCATGATTTTCTTATTAAGAGAGAAATGAGCAGCGACAATTTTCAAGACGACGGGTTGTGACTTATTAATGAATAGAGCAAAAAGATGTGAAAGGTGAACGTTATTAAAAATTCAATCGAGGAGGACGCATTTCAGTTCAGAAATAAAACAATAAGATTAAATTCTACGAAATTAGAAAATTTTTAGCGCCGACTGTTAAATGAGATACGGTCGAAAACTGTTGAAGACTGTCCACGATCTCGTCCTGGTGGTGGTGACACTTCAATAATGTGGCGGCGATGCTGATATTCATTGCTATGAGATGAAGAAGAGTGGAGCGGGCGTTGAACACGTGGAGGAGCTCGTTGAACAGTACTCTGCAGACGATTCGAGTTAGTAGATCCATACGTGATTCTATCGCGAACTGGCACAGTAATTACTTCCTCGTATTCTTCTTCGTATTGCATCTGAAATAGTAGGCATGTGAGTAATATTTCCCAACTTTTTTGGCGTTTTACAGCACGGTTCTCAAACTTGAATAGCAATACTTGGCATACCATCTATTTACTTTCTTGTTAAACGGTATTCGTTATTCTCATCAAAACTTCCAACAAAAAATATCAAGAAACTTTGAGATTTTTGCTTAGCTGTCCAAGACGAAAAATGTGCTTTGAGCAATATGAAAAGCTTGAAATCCACTTTGAAAATCTTGAACTTATTTACCTCATTATCTCCATACTGTAGCGGATCATCCATTTCATAGTCACCGTCTTCATCATCAGCAACGTAAATGCCAGAGGGTCTTATTGGACCTGTATTTTTTTGAAGACGCCCTTCTATCCGCGACGTTTTCCGGCCAGATGGATCTACTTGGATTCGAAGTGAAGATCCAGATGAAGCACCACTAACCATCAGACGAGAACTTAGAGATGGGCGGTTTGAGATTGTTCTGAAACATTTCAAATATAATTTTATGTGTATTATGTTTTAGTACTTTTTGATTCCAGATGAAGCGATTCTTGTGATTTTCGATCCAAGATGACGACGATCAGTGGAAGATGAGACCTCGGCTATTTGTTTTCGTTGCATTCTGGCTGCCAAGCTACTTTTATCGATGGGTGAAACAGAACGACCACCTTGACGAACTCCAGTGGTTCCTCGAACTGCTAGTCCTGAAAATGTAAAAAACTTTTATCTTTGAAACAAAATCGGAATAGCGAGAGCCAACCTTGTTCTCTCATTTCTTCTGCTTTTCGCATTATTTGTCGAGTTCTGTGTGTGTTTCCAACTGGCATTTTTACGTGATATATCTCATGACGGTCTGGAGGAGGTTTTCCACGTCGGTGCTCCGAGTTTCCGGAAATTCCAGTGAAATTAACAGTTGGAGCTGTTATTCTCGCTTTTTGACCAGACGGCTTTGATGTTTCGATTTCATCGATATCATCATCATTGCCACGTTCAATAGCTGATTTTGCTGCTTTGATCCGGCGAAGAATGCAGAGCTAAAAACTTCAAATAATAAAACTCAGTAAGAAGAAGCAGCATTGATACTTGATCACCAATTGCGGTTACACCAAGCTCAGAGAGTGTTGACTTGTCGATATCCGGAAGCATTTCTTTAGTAATTCTGAACACAAATAAGTTTTTTTACTAAATATTTTTTTTCGGTGTATTTACCTATTATTGTGAAAAGATTTTGCATATTTTTGAGCGATTTCTTTTGGGATGCCAGCACGGATAAAAAATTGAGTCCAAGCTTCCATTTTGCTAGTAAAAACTTATGAAAAAATGAGGATGAAAAGATGAATGCAAATTTAGTGTAAAATTGGTACGTGTAGGTTTACGATAAACACCACGCACAAGTGGCATATGGGAGCGTCGTTGCATTGAAAAAGGAGGTAATTCAAAATATGGTATATTCCTGTTTTTAGGTGGCTGATATACTAACATCAATTTTATTTGAAGAATAACAAATGACACTTTCTGAGATATATAACAGAAAAAAGTAATTCGATTGTAATCAGTGAAGAGCATGAATGCTCTCCTAGCAACATAATCCTGGAAACCAAATATCAGAAATCTAATTTTTGAATACTATAAAGTTCAAAAAATTCGAACAGCACTCAGAGAGTTTATCTGTGTTCTCTGAAAATGGACTTGGTAATCATGGAAGATTTCTAAGAGTAAAAGAAGTAGGGAAGGGTGCAACAGAAAGAGGGTCTAATCAAATAAAGTATCACATCTATTTCTTCAGATCCAGGGCGTAAACCTTGTTTTCCGGACTAAGGAAGACCTCCCTTCACCCATTTTACGTCTATCGGTTGAGAGTCGTTTCTGAAAATCTTCATCCTGCCGATAGGTTTTCAGATGCTATTGATGGTGTTCTAGGTTCGGAAAACCTTCAAAAGAATCGATAGAAAACAAATGGAAGAAGAATTCTCGTGGCAGGTGAGTAATCTATTTCCAGTTTATTCTCCACTATATGTAGTTCTGTTTGATAGAAAATTAGATAAACGCCTGTTGAGGTCATGGATAGCTGAATACCGAAATCATATACTTTACGTTGCCACAATTCGTAAAGAGTTTTGAATAACTCTTAATCGTTCCGTCATTTGTTAGTATTTTCAATATATTTTAATTGGGTTTTGGTTCTCCTGTTATGAATCAATATGAGAAAAGTTATGATACAATGGGGAAATGATTATCTTCGTAATTTTGGAATTAGTCTCTCATTCAATCTACAAATTGTCATCTTCAGGTTGTTCTTCAGAATTTCAAATTTCTAAAATATTCAAATTTCCCTTTTCGATTCTACTCACTTTTCATGTCACCCATAAACACAAACACCCATCACTTGTCCCTTTTTCTACACGAGCTCCTCCTTTTTCCTTCGTTTTGAGCCATCAAAAATGTGTGAAACCCAAACCACTCGACATCTCGCTTTGCTTTTGACTGGGTGTAAATGTGCACGCGCTGGTTTGTCATCAGTTACAGCCAAGACCACTACTGTGACATTAGCACGCTATTCATCAAAACTCCTGACTTTTTTTGAATTTTTCACGATTTTTGAGTTTGTTTTATTGAAAATATCAGCAGAAAACTCTGGAAAAAAGAGAAAGTACAACCACTCTCATCCTTCCGTATAGCTACTAGTGAGGTCATCCATTTTTTAGTGCTGGCTTTCATTCCAGTTATTCGATTTACATTCCCTTCATCAGCGATTATTCAAATCAACTTCCTAAATTTTTTTCATTTCTGTCCTTTCTCTGTAGTATAAAAGATTTTATTTCACATTGATTCTTTCTCGTTATCACCACAATACAAAACCCTTCCTAATCCTCTGCGATTCTTCCATGTAATCCAACTGAATCCAGATGAGATTTTGTCTTCTTTTTTATTCCTTGCCATTTTGAATCTATTGATGAAGCCATATATTCCCATTTGGTCAAGTGGAATTAGGAATGTGGTTTCAGGAGAAAATACTAATATGTTTTCCTTTAATCTGTGCACATGTTAAAGTTGTAGTTTTCACTAGGATGCATAAATCATATTAAAGTCGATTAACATTGGAAATCTCCGACTTTTTCGATAAAAATAATTGAGACTTTCTAGCTTTTCTGTAATCAAAATTTGGTTGTTTAAATGAAGTGAATTCGGAGCTAAGGTTATTCAAAGTTTCTTTTATTCCGAAGTTTCGGCTGTTTTCTAGAAAAAAAGACCTGTTGAATAAAATTTGAGATCAAAATTTCAGCCTTATACAACAATTTCGTTTCTCACCATGTTTCTCTTTTTTCGTCACATTTTATTGCTCAGTAAAGTGCCCTCATATGTATTGGACGAAAGAAAATGAAACCTTTTTATTGATATTCCCATTCCTCATTCTTCCTTTTTCAGTTTTTTCTTCTCCTCGCCGACGTCTTCAACGAAGATGCTATTCTCTTTTCGTTATAATCCACCAAAAGCTGACGTTTTGATGTTTCCCTCATTTTTTTGACCTCCTATGAAGCAGTAGATGATGGATTGGAACATATGACCCTCTTGTCAGGATGTCACAATTTCCTTGGCCTAGTCAGTTTACGATTTGAGACAACTGAACAAACTTTCGTCGAAATTTAGAAAAGCAACGGGTGGTGGCATTTTTTGTAGGAAGCTCGCGGAAATAACTTTCTGAATAACTGGGAAATTTTTGTGGTGGAAAAAAGAGGAAATTAAATTTGTCACCCGGATCCTTTCACTCCTATCACTCTTTTCCCCTCATACTTCCCATTTTGACATTCCATATCTACAATGTTTCTGAGTTCAAATACGCAGATTTTCCCCAATTTGAAGCAATCATTTTTCTAGATTTTTAGAGATTTATTTCTTGCGTATGATACTTCTCACGCGTTTTTCAAGATCTGGCTATATTCTCAAGTTCGCGTTACTTCGATTATTCTCACAGTAATAAAACTTTGAAGTGTGTACTTCTGATAATACGTTACTTTCAGTTTCACAATGATTCAAGTGTTGCTGATGCACTAACTGCTCACTTCTCTCTTTACTTTTCTCTTCCCCCTTGTTTCCTCCAATTTTCCCGATTTAAAAAAGTGCTCCCATGGGTTCGATTACTACATTTTTGACTCTTTCTCCCTACCCCTCTTCTATTTTTTGCATATTTTTTCTTAGAAATTGTTCCATCGAATAAACCAGGCAGTTTATTATCACATTTACTCCATCTTTTTATGTTTTCGACCATTTTCTTGCGTTTTGAAAATTTCAAACTTACTTCGCAGTTTATTCACGCAAACTATTCAAATGATGCCTATTCCAGTCACCAGCTCAACGAAGTTCAAGATTCATGCTACAAATGTAGTCGATGATCCAAGTTATTTGAGAACTAATATGATTGATTTTAATAATATGGTTAGTATGCTTGGATCCTTTGGGCTTCCACTTTCACGATGATGTGTTACCCTCCTACGTATATTTCCGATTAACAATTGATGCTCACTGACCAGCCTGGAAAGACGAGTCGCCGGGATTAAAAAATATTTATGCAATTTCCAGAGCATTCTTCTGAGCGAAGCACAAACAGTGATAGAATGTTTAAGTAATGATACATTATCAGGAAATTATCTCCACATAACACTTTCGATAACGTATTTTATAGATAACATGATCAAAAGGAATGAGAATACAGTATTCTTTTTTGGATAATTCATCTATGTTTCAGCATCAAATCGTGTCGCATCGTGTCCCAACGACCCGAATCTCAACATTTCTTGTCACTCTCATTTCATTCCTGCTAGTCCTGGTACTTTTCTCGACTTGTATCATGTGCATCACTTACATTCGTAGAAAGTTGAAGCGGAGACAAGAGGTGGGCTTTGTTCTTAGACATAACTTATTAATAATAAACTAGATCGTGAAAGAAAATTGGATTCTATCTCATAAGGATAATCTGAATCGTTAAACAAACTTAAATTCCTTAGGTTGTTTCAGCTTGTTATGAATATTTCTTTTTCCATCTCAAGTTTTCACCATTGGCAGCATATTGACTCAGATAAGAAATGAAGCTGTTGAATCAAAACGTTGTAATTGAATTAACAATGAAGTAGTTTTGAGATCTCTTCGTTTTCATAGTGCCGCAAGAAAATTATTTTCCGTTTCAGAACAGTATCCTGTGCCGTGACGAAACGTCTGAGACATTGATTGAATCCACTCTAATTAACAGTGAAACCCAGACGATGTATAGTGCCATAGATGTGTGTTAATGCTGCCAGAAAATATAGTTTTTGACATAGCATTAACCTGAAAATGTGGTACCAAAAGCTGTCTTCTTGTGTATGTGACCAGTTCTTTTCCTTATCTCCAATAAATCATGGGTATTCTTTTTTGAATTTGCATTTGAAAACCAAGAAAATTTTCAAAAAGTTTGCAGTCAAAAAAAAAACAAAAAATATTTTCAGAGCTACAGGGGTTCGTTATTTGATTTTTGACCACGTTTTTTTTTGTGCTTCTTATCCCAGTTGGAAACTGAGAACTAATTCCGTTCGTTTTTTGTCTCCTCTCTTCGTTTCCCTATCTCTTTCATCCCAAAAACCACAAACAAATGTTCTTCCTTCTCCGCCTAACTATCTCCGTCTCCGCTTGTCATCAATGTCTTTCGTGTTACTCGTGAGCTTCACCAAACTTTTCGTGACGTCATTATCTGTCCTATGACTTACATATAACCTTTACTTTTGAACTCTAGTATGCTTTGGTTCAAATATTTTTCAAATAGTCTAAAAAATGATATTTCAGAACTATTTTGACTTTAAGATTTGCTTTATGTTCCTTATTGAACAATGAAAACGAACATCCATCATTTCCGAGTAGTAAGGGGCAAGCGATATAAAAATAGGGTAGTGAAAATGAAGGTGTAAGCCAACTGAAAATTAAACATTTGAATGATCAATTACACTTACAGAGTTCCGAGAGAAAACCTTTTTTCATATTACTCGCTTACTTGATCCCTATTTGTTTTCCCATTTCCCTCAAACCAATGTTCGTTCTGTGTTTTTTGTCCATATTCTATTCCACTTTCCCCAATCTGCTTGTTTTTCCTTCATCTTCTGCTTTCGTTTCTATCGTCAGTGATGTCCCATGCGTGTGTATGTCTGTGTTCTGTGAGCACACACGTGACATATTTTTTCTTCCTCCACCAACTATGCTCCCGCTCTTCCACTTTTATCATTAAGACATCAGTAATGCATGTTTTCAACATTGGACTGCATAAACAATACTGTACTTTCTCCTTTTTTTTGGTTCATGCTCGGTTTTTGAAATAAAAAATCACTTTATTTTTGGAAATTGTAATTGAAAACAAGACAGCATCTTTGATTGCTGAATTTCTGAAACAGGTCGGAATCAATGCAAAAAACTTCATGTTATACGGAGAGTGCATATTTATGTGTACAAAATTGAATATGGTAAAGCTCAAAACAAAAAATACTGGAGCTTTGATTGTAACTGCTTTGCTCAGTTTGAGCCCAGGGCCCCTCAGGCATATCACGAGAAGTGTTATCAACTTTCATTAAACTATGTTCTGGGTACATGGTACAATGTCCACTAGAAAACTGTGATGTGTTTGATGACATCCAAACCATCTGCTCTTCCCAATGCTTTCACATTCATCTACCCATCTGGTTATCTATCTCTTTCTTTGTCATTTTCACTCATCAATTTATAACTAACCCATCTGTGACTTTGTCTGAATCTCTTATTCTCTCTTCTGTAGATCTCTATTCATCGTTCTGATTTCGCAACTATCTATTTGACTATGCATAGTTGCATATAATTAAAACAACATAGTAAAGAAGTCGGGTACTACTCTACTTTACAACATCTTCACACCTCCTCCCCCTACTTTCTACCAATTCACGCAGAAGTCTTCAGAAGTCTTCATGTCGACCCAGATTCATTAAGAAAACTAGTTTTGCTTTTTTTCGAAATTGGTTAAGAAAAAGAGCCACGTGCTGTTACAGGTCTGAATTATTTGGTAGAGAAAGCTCCGCCCATTTTTTACGCCCGCTTTTTTTTTATAAACACACATGATGTGTGTGAATGACTGATAAGAATAATTATTTTCTCAATTCAAGCATCGATACTTTTGAATGACCACTGGAAGCGTATTCAGGATTCTGATTAGTTACAACCGAAATGTCTCCAAAGTTCTAAAGCTGGTATTAATTTTTTCCAGTCCTTTTGCTTTTTTTTTCATTTATCAGGAGTGTTTCATGCATAGTGTACTTATCAAAAATAGCGCGGCAATTATAACAATTCCGTTTTTTTCGTTGTCTATTCGAATTCGTCACATCTTGTCAATTCATACAGTAATATCTTGGCAAAGCAAACAAGAAGGTTACTGTAGTTGGCATTATGTGCAGTCCTACAGTGAACTTTAGCGACCACAGACTTTTTGTCAATTTGCAAAATAAAATAACTTTTTGAGACACTTTCAAACCAAATTCGTTTTTTTTTGTGTTTTTTTTTTTCAAATTTTTTGTCTAGTCCGATTTCTTTTTCATACCCCGAACAAATAGTAATAATCCCAGCCATGTAATCAATCAATAACCAAATTTTTTCGGCTAAAGTACAGCAATTTCATCAGCCACCAGCAATTAGCTGAAACTCACCAATTTACGTGAGTTACTCGATCACCACGTGCTGGTCTGTCAAACATCTGCGCCTCTTTGTCTGTTTGTCACTCATTTTTCTCTTCTCTATCTCTGTTTCCCTCTCGTCGTAATGATGCGATGATCTTCATTTCAATTTTTCGGCGTTACTCCGATCTCTATCTTCGCACTTTCCATTTTTAATTGGGAGTTCCCCGTTTCTCCCGAAGATCACCGAATCACTTTTTAGAAAACTGAGTTTGGACATCATACTTTCTCTCAATTTAATATCGGAAGTCCTGTATTTCTTTTCGGATCCCATATTCTGTTTTGAAAAGCACACGTGCTTTAGTTTTGAATAACTTCCGCGAACTCTTTAAAGCTCAACGTGTAACGTTCGGTTTTTTTCAATTTGCTACTCTTGAAAAAAAAGATCCTCAATAAATCATTTCGGAAAATCAGGTTTTTGCATCGAGTAGTGAAAATATTTGAACACTAAATATCAAAAGTGATTCACCTCATAAAATTTAGAAAAATATCACTTGGAACGACCCTCTTATCATATAATTTTTTAACATCTAAGTTTCTCTTGTTTTTCTTCCCTCCACATTCAATTGACTTAATTTCATTTCTATATTTCTGTTTTGTTTTCACTTATTTCACAAGTTATACAATTCGACTCCCCTTGTTTTGGGCAATATCGATAAACTGTTATAGCATTTAGTTGTAAAAAATTCGTTCGAAAGAACTACGTTCTCCTACTAAAAACGTGTTTATTACAGCGTACCTGAAACTATACACATCATGTCGACGTCCGCATTGGTCGCTAAATCGTAGGTTTTTTTTGGAAACAATTAGAAACAAGAAAATTTGATACAAGAATACCAGGAAGTAAATCTGTCTATTGAATTTTCTCAGTGAAGAACAGAGCTTTATCTAAAGTTTTAGTGTTCAGTAAAAGATTTTTGAAGGGTGAGAAAATGAATAAAACACACTCATTTACCCATACAATGTTTCAATTTTCAATTGTCAATGCTTTCAGTGAACTCCTGAAGCTATTACCCTCATGTTCCTATTCCATTCCAACCACAACAGCTGCGGAATTGGATGTCTTCTCATGGTCACGGATATTCGAAAACGTCGCTTCAAGTGTTCCATTAAGACAGGCTCTCGATTTGAAAACCCTTCACAGTGAGGCTTACTATGCAGTGAACCGAGCATTTCGAAGAGTGAAAAAATTGAAAATTGAAATTCTGAACGATGAGACTACTGTCTATTTTGTGCAAGGTTCCCCAGCAAGAAATCCAAAGGTGGCAGTGGAAATGGTCCGTTTTGTGCTATCTAAAGCGAGGAAGTTGACACACTTGGAACTATATTTTGAAGATACAAATTTAAAAGTTTTGAATCGCATGTTGGATGAAGTTGCAAAATCAGAAAACGTGAAGCTTGAATCTCTGAAAGTCAAGAGGCGACACGCTGGGCAGTCTGTCACAAAAATCGGCGAAATAATACGCGCCAATTCATCAACATTACGTGAAATTACACGTGTCGGAATATCAGAGGCATCATATGGATTCAGTGAGAAAATCAGGCTGGAAAGGTTTGGTTGTATGTCGTTCGACCTTGGGTATCAACCAACTCCTCATCAAGTTCCTCTTCATATGATAAGGTAGGTGAATGGTTCAATTTCAAACTTAAAATTGCATTTCAGAATAACTGAGTCTGGAGCGAAATTCGTTAATTTCTCGTACACAAGTTTTTCGGGATTCGATCCATCTGATGAAATTGTGCAAAACATGTTGGAAAGTGCAGAAGTGCAAACGTTGAAATTAACAATGATGGACATGCCACCTATTTCTCAAAGGCCAGGATATATGATTGGAAAGGTGAACATTACTACACAAAAAAAAACTAGTATAAAATTTAAAAAGAAACGTTCAATTTCAGATCCGACGTGTGAAACGAGTCGAACTTGTTGAAATCGTAGCCGAACCTCAGAGAATCCATAAGCTTTTCGGAATCCGTCACGTTTTCGAAAAAGTCTTTCCCGGCTGTCATGATATACTTTTCCTACAACAATGGGAATAGTCTGTTGTTTTTATCGACTTTTCATTCGCTTGTAATTCTTGTAATTCCTGTAAAAAGAAGCTTTGTATTTGCTTTTAATGTATATAATAATTGTCGATTCATTTGTTTTATGTCCGTGTAGAAAAACTTTCATGTGTACATTTTATCTCCTCTTTTTTCCGAATTTCTGATGACATTTCATTGACTTAAGATCTTTCATTTTGTACCATTTTCTCAGTTTCATTCGAGTAAGATGTTGTGAATACTCCTAGAATTCTAAATGCTCAGTTTATAATTGATAATAAATGTTTTACTTTCTTGGCACAGTAAATTCAGAAACATTGGATAATACGGCGAATTAGAGGAAAATCTGATTCACAGGTTTTTCTTAGATGTATGCAATACTATACCTTTAATATTAAAGCTTTCGAACAAAAAGAGACCTTGATCCCATCAGAATTTTCCAACATTTGTTCAAGTTCCACTTCAAGCACCTTTTCTGTGATACTTTGCTCATGTCACCCAATCTTATATATTTTCATAGTTACGCATAAACAAGTCATTTTTCACACGAATGACTTAACAAACGGAAGAAAGGAGCAAAAAAAGTGCGGTTCGTGTGAACATGACACTATGCTTTTGACTAAAATCTTTTTGACTAAAAACTTCTGCCTGAATTAATCCTGATAGCAAGATTTCTCTCCAATTTATTGATACAGATCTTTGATTCACACATATTCCCTTTTTGGACCTCATCCTCAAATATCCTGAATAAAGATGATCGTGTGGATCGTCTCATTAGCTCAGGTTATTTTTACAATATTAAACTTTATATTTCTTATTTTTGATTGTTTACTACTAACCGCAGTTATTGGAAAAGTTAATAGACTTTTTAATGGTAGATGCGTGGCCAGTAGCTGAATGGATTCAACCAAATAACGGTTATCAAGGTCAGTTTGCAAATAAGGGGCATTCATATTTGAATATATTTAGTCTACCGCCAACTGATTGGCACAGAAGTTTCATTGATATTCACCATTTGTTATTTGACTCCATTATTCTTTGACTGGATTATGACTGTTCATAGAATTGCCATTTTCCTATTTCCTATGCGATCTCCTAAATGGTTTAGTGATTTCAAATTAGTTGGATACTGTTGTGCGATGACGGTAAATTTTTATGACAAATATTTGAGAAGAAGTTAATAGATTGACCTCAGATTTTGATTGTAATATGGCTCCTAATTCCATACTTTTCTAATTGCTCCCTCAATTTCAATGCTTTGACAAGCTTTCATGAATCAGCGTGTGCTCCTGAACGTCATCCAATAACTTTGTTCCAAAACAAATTTCTAATTTATGTTCCGATTATATCAATGATGATAAATTCTGGAATGCTCATCTATCAAAAAATCCTTAGAGTTCACTGGAAATCCACAACATCATCTTCAGTGTCAAATTCCCATGTTAAGCGAGAGAATGAAATGATTCGACAAGCATGTTTCATTGGATTTTATTTAAGTTTTTATGAGATTTTGTATCTACAAATGAGACTGTATCCGGTAAGATTTCCAAGAAAAATTGAGAATCCAAATATACAAACATTCTCAGGAGCAATTTCAAAGACTTCCGTTTGAAATTCAAACTATATCGTACGATCTACGTCTTCTTGCCATCAGTTCTCTGAATTTTTTTGTTTACTTCGTACTCACTAAATCAACGAGGTCTATTGTTCTGAAGCAAGTGAACAGGTTCAAGAAACAACAAATGAGCCATAGTCATAGTCACAGTAATGCAAGAATTTTGCAATGAAACAATCACTATGTCAATTATGTATATGAAGATCAGAGTATTTCTTATTGTTGAACCCGTTTTCCGCAAAATCTTCCTTTCTTCACTCCCGTTCCCGACATCCAACCTTTTCCAAAATTTTCCCCAGTTTTCTCTCTATCATTTTTGAAACTAATACTACTATTCATTAAAAACGATACAATACTTTCCTCAATACCAGCATTTTTATTAAAATGTAAAGCTAAAAGTGATAAAGTGAAGGAGACAAATAAGAGGCAGATAAATTGAAATGGATATAGGGTTCTTTATAAAACATCGAAAAAAGATAATTTAGATTTTGAGAAGTTCCTTACGTTCATCTACAGTGCCGACTTCTTTCAAAAGATCAGCTAATTCTTGGAAATCTTTTCTGAAAATTGAAGATTCCTTTTCAATTGATTCTATATTAGAAGCAACTTTACAAATAAAAAAACTCACTTATGCGTATGCGAGTAAACTACCGAATCCCACATAATTTTAGCCAAATCGTAATCGTCATTTGTGTCCAAAATAACATCCTGTAAAAATTATATTTCGAATATATTTGAATTATGGCAGTGAAACCTTGAAAATAGGCGCATTCAACCGATAATATGGGATTCCTAAAGAATGACACCAACTTCTGCTTCGAGTAATGGGTGCGCCTTCAGTAGCGGTTGCCTGAAAACCATGCTTTGTGATTTCGATATTCAAAGAGAGAATTGAAGTATACCTGATCAATAACCACTAATGACAAGTTTTTTATTCCACGAAGCATTCCCAACCAATCGTTCATTTCGAAAACGGATGGATCTACTGGACATATTGGAGTGATACCTGTTCCGACTGATAGAACACATCCGACGTCCACCATTTTTTCAGGAACCTTCAATAATTTTTTTGTTCTAGTTTTTTTTTCAAATCTGTACCTCGGCTTTTTGGCACGAAGTATTCCAAAAGCAAATCTCAGACATCAAATCGAGCGTTGGATTGTTCGAAATCATTCCGCCGTCAATGAATTTACCTTCTGAAGCTGAGAAATAGGTAGGAGCAGCACTGCTTCGACGGACGGCTCTCCAGATAGACAGTTCTAAAAATTAGAAGTATCATCAAACTCGGTGTTATCCTAGACTTTGAATTAATTGATAATCATATCTACATCTATTCTACCTTTTGGGTCAGTAAATCCCAAATCATTGTTCTCCTTTTCGCTGACCGGAAGACGGTAATTCCTGGCAAGGTCCAGTTGAACCGGGAAAGTGTCGGCACGAACAGTTGTGCAGAAGAATCTTCAAAAATTTTAAAAGTGTTATTGGGACATTTTGGCTTTTAGGGTTGGACACCTACCTTGGATACTTAATGTCGCTCATCAAACGATCACTACCAAAAGCTCTCTTAATAAAGGTTTCTAAAATCTTTGTGTCATATGGTCGAGTCCAACTATCAAATAACTGGTCCTTGAACATCAGATAATACTGTTGTGCGCTCCTCAATGATCCACCAGTCAGTAGTGTAGACATAATATAGCAACCAGTAGATGTGCCAGCTATCCAATCGAAATAGTCAATAAGTGGACGATCGAGGTAGTTCTCTAAGCAAATCAGCATCTGCAGTGATATATATCAGAATGTCTGAACAAACAACCTGCTTTCCTACCTGCACAGTTACAAGACCACGAATGCCACCACCATCTAGTCCTAGAACATTGATCACATTGGACGTCTTCTTCTTTTCGGCTAACTCTTTGAGTTTATCCTTCACTCTCTTCAACGCAGCTTCGTGTGGGAAAGCCCTCGTTTCATTTCTCTCTGCATACGCTTCCTCTACCAACTGGGTATCCGGATCCAACACAAACTCATACGGTGCGGAGGCGGCATTCTCACTAACATGAATGTCTTTTACTCTGTCTTCCATACTCTGTTCATCCGAACTAGAAGATCCTAACTGAGTTTTGCAGGAAGTTAGTCCTCGATTGTGCATGCATCCAAAAGCACATCCAATGAAGCCATCATCACAAGCGGGAGCTCCGCAGATAATGAGAGCTCGTACTATGTCCATTTTCGCCTCTCTGTAACGTTAGCAAATGATTTCGATTCAAATACAACACCACTCACTGTTCGGAAAGTCTAGCAGCAATGTGACGTGGCGATTCCTTGTAACGATTTTTGACATCGGGTTTCGCTCCCAGACACAACAACATTCTCGTGATTTCTGTGTTACCACGTGTCACTGCACAATGGAGTGGGGTGTTTCCATTAATATCCTGAGCATCTTTATCCACCCCATAAGCGCAAAGAGTCATCACCAGGCCAAGATCTTCCTTGATAACAAACGCGTGAAGAGGTGTTTGATGTAGGGCATTTCGAGCTTCTGGGTCGGTTTGGTCTCTCTGAAAAGCACTTTTGAAAAATAGAAACTATTACTAAAAAACTAACAAATTTTTCCATTAACAAAATCAAGGATTTTTTGTTGACTGCAGAATGGATAACAGTGTTTCCAGTGGTTGGTTCTTTCTCTGACAAACCATCCGGCTTCATTTCCAGCATTTTCTTGAGTGAAGCTTCATCAAGCTTTCCACGTTTCATAGCACCAATGATTGGTGTTACAGCTTGATTTGACTCCGAAGATTGAATAGTGCCGCCAAATCCTCTTAACATCTGACAATTCATAATACAAGCGTTCGTCAGTGCCACGTATGCTGGTGTACAACCGTTTGAGTCCATTTTGTTCAACATTGGTTCGCATTTATTCGTCTCCCACAGTATTTTCAACATTTCTCCGGATGATAGCGTAGCAGCGACATGAAGGACATTTTGTCCATCAGAAGTCATTGTGTTGATTTCCGCGCCATGATCGAGCATCCAACGGACTGTTTCTTGTCTGAAAATGTGTTTCATGTTCACCCTTAGAAGCATGATGGGTTCCGAATATTTAAAAATATCACTTACTGGTCATTCTGAATTGCGATCATCAATGGAGAGAGCCCTTCTGGTTGTACGATGAGGTTCAAATACTTTTTCAACTTGTGCTCTTTCATATTCTCGAAGAATTCGATAAGCCCTATTTTTGAAGAAATATGCACGGATTTCCACGTCATGTTATCACGAAGCTCTTGGAATAACAGATGGAGGTACTCTTTGATGCTGACATCTATAATATTTGAGTTTCGAAAGCTCTAAAAAGTCTAGCAAGATCGAAATTTCAACTTGAAATGTTCAAGCCGACTTTATTTGAAAAACTCGACTAGACATTTGTTGAGGACCTGCGGTGCTGTTTTGCAATTTTCCAAATACTCTTTTTTTTAGAAATTAAACACGCCAAATTTTTTCACTTTTTCTCAAAAGAAAGAGAGGAGCAAATTTGACCTGAGGTCAACGCAATAATTGGCAGAAAGAATTGAAAAACTTTTTTCCGGGCAAATTTCACCTATTGTTTTATGGCCTACATTCTCAATTCATTCTCAATTCATTCACTTTTTAGCTCAATCGATGGCGCTCCCGAAGTTCATTTTGCTCACCAGTTTTCACATCAAAACCTCACAAACTGAAGCAACTAAAAATCAAATAAAAAGATTTTAGCGAAATTTTCAGTACTCCAAAAATTATTACATTTTTCGCAACGTACTTTTCTCGAAATATCTGGGTCCAGAGTGGTCAGACCGTAACACCGAAAACTGCACGAGAAACCCAAAGCGATTTCCAATGCACCCCAAAAAATTCAGATCAAAATCTTCAAAATAGCCAAAACTGGGGAGTCGCAAAGTTGGAAAATTGCAAAAAGTGTGAAAATTTTTGACAAGAAATTTCCACGGCGAAACAATCGCGATTTTGGGGAAGAGGGGGAATATTTTACCTTTGGGAAATACACGAAAAAGTTCCGGGTTTTCACGGCATCTCTCGCAAAGAGCAACAACGTCAGCCAGCTGAAATGCTAGATAAATTATCGCTGATGAAAAACTCAGGAAAACCTTGTGACTTCTGAACAATGACATTACGTATTTTTCGTTTTTTTCATTGAAAAGAGTGATAGCCAAATGATATAAAGTCTTGTCTCCTTTCATAGCTTCCTCTTCTTCTTTTGCTCTGAAATTTGGAAAGAATTCGAACTATAGTATAAAAAGAAAAGTTTGAAAATAAATTACTGTTTCTCTTTCTTTTTCTTCGGATCTTCATTATCGGTCAGCTCGTTTTTCGTCAATTTCTCTTCGCGAGAATCTTCTTTTTTATGATGTTTTGGCGAGTTTTCTGACATTCGAGCGTTTAATTCTTTTGTAAGTGTCTGAAATTTTAGCTGTTAAAATTTAATAACACCGTTTTTAATACCTCCAAACTTGCAACTACAGAAAACTCTCCATTAACCAGCTTGAACTTCTTTGGCGCTTCCACATTGGGATGCACTTTCTTATATTTCTCAACAGATTCTAATGGGAATTCAGCGATTTCATCCATGTCCTTCGGTGCCCATTCATCATCACCTTTATATGTCGGTACAGGTTTAGAGAGCGGCTTTATAATCACATTGGTCAGAGAAGAAAGAAACCTGGAAATTGACAAAACCTTCTTTTGAAAAGAAAATATTTTACTTTTCTTTAACGCCGGGATTTTGCTCGGCAGCGTCTATGCTCTTGACGTTTAGCGCCATTTTTCAGACAAAAAATGGCTTTCTGAAGATAGAGCGCCACGTCCTTGTTTTTTATCATAATTATTCGAAACTAGAGCAAAGGTCAAGTTTGAGTATTTTTTAAAATAATACATTACCTTATCGACCCTTTTGCATCTTCTACATCGCTACTTGCTTCTGATGATGATTCGCTCTCTGGGCAAATTTTTTTCGACTGTGCCGCACCGTCTTGCATGTCTTCATCTGTACTTTTTCGTTTCAAAACAACAAGACGCCCGCCGGGGGCTGCAACTATAGCACCGTCTGATGAACTTCCAGACGATCTTGAATCAGCCGAGCTTTCTCGGCTATCACTTCCTCCAGAAACCATATTTACCATGGAGCCTATCTGAAAATTGTTCTGATTGAATGCAACAATATTTAAGTTATTTCTAAATAAGAAATAATGGAAGATAGAAGCTAAATATGATAGCAATCACATTCGATTTCACCAGAAAACATATAAGGTCTGCCTCCAAAACAGAAAAGAATGACACATTTTGTCCTCTAACGCTACCACCATTCCTAAGGCACCAATGATCAGTCTATTCCCTGCTTTTTATATGGTTTTTTTGTTGTTTACGCTTACTGAACGTTGTCTTTTTCTCTCTATTTCTGCCTCCTCGCCACTATTTCTCTCTTCTCTCACATTCTCTCTGGCAGGCTTACCAATTTATTCGCTCCTAAAAATGTGCTTTTTACATGATTCCAGTTGAGTCCGGTAAATGCCATTGTGTGTGGAATATGATAGTTATTATTTCTGAAAACAGAAAGAATCGATGCAATTGAGCAACGGAAGAAAAGATAAATTGAGAATGACCCGTCTAGAAGGTCGGACAAATAGTGAAGGAACAAAAACGAAAAAATAGAAAAACAATGTTTGTGAATCCTCTCCTCCTCTGGATCATCGACCACTGAGCAATCTATGGACTATGTCTAGAACCTAACTTGTGGTGTTTGACGTGGAATAGTTCACAGTAAATTGATGTTTTTATGAGGGTATGTTTTTAAACATACTTGCAAAAGGCCGGGCCGGGCCGATTTCAGAATTTTGCCGGCCCGGCCCGGCCCGGGGCCGGCCCGCGGGTCGATGACATCACTGCTATTTTTTCAAAACTTTTTTGGAGTATTATTTTTTTGATTGAAAAAACATACTTTTCTTATAGTTTTAGAGTGAAAATGAACTTATCACAAAAAAATAATAGTTTATAGTGAAAAGGCGGAAATTATGTAAAAATTTCGGAAAAAATCATAAAAATTCCGTGTGCCCGCCAAGGCGGGCCGGCCCGGCCCGTAATTTTGCAAGTATGTTTTTAAACAGCTGTATTTCCAATTCCATGAATGTGTTATCTTTCTCCTAATGGAGTTTCATTTTGGCAAACATTTTACAACAACAACCTTGCTTCATCGCAAGAAAGCTAACAAGAAAGCTAACTTGTAAGACAACGTTTTTTAGCATCTGTATTTTGTTCTTCGAAATGTTGAATTCTTATCTGTACAGTTCACTGAGACAATGTATATTGAGAATAAGGGCAAGAACATCAATCACCAACAGATATGACGTCATTCTTAAAAATCTGTGGCACGGAAAACATATTCGATTTCCACAATAACAATTCTAAAGCCGGAAGAAGAAACTAAAACGACCTCACCAAATATGATATTAGTAAATGTCTAACTTTTAACTCTTGTTAGTAACATTGAAGTAATGTTCTACAACCGAATTATTTATGAAAATAAACTGTTTTTCTGCACAAAAGTATGAAAATTGAGTATTCAGAGAAAATTGAAAAAAAGGAGCAAGCAATATATACGTAAAATAAATAGGTTTCTCAAGAAAAAAGCTCAAAAGGGGAAAAATCACAGAGCGACATGTAAGGAAAGCAGCGATGAGGAAACTTAAATTAAAGAAATAAGAAGTGTTAGACTAGAATAAATAGGAAGCAAAGAAGCAAGAAATGAAATGACTATATTTCACAGTGATGGGTCATTTTGATATTTACTATATGCGTCGTTGAGTTCGGTGAACACCATTTTAGCCAGTGGCAGATGTGGAGAACCCGTTAATTTGTCAGGATGAACGACCAGGCAAGCTTTACGGTAGTGCTTTTTAATCTGAAATAAGGTAAGACGAATTCTATTTTCGGAACAGATAAACTTCCTGAACAAAACGTAACATGAAGTTCATTCGGAAGCTATAGTTTTACCTGATCTGGCGACAACAAATCGCCCATAGATGGTTGGTTCCAGCGGTCTGCTCCCTCCCAGAGGACATTGTGCAATGAACCCAAAAGTGCGCGAATGTTTCGTTCTTTTCCCTGTGTCCAATCTCGAATCTGTAATAACAAAAAGGTGAACTTTGAGCTCGAACTGAATTAAAAAAAATACTTTTGAATGATATTCTCATCTAGAAACCCCTACTATACAACTTTCCCAACCAAAATGTGTCTCGCTAGAAAAAATCAAAGGTTTCGCTAAACTTTTCGGTCTATATTTCCGAGATTTTTGCCCGAAAAGATTTGTTAACATCCAGTCAATACCTGAATCTCTTCTGGTGTCAAATTTTTCGATTGTTCTTGTTTTAGCATTGTGCCGATGCTCTGCTTTTGATTGTCTCTTTGTGTTGGTTTGAAGCCCTGAAATTGAAAAAATTGAA
The DNA here is from genome assembly GCA_000143925.2 of Caenorhabditis brenneri. Classification (NCBI taxonomy): domain Eukaryota; kingdom Metazoa; phylum Nematoda; class Chromadorea; order Rhabditida; family Rhabditidae; genus Caenorhabditis; species Caenorhabditis brenneri. The sequence continues at coordinate 39,609 of GL379901.1, read as the reverse complement.
TAGTTTTGAAAAATGACATTGAAGAATTTATTATGTAATCAGTTACTACTTGTCTAGAACCAACTTTTTGAATAAGTAGTATAACGAAGTAAAATAGGAAAGCTCGAAAAAATTGTTTTTGACTAGTTTCAACTAGACATTTTTTTTTCGAATCTATAAATCAGATTTTTGTCTGAAGGGTTTTCGGTATTCATCGGCTGGATCCATTGTCCGAGTTTCGATTTGTTGCACAACAGTTATTTTTAAGATTCTGATATGGTTCAATGGATAGTTTTATCTGCTCAGATATTGTTCACGATTTGCAATTTCTTTTGCCTGGCTTTTGATTTCATACTTTTTCTGTGTGTTATCAAACAAAGATTTTCAATATCTAAAAGTACTGGTCCTTTTGTATATATTCTATTTCTCACTGGTTTCGGTATAGTTGAAAAACTGAACGCTTTTTTAATGGTGGATGCATGGCCGGTGACGGAATGGTTTCATCCGAATCAAGGATACGAACGTAAGTTACAGTAAAAGTGCCGCAACAATATTTTCTCTAGGGTATCGCAATTTTATGGGAGCCTATGTCACTTTTGTTTTCCTCCTCTGCTATCTCACCCCCTTATTCATTGACTGTATCATGACTATTCATCGACTGTGCATCTACATATCACCTATAAAATCTACAACATGGTTCAAAGATACCAGATTGATCTGCTATTGTATTATCACAAGCTTTGTTTTATTGATTTGGCTTTTGATTCAACAAGTTTCAAACTGCACTTTAAACTTCAATGCATTAACGAGCTTTCTCGAGTCTGCATGTTGTAAGGGTTCCACCCTTACGCTATCGCTATCCCAACATGGATTAATCTTGATTCGCTCTTACGGTTTCTAGACCTGCTTTACTTTCCCCTTTTTCCCTTTCACCCTTGTCTGCGTCTCCCCCAAACCCATTCTCCCTCATTAATGTAAGCGCGCCCTAGCGCACTCTCCCTCCACCGCCAATTATTAATTGTTCTACTTACACCCGCTAAAGTCTCTGCGTCTCCTCGCGAGAGGGGGTATAAAAGCGCAGGTTTCACCATTCTAGGTTACAGTTCTTCCCGTTTGGCCAACCTCGTTTTTCTTTATTGATTTTTGCCCTTTGGCTCTTTCTCAAGGCTTACTCTCCGCATATGGCTTTAGCGCACTCTTTAAGTGCAATATCTTTTATTGTTACTTTTAGTTTAATAAGATAAACATTACTAACTCCGAATTCTCGTTTTGTGACCTAGTTCCCAGTGTGACAGCGTCACATACGATACATCAACCTCAGATGTATTACTGGTAGCAGCTCGGTACCGAAATCTTCGGATTTCGGGTAAAGATCCACGTTTCGGTTTTATTTTGTTTATCGCCGCGCTAAATTGTTCAGTCACCATTTTTACTGCGCCGCTTCGAGTAAGTCATCCGTCACCGTCTTCGTCGCCGTTGGGAAGTCGCGAATCCTTCGGTTTTATCGTTTTCTGGTGCGGCTATGAACAGTCAAGGATCTATGGCAATCAATAAGAAGAAGGGAAGAGCGACTCGAGAGGGAGCAGCAATTAGGCCTGCGGGCGTGTCACGGGTCCCGCTTTTTGTTCTTTCTCTCTTTTCGCAAATCTTTTGATTTCTGTCAGCTCATCGATTCTTCCGTTTTCGATGAGTTTTAACGTTTTCTTTAGGTAAAAATCTTTTGATCGCATGTTGGCGATAACCCGGTCGCGGGTAAAAATTTTTAGGGGTGTGGAGCTGGGCGTTTGGTTACCCGAATGGCTAAGGGCACGGCGTCCCTGGCCCGGGCGTTCCAATCCCCAGTCTCCAACACACCTCACAACACGTTCATCAAGTAAGAAGAAGAAAATGGCTGTGCAAAAGACGCTACGAGCCTGAAGAAAGCGTCACTGGAAACAGTGGAATTGTAAATCGTGGTATCAGAAGGAGAGCGTTGGGATTCAATTCGTTGGATTGACAATCACCCAAGCACAACGTACCTTCGAAACTCAGGAGGAGTTATAGGCAACACGTTGGAGCAACACTCGGTGGTGATAGCTTCAGAAGAGCCAGGGAGGAGGTTTTTGGCGAAACCAACTCAGAAATGAGTCAGAAGACCAGCCAACCAGTTGGACTTTTTCTTCCCGACAAGCGTGACAAGTCAACGCATCCCGCAAGGGATCCTCGAAGGGTCAGGATTCGAATGACAAATGGGAACCCGCCACGGGTCCAATCGACGGTGCCTATGCACACCCGCCGTCGATCAGCGAAGTTCTCCGCCAAGCAACTTCAGCACTCCAAGAGAAGATTTCCCGCAGCCTGGAACAAGCTCAAGGACAAGGAAAAGCCCGTTCATTATCAACGGCTGCTACAACGGACGTCAAGTCAGCAAGTGACGCTCCAATGAGGCAGAATCAACAACGATGTCTGCGGTCAGAGATATGCGAAACAGTGTGCGAATCGCGGTGGACGTAGATGATACGCTCCACATGGAAAACCAGTTAAATCCATCGAACCAAGACAAGAACAGGACAGAGTCACAGATGAGCAACCAACGGATTCAACAAATCCACCAGACAGCATCACCATCCAAACACCATCATCAGGAAATCGATCGCTAAAAGCAACGCTCATGTGAACCAGTTCACCGGTAATTGGCTCAGGGAAGACGACAACCTGGCCAGCAACAAATCAGCAAGCTCTCAAGCAAACTGAGGACAAGGATAAGGCGCATCCCTCCAATAACAGCGTCAACCAAACAAACAACAAAATCAGCAAGCCCAGGCAAGCTGAGGATAGGGACGAGGCGCTTCCCTGTAACCAAGTGCCAACCTACCAAGCAACAGTGAAGCAAGCAAGGCCGAAGAGGCAAGAACCTTCATTTCTTCAACGGATCACAACAACCAATCCAACGAAGGAGGCCTAAGATCAACGATTCTCAAAAGGATCGACTGGCACTACATCACAAATCACTTTCTCAGTGGATTCCAACCAACACGTAGAGCAGTTACACGATCTTCCCATGGCGGCTACGACCGAAATAGCGTCAGGCATGACGACCTGTGCTTCGGCGACTAGCAACAAGGGAATGGCAAACCAACCAAACCAAACCAACCAACAATACAAGAAGCAAGCATTGCCTCCAACGGAGAGACATCCAACGTCTCTGGTACGACACAACGTCGGGAATAAATCCATTGAGACAGCAAACGTCTCTGGTACAACACAATGTCAGGAAGCGGAACAGAAAACACAAAGAAGTTCCATCAGACAACAGGATGTGCAGACATCGGATAACAAAATGACGGCTAGACCCCGTCACGGATAACTAGATGATGCACACCCATCGGATGCAGACCAGAAGATAGCAACTCAACAAGTTAGTGAGGACGCATCGGGCGAGGATACGCCGTAAACAGAAGAAGGAAGTCTGAGTCCATAGAAGACAAGGATTCAGCGGTCAAGACAGAAGGATGAAGAGATTTCATCGGACCACAAGAGGATGCGCAGACATCGGATAACAAAATGACGGCTAGACCCCGTCACGGATAACTAGATGATGAACATTCACCAACAGCACCTGTGAAAACAGACCACGATCCACTCACCTGTGGACGGACGGAAAGAAAGAAGAGAAGGATCCACCGATCCTCAGGAGAACACGTAAATCCATACGCTCATCAGCAGCACAAGGATACACAAACACGGAAAGAATGCCGACGCAGAAGGAAAGATCCAGAGGTCATCAGTAAGACAGAGGGATACACTTATCAGTTTACCTGTACAAGGACAATATCCGCAACGGGACGAGGATCCAACGATTTTCAGAAGAGCGTACGAATCCATCGACCTGACAGAAGATCACGGATTCAGCGGAGCAGGAACAACATCTGCATGGAAGTAAGGACCCACGGACTTGTGGAGAGACAGACGGATACACCAACTCGTACGAAGCACACAAATTCACCAGTACACAGCAGCACCTGCTATGGAACAAGGAGTCACCGATTTTCGGAAAGAAAAGGCAAATCCAACAGTCTAACAGCATGACGACGTCAAAACGATCGTCGGAAGATGATATGGCACTCATCTAGCTCAGCAGGAAGAGGAAGTTTCATCGAAACACATCGGCACGACAGTCGGAACAATCTGTAAAGGAAGAACGCAATCCGCGACCTTCGGAAGCAGTTGCACCGCACTTTACGCCTGCAAGGATCAGAATTCAGCGAAATCAACAGCATCGCGCATGAAGGACGTATCCAGAAGGTTTTCTACGCCTGAAAACAGAGGAAAGCAGCTCAGAGGTAGTCATCAACACTAAAAACAGCCCAGAAGCAGTCTACAACGACAGGAAGTAGTCAACGAAAGTTCAGATGCAGTCGCAACGACCGGAAGCAGAAGTAAACACAGAGGATCACTCCCGTTTAGCTCAGCTGATCATTCACAAGCAGCAAACTACGGAGCCCTCGGGAAGAGCAACGATCAGCATTGATCAACGACGAAAAGCAGAAGTATGCGAGATCCACAGCCTAAATCAGCACTCGCCGACAGCAAAACATCGGAATTCTACAATTTCCATGTGTTCAGCAAATGGATTTTCCTACAAACATCTGGAAAAATCAATCCAATCGTCAATTTCCCCTGCAAACGAGAAATACGTCAGCAAGAGCACCAGAGATGCGCCAACGACTCTCTCAAGGAGATTTAAATTTCCGCGCAAAGAGCCTACTGTAGCTGAGAGGTCTCGCCACGAAATGTTGTTTACGCCAACTCGCTCGTCTCGGAATTGTTCCCAAAAGCAATTTTTCGATTTTCGAAGCGTTTTCACCGTGTTTTATCGATTTTCCGTGGATTCTTTTCGCTTCAAGTCAACATCCAACCGATTTTCATCGCGTTTTATCAACTTTTAGCGCTAAATTGGCTTCAAAAGTCAAGTTGGAAGAAATTCTTTCGACATTTTACCAATTTTTGCTCAAAATTCGATTTCTTCTCGATTCTAACGGTTCAATTTTTACAGATAGACAAACTGAAGCGTCCAACAAGAGACCCCAACAGCCCGCCCGATTCAAAGCGGATGGCTGAAGCATCGAGGAAGGCAGGCGAAAGGAGAGGAGGTCAGGGCGGTTGTGACCCCCAAATGCTGGGCATGGCGACCCAGTCGGGGGCGAGCAACAACCTGGCCACCTCCTCCTCTGCTCCCTCATCCACCCCAACAACCAACCAAACATCATCCACCAAAACCAACGGTACTACAACAACCAAGGCAGAACCTAGTAGTTCAACTTCCACATCCAACACCAGCAACAACGGTGCAGCAGCAGCTAGCTCATCTTCGTGTTCAACGGCTTGCGGAGAACCGATTTTGGATCCATTCAACCCAGATGAGGAGACGATCAAGGAGTATAGCGAGCAGGAGCTCCGTCAGGCAATTGCTGAAGGAGAAGAAGCTTTCAAGGTACTCCCAGAATCTCTCCAAGACCTGATCAGACAGGGAAGATACGAAATCCTAACGGACAATATCTTCACCGAAAGAACGAACGAAGATGGAACCGAATGGAAAGAGGAAGCAGCGGATAACCGCATCGAACCAACGGAAGGAAGACAACAAGTCTGTCATGAGGAGGAACAAGCTCTCTCAAAGCCCGACATCGTCCAAGCAGACATCGGCGACAACTACAAGAGAGACAGAGCCCCTGATTGGAACTACTCCGCTAGAGACGAATGCGAGAACCATCAATGGTATCCAGCAGCTTCACCACAAGAAAAACTCCCAAAGGATAAAGTCAAGAGACTGGTCGCGTCGGAAACACCGGAACGAGTCGCTTTATTTCTTCGACATTTCGTAAATCAGCAGAATGCAAAGGAAAAAGATCGACTGGAAGATCATCCAGAGAACGAAACGGTTTACACCACAGTCCCACCATCGGAACGTTCGGTTCTCTACATGGCTGTCGAGTACCTAGGAGGATCCTACTATTTAACTCCAATCCATTTGGAAGTAGTCGGAGGAAAACGACCTAGTCTTCACTACATCACGCTGAACCAGTCGTCATTCGACATGGCTTCTAACAAGTTCTTCAACATGGATCAAGTGGAAATCGGCGACATCTTCATGGTCGATGAGATCATCCCGAATCCATCAAAGAAGAGGGAACCCATGATCACTGATATGGCCTACGTCGATGATCCGAAGCACCACAAATTTTGGAAAGTCAGAAAAGCAGCCAGAGTACCAAGAACACTAGCCAAGGATAAGATCGCTCTTCACTGGATCCCGAAGGACTCTCAACAACGGAACGCTTATCTCGTGGAAGATCTAGTATCCCCAGCTCTGCTCTCACAAAGACTGACTCCACCCAAGTTTGTCAAGGCCCGAGAACAATGGCTCGAGGTCACAGTGATGACTCCACCAGTTCAGCCAGGAAGAAACATCAGAGGATACGACCCAGGATCAGAGGAGGAAGATGCTCTCGAACTGTTTAGACCACACTGTCCAGTATGGAATATTGGCCCGAGAATCATCGAATCCAGACCACTTTCTAAGGAAAGCAAGGAACTGATCGACGAAGGAGTTATGCAATTCTCCGAAAACGGTCAATTAGAAGATCGCTCATTCCAACGAGCAGCAAGATTGATCCGATTTGGCGCATATGCTCAAACAGCAATGGTCAACTATCGCTATGATCCAAGATCATACTCAGGATTCGTGACCGAAACCACCAAAAGTCAATTCGGGTACACCCTCGATATCAACTTGAAGAACCCAACGACATTCCCAATCCAAACAACACAATGGAGATCAGGAACGATGGTAACTGTCAAACGGAATCAAACGATCATTCCCGGACGTGTACTCAGCGTCATCGATTATAAGGACGGAAGATTCCGTGTCATTATCCGTTTAGCCAAACGATATAATGTGGATATGAAGTTCTATTTCGAGCAAACAGTTTTCGTCCAACACAAATCACAGGACATGGAGGAGTACTTGAGGATGCAAGTCGGAAGAATGGTGCCACCTGACTACACAGTCAACATGACCGCGATGAGAGTCTGGGCCGCCACACTTGGCGCAGATCCGATCACGGACCGAGAGGAAAGAAGAGTGGACACGTCTTATCGACAAGGCGACTTCACGTCGACTGCTGAACAAGGAAGAGTACTGGAGTACATGAACGATCGTCGAGTTCCAGGAGTTATCGTGCACTGCGCCTTCGGCGCAGGCAAAACCACCACCCTCGTCACGTCGATTCTCCACCATCTAGTCTCGCACCCTAAGGCCTGGGTAGCCTACACAGCTCAATCCAACATGGCGGTTGTTCAGGCAGTGAAGACTTGGGAAAAGTGGGATCGAAAGAAGGAGGTTCGAGCAGTAAGACTCATGACTGCGGCAAATCGTGATCGTATCGACAATACTCAACACACATTGATCGACCTACCAGTCTTGCTGTGGCAGGTATTACATGCCGACTTCCAGTACTTCAACTTTTCTGGAATCTCACAAACGCCACTCAACATCGCTGTAACAAGACACCTCGAGGCACACAAACGTATCGCCTACAGAGAGATCCGCTCCAAGACTCTCCGAGATGCGTGTCGAGCTTCGTACAAGAAGGACCCGCCAACAATGGGACTCCACGAATGCTTCGTCAAAATCTACAAGCCGACTCTATTCTTTGGCACCACCACCAGCCTACGTCAGACATTCTCCAACAACGATTTTATGAATAGCAAGAAGGACAAGATCTCAGTCATTGCAGTGGACGAATCATCTCAACTTCCACGAGCATCATTCACTGCACTGGTCTTCACGTTCCCAAAATCCAGAATGTTCCTGACTGGTGACTCGAAACAGCTCCCGCCATACTCAGAGACAAACACTCCGAAAGAGTTGGAGGACTTCGCTGGCGCTTGGTTCCAACGAGCTTTTGACAAGAAGGTACTTCCAGTTGTCAGCATTTCAACTGTATTCCGCTGTCCGCCGTACATCACCAAATGGCTCTCGGAAACATTCTACAACTCCACCCTGAGTCCACCAAACGGATTGTACTACGAGGCAAATGAACTCGGATGGCTCCGATTCCCATCGCCCTCTCCACTGCAGTTCATCAATACAGTATCTGAGGAATCACGCGACGGAACATCAACTCGCAACCTCAAGGAAGCGCTCGTATGCAAGAAGCTAGTAGACCAACTCCTTCAGTTCATCGATCGAAGGAACGTAGCGGTCGTGTGCTTCTACCTAAGCCAGGTCAGTCTTCTCGCAGGACTGCTACCACGTGGAGTGCACGTCACAACTGTGGATGGCGTCCAAGGCGCCGAGTTCGATTACGTCGTCGTCTGCACAACGCGTTCCCTCGACTTCCCCAAGTCACGTTTCGTCAACTCCAAGGAGCGCACCAATGTAGCATTGTCAAGATCGAAGAAAGTAACATTCGTGCTTGCCAATCGATCGGCCACTCACAACTCCAAGGATTGTTGGAACAAGATATACCTGAAAGTCCCCGAAGAAGCATGTCCTAATCTGTCTGATCTCCCGGCGATCAACCCATCGGAACGCGAGCTCTCAGCACTAGCAGACAGTCTACGAGAATCCGAACACACCTACGAACGAGTAAGCGAGCGCGGACCCTTCTCTCCAAGAAGATAAGTCACCAACAAGGACAACTTCAACAAGGACAGCAGCTTCATCACCAGCAAGTTCGACGACCAGGACAACCAATACAAAGGACCAGTTAATTTTCTAGTAAATCCCCGTTTAATTACCCATATCAACCCGTATCCCCAGTAAATCCCATCATTTTTCGGTCCAACCCTTCTAGTTTAATTACCCTTTAAAAACCCCTATCGTATAATTACCCTTTTTCTGTCTAATTACCCACATCCAAAATTATCACACCCACCCAACCCCTACCCAACACCTTGTAAAGGAAAAGCAAAGTCAAAGATTCCCGAAGAACGAGTATTCAATCACTCAAGCCAAGGACAATCCATCCAAACCAAGCTCAAAAGCACATCAACATGCTCAAAGCGACACCATCACCGTCAAGGACGTCAACAAATCCAAAAAGGACAAGCATCCATCTCAAAGGACTCTAAGTCAAGGAAGGACGACACATCAGCATCACCAGCCCAAGTTATCCAGCTGTCAAGCACGGAGCCAAGCCAAATGCTCATCGTCTTCTTACCTATTCCCGTGACCACTGCATCAACATCAGGATTCTTTTCAACGGATCAAAGCAGTCGGACATGCAACTCAATCAGTCACACGAGAGACGCCTACAACGTCAGGATCACTCCATACAACTCCAAGACAACTACCGTCCTCCAGTCAGCAACAACATCGCTCATCAACATTAACACCCGAGGACGTGTGTCCCGTAAAAAGGGAGGTGTAAGGGTTCCACCCTTACGCTATCGCTATCCCAACATGGATTAATCTTGATTCGCTCTTACGGTTTCTAGACCTGCTTTACTTTCCCCTTTTTCCCTTTCACCCTTGTCTGCGTCTCCCCCAAACCCATTCTCCCTCATTAATGTAAGCGCGCCCTAGCGCACTCTCCCTCCACCGCCAATTATTAATTGTTCTACTTACACCCGCTAAAGTCTCTGCGTCTCCTCGCGAGAGGGGGTATAAAAGCGCAGGTTTCACCATTCTAGGTTACAGTTCTTCCCGTTTGGCCAACCTCGTTTTTCTTTATTGATTTTTGCCCTTTGGCTCTTTCTCAAGGCTTACTCTCCGCATATGGCTTTAGCGCACTCTTTAAGTGCAATATCTTTTATTGTTACTTTTAGTTTAATAAGATAAACATTACTAACTCCGAATTCTCGTTTTGTGACCTAGTTCCCAGTGTGACAGCGTCACATACGATACATCAACCTCAGATGTATTACTATGTGCTCCAGATAGGCACCCTGTTACGTGGTTTCAAAACAAATATTTAATTTATATTCCTATATTTTCCATGTTGGTCAACGCAATCATGCTTTTTGCTCAAAGACTTTCAAGAAAATTTTGGAAAAACTCGGTCTTCGCACAAGTCAGTTCTAACAGCCAATTGAAACGTGAAAATGCTCTGATCCGACAAGCTTTTTTTATTGGAGGCTATCTTTCTCTGTATGAGATATTGTATCTGCATACTAGACTCTACCCAGTAAGATCACACAATTCCACTCATAAAAAACAAAACTTTAGGAATCATTTCACTCGATGCCATTCGAATTTCAAACTATTACATACGACTTGCGTTTACTTGCTGTTGGCTCTTTGAACTTCTTCGTTTATTTCGTCCTTACAAAGTCTACAAGAGGATTTGTTCTGAATTTGCTTGGCATCAGTTCCAAGAAGAATATAAAAATCAGCATGAGTCAGACAACAGCAAAAACTTAATCCAATCAACTGTTTGTTTATAAATTTTTAATAATGAAGAATCCACAGATTCGATTTCATCGAGGTTTCTAAGAAATTAACTATCATGAGCGGCAAATGGCTCTGAGGGTCTGAAAATGAAAAGCTCTGTGAAGCTACTTGTACAACTTTAATTTCATTTCTTTCCGAATCATTTCGGGTCTTATCACATCTTGATCTTTGCCCTACATCATGCTTTCTTCCAGCAAATTCTTGAAAGGCCATTCCATTCCGTGATTTTTATGGCCTCCACCTCTTTAGGATTAGAACGAAAGTGAAGGGGGCAGATTTGCAAGTCACTAGGTGTGGAACTTGTGACTTTATCAACTCTTTCTTTATTTCCTTCTTTTACCGGAGCAGGCACCTTTCGGCCGATGTGGACCGCTTGGTTCCTGCTCCCAGTACAGGGCATCTTCAATATTGCCACTACACTTTGCCTCATCTTCGATTTGACGCTTCTTTGTTGTGTACTTTTACAAAGATTCAAAAATAAAGAACATGGTCCATTCGTATACATTGTTTTCATGACTACTGCTGGTATTATGAGTAAAGTTAGCGAACTATTTATGGTGAACTCTTGGCCTCTATTTGAACTGCTCAACGTGGATGGTGGCTATGAGAGTTACAGACAGTGGATTGGGAAACAGATAACGTTGCTTTTCACGTTTTCTTATCTGGTTCCTCTTTTTCTTAACTGGCTCATGACTATCCACCGGATTTCTATCTTCATTGCTCCTGTTAGAAGTTCAAAGTGGTTCAGTGAAACTAGGCTGCTTCTTTACAGCTGCCTTATCATTATTTCTGTTTTGAGCTGGTTACTTATCCCATATTTCTCTTCTTGCTTCTTGAATTTCAATGCACTAACAAGTCGAGTAGAGTCTGCATGTTCTCCGGGAAGACATCCGGTATGAAATTTCAGGCTAAAAGCCGCTGTTTACACAGGTTTACAGATTACTCTATTGCAAAACAAGTTCCTGATTTATGTTCCAATGACTTCTACATTGGTGAACTCCTCTATGATCTTGTATTTGAAAATATCGAGAGTTATGAATTCACGAAGCTCGGAACTCTCTCAAAACACCGTGAAGCGAGAAAACAATATGATTCAACAAACCTTGACCGTTGGAGCATATCTATCGGTCTATGAGATTCTATACTTGCATCTCAGACTGTATCCCGTCAGTAAATTCTTTTCAAAATTAGTTGATTCGAAGTATTCCTTTTAAGCAACATTTCGAAAGTCTATCATTGGAGCTCCAGTCAACTTCTTATGATTTGCGACTGTTTGCAATTGGCTCGTTGAATTTCTTCGTCTACTATGTTCAAACAGAGTCTACTAGAAATTTGGTTCGTAGCACATTAGGATGGAAAACTTCAAACAAAGTTGGAGTTTTGCCAACAAACGCCTCTCGTAGTTGAAAAAAGGACGCTATAATAAATCTTTCCATGTTGTCTACTTATTTCTGAACTTTCTGTGCCGTTTTCATTTTCATGTAAAATATGTTCCTTCTCCTTTCTCAAATCACTTTTTCCATAACTGTATTCTGTTTATTAATTTATGATATCACTTTGTCCATCTCTACTTTCAAACACCGTTTAAAAAAAAGAGATGATGTTCCATCTGTCTATATTTGTTCAATGACATTTTGTGGGGTTCTCAATAAAGTTACTCATTTGATGTTGATAGATGGATATGTCCTCGCAAAAACGATTGGAGGGGATTATGCTTATGAAGGTTTTCTAGTATCTTAAAAAATACTTTATCAGCGATCATTCAGAGTATCGCTTGTTTTTTGGGAAACAATTATCGTTAGTGTGTACTTGGGGCTACTTGACGCCTATATATTTCAACTGGTTGATGACCATACATCGTGTGATAGTTGTTTTATTCCCAATGAAAGCCTGGTTTTTTGATGAGTTGAAATTGGCTTGTTATTGCCTTATGATAATGGTGTTCGATGGGTATCGATGTAAGCTAAACTTCCAAGTTTCAGGCTGCTTCATTTATTGATCTTGTCATTCCATACTATTCCACGTGTTCTATCAACTTTCATGCTCATCCGGCAACCTGGATTTCTGCATGTTCTCCAGAGAGGCACACGGTAAAAACGGAACATAATATACTTCGATTGAAAAAAAATTTAGTTGACGTGGTTTCAAAACAAGTATACAATTCATTTCCCTGTCCCTGCTATGATTGTCAACTTCTCTCTCATTTTCTACATGAGAATCAAGAGAAAAAGATCGACACAATCGCACGGGAAGCGTGACAAAGCAATGATACGGCAAGCTTCTTCAACAGCTATCTACCTATCCATTTATGAAATCGGCAGTTTGTACATTCGTCTACTCCCTGAATCGTTTGACTCTTGGTCATTCGATCTCAAAGATGCATTTTATTTTGCTCGAATTCTCACGATTTGTTCGCTGAACTTCTTTATTTATTTTATGATCACTAGAGCAACGCGGCAGATTATGAAGGAGTTTTGCGGGATTTCGAAAATGAGAAATATTCTCACAACTGTCACTTTATAATAAATCTTACTTCTCCACTCCTTCTAAACTTCACATCGAATCGCATAGAATCAAGAAATTTTCCTGTATCTCCAAATGATTTTTACACCAGTCTGTTGTTTTTCCATGATATTTGATATCCTCTTGTTTTATGCTACGTTTATGGGGAAAACTATTGCGTCTACTCAATTCATCTACATGTTCTTTTTCATTATAACTGGCCTCATTGGTAAAGTGGCAGGTCTATTTATGTTGAATGCAGTTTGGTTGTCACATAAACTAGAAATGCCATATGAGGAATTTCGAGAAAATTTTGGGAAAGAGTTGACGCTGTTATCTACATTTGCCTATTTGGTGCCTTATTTTTTAAACTGGGTAATGACTATTCATCGAATAGTTATTTTTGTATCGCCAATTGGAAGCAAATTCATGTTCACAGACATAAAACTGATCGCATACAATCTCCTGATTACGGTAATACGAAAAAAAAAAACGATTAGAAAAGGACTTTTTTTCAGTTTCTAGTATTTACATCTCTAGTCGTTCCCTACTACTCGCCTTGCTCAATCAACTACAATGCATTAACTGGTATTTATCAATCAGCATGCGCTCCGATACGTCATCCGGTTATTCTGAATTCGATTTTCTGCCTATAACAAGCTGTTCCAGATCACATCTTTTCAGAACAACAATACATTTTACGTGCCTTTGAGCTCGATGATGACTAACGTCGGCATAGTCATTTATATGCGGCTAACAAGAAAGTCATCAAAATCTTCAATAGCAGAAAAAACCATACTTCGTCAGGCAATCGTAGTGTCCACTTATCATTCTTTTTATGAGATTGTATTTCTTTTGATCAAACTTTTTCCGGTACAGAAATAGAATGAGTAGTGTAATTCAGGTTTTGCAGAAGCAATATGCTGCTTTACCAATCGGTGTACAAGCATTTATCATGGAGCTTCGATTCTCTATTGTGTGCCTCTTTTCGTTTGTGCTCTATTTCATCGAAACCCCCTCTACAAGAGAAATTCTGATCAAATTCTACTGGAAAAAGAAAAAAAATACACCAAGGACCTCTACCATAACCCTAGCGTAGATTTTTCGTTCGTTTAATTTTCACACTATTTTTATTCGCGTTTTCTATGAATCACATCATAAGTATTAAAAATTGGCGAAGGAGGTGAGACGGAAAAGTAATTTTCATATTCAGCTGTGTTTTTCCGTGTTGATTATTATCTCGGAGTAACTTTGTTTTCGAGGGGTGAATTTCTTCTCGTTATTGCTCAGTAACTCTGTTCTTTGTTTCTTTCCGGATTCGAAACACAACTTTGGCGATCATGAAATTATATTTCGTATTCAAGGAGTCCATAGACAGTACTGTTGAATACTGATTTCACAACTTGCAATTTCAGCATGATCACCGAAATTCCAGCTTTCCACATTGTTTTTCAAATTTGTTTCTGCTTTCTTGCTCTGATCTTTCTAATTTTTGATTTTCTGTTGTTTCTCATGGCATTATCTCACCGAAAAGACACAAATTTCCCGATTGCTTATCTGGTTATCATGACGTTTTGCGGGATATTTTGCAAAATCGCATTCATCACAGATTTTGTTACTTACTTGGTACTATCAGAACTTATATACTTAGGTGAAGTTGAACAACTTTTCATCAACTATTGGTCTATTTTCAGACTACCGTGAGTATCTTGGAAAAGAGATCACTTTAATTGGTACGTTAGCCTATTTTGTTCCCATGTTTATGAGTGTTTTGATGACATTCAATCGTCTGTTTATTTTACTGAGGCCTACTAGTCAGACTATGTTCAGTCAAAAACGAATACTGCTGTATAGTATCGGCATACTGGTATCTTTGAAAAAGCTCAGACATAAAATAAGATTTGAACCCTATTCAGATTGTTTGTCTAGCTCTACTATTAATCCCTTATTTTTCAACTTGTTCAGTAAACTTCTTGGCGAAAAAACTCGAGTTTCAGACAGGGTGTGCACCTGACAAGCATCCGGTGAGTGAACTTGCTTTGTTTAAGCAGAAAGTGATTTGTTAAATGCAGATAACCCGATTTACGAATGTTCATCTCATCTGGATTCCGACAACTCTCTTATCAATCAATATTATCTTAGTTTTGCATCTTAAAGCAGTCCGCTATTCTGTCTATTCAAAAATCCTACACAAGACATCTACAGTGTCCACTAATAGCTCAGGACAATTGTTGCAAAGTCAGAAAAAAAGAGAACAAATTTTGATGCGACAAGCACTGGCAATTACATTATACTTATCATTCTATGAAGTTGGAACTTTCTTAATGAGAACATTTCCAGTAAGCCTTTGTTGATTTAATTAGGTTGAAATGTTTTGAAAATAGCAGGTAACCTATTCAAATCTACCCGAGAAAATACGAGATGGGTATTTTTATTTTCGTCTCGAAAGCATATGTGGCATTAATTTTTTTGTATACATTGTGGAAAGCCCGTCTATCAGGAAATTATTCAAGAAATTTTTAAACTCTCCAGTAAAAAAAGTGAGCATCGGACAAAAAGGTAACATTGTCGCGGAACATCGGACACCTGGTCAGAAAATATCGACTATTAGTTCCAATACATAATATCCTTATTCAGTTTTTATGTGCATTTGTTTTCTTTTTTAATAAATAAAAGTAACCCTGATTCTCACCCCTTGATTGAGCAGATCACTAAATGCATCCATTGAAACTTTTGTCGTTCCCGGTACTTCTCCAAATGCTGGTTTATATGTATTTTGGGCTGAAAATTTCATGTAAAAAATTCTGAACTTTTTTTTGTTCTTACGTCTTGTTTGTTGCGGTTTCTGTGACGTATTTTGTGTGTATGGTGGTGGTTGAGTGGAAGGAGGCGTCTGTTGCTTTTCGGGATAATTCGATAGAAACGCTTCAAAATCGGCTTGGGAGCTCACTTGGGAAACTGGTTTCGAGTCTGAAACGTTCTATTTCTAAGAGATAGCTTGCAATCACATTTTTGAAAAAAAAACTTTTCAGAACAAAATCAGAAAAGTCGCGAACAACTAGCTCATAATAAAGAGAATTTTGAAAAGTATTTCAAACATTCTTCGATTTCTAATTCCAATAAATTTCAAGCAATAAATATTTAATAACTCACTTGCTGCTGATGGATTTCTCGTGTTCGGTGGGGTAGTTGTAGTTTGCGGTTTCAATGGGGTAAATCCTCCTAATAAGTCAGAATTAGACCACGAAGACGTGGCAGAACTAGCGGTGTTCAAATTGTTCGCTGAACTTGTTGGTTTGATTGGAGCTCCGAAATCAAAATCCACCAAATTAGCCCCACTTGAGCTGTCCTTTGGCACTGACTGAATTAACGAAGGTGCCTCGTTTGAAACCGACCCTAACCCCAACAAGTCATCAATCGCTGGGGCAGGTGAAGGATTTTTTCGATATTGAGAGCTTGTCATAGAATCATAGTCCGAGCTGGCTGGTGTGGGAGCAGATAGTATTGGAGTTTCATTAGCAGGAGACAATTCATCATTCCCACCAAGAGTGAATCCATCAAGAAGATCAGCGGCTTGGTGAGCGGAATCTTCATGTGAATCCAAAAGAGCCGACTCTCTCTGCTCTCGATGATGTGATGGTTCGTTACTATCGGCAAACTGGAGCGAATCAAAGAAATTGCCAGACGATGATGACGCTTCTGTTGCTTTCGTGCCACTTTTTGAGCGACTACTTCGAAGAATTGGAGATTCGTCTTCTGAATCTAAATCACCATATGATCGTTGATAGCCGTCTGAAAAAAAAGTATCTGAATGAACAAACTGGGAATCAACGCATACCTAGTTCTCTCTCATTTCTCACACATAGTAGCTTATATCGATCGAATTGAAAAGCATTGAGTGTCGGCATCCGACGTGTTGCGAAGTTGATAATCATCCTAAAAATTATGAAAAACATTAAAGCTAGAGTTAAAAAAAATAGTAGTTTGATTTACAATTAAAAAACGTTTGCACTGGCTCGCTTGCCTTCCTAAGTTGAAAAGGAAAACCGGGAAAATTCAATTTTTTTTCTCTTTTGGGTTTGAAACGAGAAGTCGGAAAAAGGAGAAACTTGATAGTTCTGTGACCAACACAAATACGCTTTTTTTTTGTTATATTTTTACTGGCTGGCTTTTCCGGGCTGCCATTCTCGTTTTCCCCCATGAAACCTCCTACCTCAAGTCCTGAATAGGCATTGCCGAAGCCACCACTTTCGAGATATCAATTTCTGACGATGTCAGCACGATCGAGTTGTCGTCGGATTCCAGGAGTTGTGTGTTGAATTTGGCAGCAAGGATAGGATGCTTCTAGAAGTTCAATAATTATCTAGGTGTTTTTTGACAGAAGTAAAGAGATTTTTTTAATTGTCACAAAGCAACTAAATTTATGATCATTCTTTTTTTTTAATTAAAGAGCATAATTGAACCTCTAACCCCGGGTCAAATTGGTCCAGATTCGAGCTAGTATAGAGAAAGTTAAATTTATAACGAAAGTATATTTCTGTAGCTGGTGACAAAGGGTTCTTGTTGTTACTGGAGGAAACTTATACTCATGGGAATTTGGTCATGTTGCCTTCTACTAAAAACGAGGTTTTTTTTCATACCACGTCTGACTTTTTTCCAATGAATATAACGACATCGTCCACTGTTTCTGCCGATTCCATTCCAAAAACTAACTGTCCTTGTCGATTCCTACACGAACTCGCTGAATATTCCAGCACTTTCAGTTGATTGGCACCTTGTTGTACAGCAACGTAGAGGTCACCGTCAATGAGCAATGTTCCCGGCTCCAAAATTATCTGAGAGATGATTGCGCCAGTTTGTAGTGCTTGTCTTCTCGTGTGCAATTTACAAATATGTTTCGTTTGCTCTAAAAACAGGTGGTATGTGTTCGGAAGACGATCGAACCGATTTGGGAGTGAGTCACGCATGAAGTCAGAGCACCTCGAAATGGAACGGGATGCAATAAGGCAAAAAGCAGCGGTGATTTGAACATTTTCTGAAAATAACAAATATAATGCGAAATTGAAAAAAAAACTGGTTAGGAATCAGCCACTTCTGTTTCATAATATCACAAATGCTCCCATCAACTAGAGAAACCGTTCGAAATTGTAATACTCACCGTCACTTCCAAAAATTACAATTGCAGCGTCATTAGTCAGGAGACAATACTCGTTAAGAATCTACAAGTTTGGTGAATTTAAAATTATATATTTTTCTATAAAATACCGGAATTAAGGATTGAATAGACGGATACTTTGGAACTCCTCCTTTTGTAGTTGTTCCCATTGGAACGTGTAACGACTTGGCGTACCCATCTAGTTTGAGTGGCCTGAAAGTTTTGATTTTAATTTTACACATACTGAAGTTTAGAAAAAAACTTACTCAGCGTGAACATTCACCACGACATAAGGCTGACAATCGATCATCTCTCTAACGACCGCGGTTTCGGCTTTCAGAAGTCCATCTTTTGAATTGTGCAACGTATCGGCAAGCACAAGTCGATTTGTGAGCCAAGTTAACCGAATATCATCGTCGCGATGCTCAGGCTGAAGAATATATGAATCGTTTTCATTCGGATTTGATGTGAATTTTCGATACATACTTTTATTGACAGTTATCTCAACAAGTTGTAGTGAATTTCGTTTAGTTGGGCTTTTTTTAGTAATGATCTTTCTTGGGAACCAATCATTTTAAATCTGATACTCACCGGAGTAGTAGGCCCTTGAGATTTATGCTCTTTTACGAGAGATTTTCCGAAATTCTTCAGGTTTTTTGCCAAACTTGAGCCTTGCCCACGGAGTGATTCCATCAGACCAAATGCAGATGTGGTGGCTTGCTGGAATATACTGGAAATTGATGAATAAAACTAAAATTTCGCAACCTGAGTCCATTTTTTCTCTTTCTGTGGATCTTCTTCGAACACCATTTATCGATGGAAATGATTAAATTAAACGGGTCCTGAAAATAAATAATATATGTTGTATTATTTAAATTGAAAAGGAGAAATCGTCATTGAATACACTAAAAGCTGGCTGAAAACAAGTTTTTGGAATAATGCAAGCGCGCCCTACTTGCACGGGCGAGAGAATGGGAAACTGCAGAGAAGACGCTGAGACGCAGTAGCCACTAGTATTAGAAGTCTTCTCATTAATGCTCATTGACTTTCTGCTGGATTTTGAAATGAGGAAGTTAGACGAAAACAAAATATAAACTAATGAACCACAGAGCTACACGCTAATATATGAAACGTGTAGATAAAACTTACAAAGGTTACACCAGCGAAAGAATCAAATGAAGCCGACAGAAAATTCGGTGGGAAGACCGGTTCTTAAACAAGACGAAAAGGGATATGAAGAGAAAGTGTTTCAGACGAACATTCTGTTGAAAACCTACAGATTCTCAGATAAAGTAGTCTGAGATAGAAATTAGTTCCAATTTTGGTGTTAAAAACTTATCAGTCGCTGCTGCGCAGTGCATTCCGTTGTTCTACGACTCATTAACTTGCTGTCAACAGCAGTAATATGGAATAGGGATTGAGCCATGCAAATAATTCTCCCCAATTGGTAGTGTGGACATTGTTAAGTTTAGCAATATTTTGTTATGAAGACATTGCTAATCTGTGCCGCAATGTCTCCAAAAAAAGCAAGGCTATAACGAAAATCATGGAATTTTAGTCTGCATGGTCGTGAGTTCGAAGGCTTTTGGAGCAAGATAGGAAAAAAATCTGGTTCAATTCGTTCATTCGAAAGTAAAAGAATATTAGAGATCATGAAGTTTGACAGGCTCAGTGTAACGTAAGTCGAATAGAGGTGATTTCTTCGGAAAGGTTCTGTGTCTTTTATCTGTCCTCAGAAACGGTACTTCGATGTTGGTATTGGCTGTCTGATTATTCCTCGATCTGGAAACAGTCAACCGATTGCAGAATGAAATATACATGACAAGAAAGTCTGGCTTGACTAAGGAATGAAGTTTGTATTTCTTTTAAATTAATGCATTCTATGAGACATTTTGAGAAAACCCACTCACAAATGCAGCTTGCCTGCTTGAGGAACCTTTACAAATATCACGTTCAATGGCAGAAACAAAATATCTGAAAAATGATACAAAACTTGACACCTTTTTGAACGGTTTTGAACGATTTTTAGAGTCATGGCTTGTACCAAACTTCTAGGTTCCCGATTTATCTTAGCTTAAGTTGAGATCCTGTGGGTTCAAATGTTTTTCTGGTTACGAGCCCTACTTGTCACAGAGCGACTTCTTCACTTCTTCACCCTATTCACTAGTACCCCACCATCTTCCCTTTCCCATTTCGCCGAACCTAATCCTCACCCGACTCAATATAGAGTCAATGTGATTTGTAGAGAGCAGGTAGACGCGGCTGTACAAACAAACTTCATTACAGCCATTGACAATGCCCTTGCATTTTTCTCCTCCTTCCACGAATGCCATTCTTCTAAAAACTGTTCTGACAGGTTGCAAAGGAGAAAGTTTTAAAAAAATAGAGGAGAAAATCGCTAAAAACTAAGATGAATGAATAAGTTTAGGCATCGGGGTATGGAACCCATTTCACCTCGGTTTGGAAAACCCCGTGATCGACAGGCCAGTATTGTTCAGAAACCCAAAGGATAAATCAATTACGTTACCTTATTTAGAGCAATTCGTGGAAAAGCATCCGAAAACTGAAACTCCTTTTTTCGTTCATAATTATAAGATACCGCATACCCTCCTACCTTTTTTGCATTTCCTCTCATCACTCTTCTAAAGGAGCCGCAAAGTGTCCACTCAAGTTATGGGTGATGTAATTCATGGCCGGGGATTATGATTGTACAAAACTTTCTTGGGACGAGAAGAGCAATGGAATACGGGTAACGATTGCATCATGAGCAATACAGAAAAGTACCAATCGAGGTCAACTGAAGGTATTGAACGAGCTGTTTGGTATGGTTTTGTATGATTTTTGAGCCACCATATGAGATATCGAACCAAGATGCATTCCTATGAAACTGTCCAACTTTACGTTATTTGAAAATTGTCTTCCTTCTTTCACAACCATGAGTTTTCCGATCCCCCATTGCTTGAAGGCGTACATTCAGATTTCAAAAAGGCAATATGTCTTCTATCACACATCCATTCCATGCAATTTTACGACACTATAAACGCCTTGTTGGCTGCCAGTGAAATGCGGTTAGAAAGCGTGCGCGCAAAAGAGTACTGTAGGTATCAATGGGTCCTCTATGGTCGTCCCGTCTCCTACAAGCATTTGTATTATTCTCGATAATGCTTTCGTGCCTTTCACGGGAAACGCACCGCGAGAATTTTATCACCATCGTTATTATTGTGCTTTATCCATGTTACTCATAAAAAGCAGAAGAATCATCTTCCTTTTCTTTGATGTGAAATGTGGGGGGAAGTGATGATGGTATTTGCTATGTATGACTAAGTGATTGTACGGATTTTATGAAGGGTGTTTTGTGGAAAAGTTTGAAGAGTTGGAAAATTCAGGACAGAGGGGTTACGGTACCCTACGACATAGTCAAGAATTAAAAAAAAATTTATTTTCATAGTGAGATATTACTCCTGCCAACTTGTTTTGAGATAAATGCTTTTATTGAGATGGAGGTTTATTCGGGATCACAAACTGTTTTTTCTATGACGCATCATGATGCTCCAAACGTCACATCACGTCCCTTTTGAATTTATTCTCGATATAAAGTTTTCATTAAAACTGTTTAAGTTAAAAATAAGTGTACTAGCGGAGTTATTGAATTTGTGACGTTTCTTCTATGTTCGCTTGCAAAAAATCTTCATAAAACTTGTAACTCGATTCTCACTACCATCTCTTGTGAGTATCCAAGCGCCGACTTCATCTTCAAGTACACTTCCTCTCACTACCACGCAGCCTTTCTACAGTACCGTCCGTTTTCATATTAAAGTGGTAACCTGATATGATGTTGAGAATTGACGAGATGAATGAGGAATGAATGAGTGACAGGAAAAGCGTAGAAGGAGCAAAGGGAATAAAATGGGCCAGGTGGAACAATAGAATATATGATGATCGATCTGGTTTTTTTTGGAATTGGCAACGGCATAGCAAAGATGAAAAAGCAAATACAATCGTAATGACTGAAAGAAGTTATTGTTCTGAAATAATTTTATAATCTGAAAAAAAAGAAGAGAAATTAGGAATCATTCCCCCATCTGAGCTAAAGTTATGATTTCCTCTCAAACTGCTCATTCGGCCCCATGCACAGTTGGATGTCTACTGACCTTACACAACAAGTAGGTGAGATACCGGTAACTCACAAAGGGAAGCTCGCATGATCCTTCCACTTCTTTGCGGTAAGCCGTTTGCATGTACTTGTGAAGCAAAAAAGTTGGTTACGTCAGAAGTACCTGATATACCTATTTCATTAGGCAATAAACACCCACTTCGGAATATGTACGAATAGATTACGATAGGATTGGTATCCTGCAAACCTCGATTTGACTGAAAACGATTATAACTTGAAAGTGTATTAAAAATGGAAGCTAGCTCTATGAATATTTAATTTTAAAAAACATTTCTGGAACCAACAGAACTCAACCAGTTTGATTTGTAGAAGGAGAACCTTGACGAACTGTGACTAAAATCTATCTGGTCCTGTAAGAAATATGCAAGAACTGACTCCAGCAAAAGTGTGAAAAGGTGATTTTTGTGTGTTTAAAAGTGATGTAAAAGGATAAATATTTGATGATTTTGTGTGTTTGTTACAAACATCCCTCCCACCCTCATTTTCGGCACCAAATATTTGCGGTTTTAATTTTTGTCTATTTGTGTTCATACTACCCGCCTGTTTAGGTGTTCGTTTTCGCGCATTTGCTTCTGAAACCATGAGCCAGTAAACAGTTTATTTCGTTAAAAGAAATCAGAGCTAATCTGTAAAAATAACCCAGAGTATCCGCCCCTTCCCCTAAATCGCGTAAGGATCGCTTTGCACATTTGTGGGCGGAGCCTAATGTCCAACAAAAATGTCCAACAAAAAGTGTCACACTCAGAACTGCATTAATAACTCGGCTTGGAATAGAACTTTAGCTCTGAAATTTTTTGGGACCCATTGGAAAAGTCTGTCCCACCATGGTCACCAAACGGGGAAGTGATTGGAGGTCTGGGAGCCAGTCTATGAGCTCCGGAACGAAAAGTGTTCTTCTCAGAGAGCGAAAATAATGAATATTATTGACGTAAACTGAAATGAACTCGAATGACCCCAGATATGAAAAAGAGTGACGGAATAAATAAAATAAATCATTTCTAAATAAACAGAGTATTGTAAAATTGAGTCTTGAGGAAATTGGTCGAGATCGAAAAAAGTTGGTTTTTTGTACTAAAACGTTCTTTTTTTTTATGATGAAACATCATTTCAGACCGATTATTTTTATTTTATATCACGGCTAAAAACACGGCGCAGCCGTGTTTCTTACGCGGAGAAGCCGCGTCTAGCAATTCGAGCCGAAGGCGAGAATTGCTAGTCAGACACCAAACTCTGTAAAGCCCTGTTGAGCTTACCCATTTTTGTCATAAACTAGCAGTGTCAAGTGGATATGTATTGAAGAGTTTTGCCTGGTCCCTTCTAAAGAGTTTATATTTTGCTCAGTACGAAAAAAATGCTAATAGGTTGGAGAAAGGTAAAAGGAAGGGGAGGTTGGGTTGATGGGAGGTCAGGTTAAAGCCTTGATCCATTTGGCAAACAAATAAAAACCCCTAAGACTAATACTAGTCCTAAAGTGGTGATGGTGACTAATCGGTTTCTGAACGGAACGTGGCCCACTTAGAAAGTTCAGACCCGGAATGATTCGTACGGTAAGATTCTGGCTCTTTCCAAAAATTAGAGTAATGAAAAGTTATCCAGTTGGGAATCATGTAATTTTGAGAAAGTATCCGTAGACATTTACATTTTCAACCTTATTTTCCAAAATCCGTTGGTATCGAGCCGATTGTGATCTGTGTTCCAAATTCATTTGAATCTTAATATGATCGCCTGTTAGATTTGTAGCCATTGAAGCAAACTTGGTTTGAGTCTTAGAAAATTATGAGCTCATTCAAATTCAGGTAGAAAATACTGTTTCAGACGGTCACTCCCAGTGCCTACTATTCGTTGACACCGCCCATGATCGTTCCAGCAATTCAATTCAATTTTATGTATTTCATCACAATTCCCAATCTTCATTTTGACAAAACTGAAATGCTGTAGATAGAAATAGGTATATTGAGAGGAGAAGTAGGCTTCCTCTCTTGATCCACCTGCTTTCTCTATTTGCCTTACTATCTCGGAAACGAGAGATGGAATACAGTGCGCAGCTTGCGCAGGGCACCGTATTCTTCTCTTTTCCGAGTGAGACGTGCTCTAGATCCTCTTTTGACATTTTCTAATTTCTCATTTTCTCTGTACCGTCGATTTTCTATCCGATCTGCGTCTCCTGAAGAATACGGTATTCATTGAGACGAGACTTTCCCCCGGAGCACTCTTATGCTCCATTCCTCACGGAGCATAGTTCTCAATTTCTTTTGCAGTGGTAGTCAAAGTCATAAGACCTGGTTTTCCACAAGTTTTACTGGTTTTTTTGTCAATGATTACTGTATTGGTATCCCTTCATTGCTATTATCTGATTCGGTAGAAGAAAGAAACTTTGCACAATCGCGTCTAGGAAGGTTTCGACAGTAGTCGAACCTGAAGGCTTGTTATGAATGTTTACAATGCCTTGAGATATGATAATTTCAATTTTAATTTTTTTTGTTTCCTTGGAGAGTCCGCATTTCAGTCTATTACATTATTAGAGTTTACCCGAATCAGTGATCAGAACTCGGTTTTTGTGACCTTACTTAATTTCGCGAAAAACTAGGATTTTGAAAACATGAAATTCCAGAAAAAAGTAATGTGAGACTGAAAATTATTTCTCAAAAAGTTGTAGAGGAAACGATTACCATGAGATAAATTTCAAATGGGTTCACATCAGAGAATATTCACTAAAAGTCTGGAAAGCTAAAGCTTACAGTGCTTTCTTTAAAATTATATATTTACGTTCCCAGTTTTCAAATAATCAAGATCTTCACAAGGTTACAAAACCAGGTTTCTGATTTGGACAGTTCTGATTTGGGGGTGAGGGTCAGAGTCGTCCAGGCCTGATCCGAGATAGACTCTTGTTTTTTCGTCCCTTTGGTTTTTCCGTGTTGATTTAGCCGAAGTCTCAAGCAGATGAGTGTTCAAAATTCGTTTTTGTTTCAACATTCCCTTTCTTCTCCTCTTCTTTTATTTTACCTTTCATACCGCCGGCTATACACATGTGCCCGCATAAGTAGAACAGAAGCGGCTTTTCTTTGAAGATTTCTTCTACAAGTAGTCAAAAAGACAAGAGAAGAGGTGACCCTAAGAAAGCACTCGCCTTTCTTGTTTTGTAGTTAGTTTTTTGGAAAAGGCGATAAGTTCACTTGAGTGTTGCAATACTTCGCATGAGAGAATAATGTCGTTTTTCAGATACATATCGGTTGAACAAACTTGAGATAAACCTTTCGTCTCGATTTGGATAATGATTCATGTTATGACCGTTTTCGAGCTTTTTTTTCTGTTAGAGTGAATCTCTAAATAATTTTGACGTTTTGGATTCAAAATTAGGTCCCTCTTATTTGGATTTTGCTGTCGTTTGAGTTCCCTGTAGAAAGTGACACAATTTATCACCAGATGGTTTTCCATCTTTGCACCTATTGAAGAAATCATCTAAATGTCATCTAATAATTTTTTGTTCGTGTCATATCCATCACGAAACAGCAGAATATTGAGTTTTAAACCCATGGACACCATTCCAAATAGTTTCTTTCCCAAAACATGGGTAATAGGCGACAATAGTGTCAACTGATGACCAGGTCATATTGACATCTCACCTCAATACCCTACAATTTTCACTTAACTTTGTTATGACTATGATATGAACAGATTTTCAGTGACATATGTCTCAGAAGTACACCTGTTCATTCGGATTTGAAAAATTTATTAAATTTTGACAGAAAAAAATGCTAAAAAACGTATTCAATCAAACAGAAGTCCTTGAAACTCAAAAAAAAATTAGTTCAGAAATTCATCATTGGTCATGGTTTCAATACTAGGATCTACGTTTTATATCTGGTAAAGGTACTACGATATAGTTTCCTTTATTCTATGTCTCTGTCCTTCGCTTGACACTTTTCAAACTCTTTTCTTTTTCATACTCTGTTCTGTTCTTATCATTTCATATCAGTATCACGAACATATGATGACCCAATCTCTTCACTTTCTTCTACTTTTATGATAAGATAACTGAATTGGTCCCCCTCTGTTTCCTCTACGTGGGCTACGCAGTCTACCCTTGCATTAAGACCACGACGACATGAAACCCCATATCCATGTTAGTTCGCACTCTCGTGAAGGCACTTAACCGGACAATACACCTGACCAGTAGAGGGTGACAATGGGGGCAAGTGCTGAAAATCACAACACAGATGGATTAGTGTGTGAAAAAGAACCAGTGGGAGTCGGTGTGAGAATGTACTAGGATAATTTAGGTCTGGGAAACGAGATCTTCGCTATGGAACTAAACGAAAACCACTTGTGATGAAATGTAGACGAAATTCAAAAAAAATTCTCTATTCTTTTATTCTTTTTTCTTTACTGATCCAGCACATTTTGTTTTTTTGAGTTTTCATCATTGTCCAAAAACCCTCGGCTTCGATTTTTCATTATCCTAGTTCTCCACTATCAGAGCAACGACAAAGTAATAGTCAAAGAGTCGGCCTCGTTAGCTCCATTCACAAAGGAGCAGTTAATGACCCACTGTCTTATGAAACTCAAGGGACTATAAAGTGATAAGCCGACAAGTCGTTATCATATCGGTACTCCTTTCAGGTTTTCCTTTACATACTTAGTCATCTCATCCCATTACCCGTTCAACGCGAAGAAGTAATGAGTCGGAACTCTTTTCAACATCGTTTTTTGCGTATGAGTCAGAAGAAGGCGTTCGGGAAGTTTCCATTAATAGAATTTATAGAAGTTAAAAAATTGACTTCTTGGGTATGGGCAGATCCAAGTATTTGTGGATTTCACAACACAAGTAGGCGTCTTGCTCCTTGAGATTCCTCTCACTTCCCAGCCTTCGTTTTGGCATCAATGACCTATTCTTTTTAAATATCGTAAAAACACCCACTGTACCAGTCACCAAAAATGTTGATGAGAAGGCAGTCGGAAAAAGGGAATAGAAGAATAGCAGTTGACTGTGGGAAACTGTGGTGGCATTCGCTTTTTTTTTCATTGAAGAGGAAAATGTGACGAGAAAGAAGATTGAGGATTTTTCAAAATATGAAATGACATTCATGTGAGTCATTTGTAAAAAGTCAGATCGTGGTATGAGTTTCGATTTGGTCCTCGCCGAGATTAATGAATAATCCTACTTGAATGGCATCTCAAACGTTATCGAAAACTCGATTATTGGTGTTGAAATGTCTTCGATCATGAAGTATGTCCTGCCTGTCTTTGAACATGAGTTTCCTAAAAAAGTATATCATGGTACATTTGTTGCAACTTTCCCTTTTCTTGCCTATTCTTGCTCTTACATACTATACGAATCTAGGTCACAGAAGTAAAAGAATTGCTCATTCACCCTTAAAAGACCTTACCGCCAAGAGGAGGAGCCTACGCCATGGCGCGGTGCCCTATTCCATACCGAAGGGACTGTGGCGGCTGTACAAGATGACTCAAAAAGAGAAAGGGGCGTAACTCTCTGCGTCTACTACAAACTCCGTACTGTCTACCGCTTCTTCTTCCATCACCCTGCCTGTCGACACTCAACCCAAAAAAGGACAGAACTTAGAGGTTTGAGAGAAAAAGAGATCGTCTCCAGGCCCCTCTCTTATCAATCAGTGCTCTTTTTGCCTTCTTTCGTTGGCTGGTGTATCTCTGTTCTCTCTTCTTCTCACAGCTATCTCTTCCCTATTCACTATTCCATTCGATACCGTCGTCACATTTGATAACGAAGTCAGCCACACTGAGCACCTTTCCACCACTCTCCACACCAACACATATTGCTAAACACCCAATAGACACAAGGTGAATAGCTTCTATATCCATTCATTACTGATCGAAGGATAATGAGTTCACCATCGTTGAGCGAAGAGGATCTGTACTTGATGAAGGTGAGAAGAATATTACAAATGGCAGTCTGATTGGGGTTTAGTAGAAACTAAAATGAGAAAACGATCTAGTTTCTTTTTGCTTCCTAATCCGCTGTCTCCGAATCTGAAGTTCTGAAAAAAAAAAAGATTTTCTTTGATTTTGCAAAGAAATGGAAAATACTAGGCTCAACTTTCTGTCTCTTCAATCTTGCACCAAAATTTTTCAACTTGTCTTTTTGATAGGTGTTCCTATTTAGATCCCTGTTTTCATGAGGTATATGATCTTTCTCTTGGATTCCTTTTGTGGCCTTATAGAAGTTTTTTGAAAAGATTCCATCCGATTTTCACTACCTACCACATACCAAATTTCAAATGATTTCAAAAATCCCTGAAACTTTGAAAAAAAAATTCACACGCTTTTTTCTTCTCTATTTCCTTCCTCTCCAATACTAGGACTTTTTCATCCAAACTTTCAATATTCACAATTTTCCATAAGGGTACCTACGGAAAAATTACCAACAAAACAATGCTCTTATATGCTCTAGTTTTAGGAAACACAAAAATTTTTGAGAGAGTGGGACCATTTGAAATGTGATATCCTTCTGAGGCTTGGGCGCCTCCAAAGGGTGGCTCCTGGAAATATATTTTTCGGATGGTGTACTCCTTTTCCTCTCCTCCTTTTTCTCCCTACTCCTGCCCGCCATGCAAATATTTGACAATTTTCGACACACTATCAGTTTTTTGTTTGCTTTTTCTTAAATTTGTTTGCAGTGTTCCAAAAAGTTTCTGATAAGCTTCCGTTGGGACCTTTTTTCCAAATCGGCTCGTTTTGGTCCCTTTTTGCCGGATTTTTTTCAGAATTTAACTTAATCAAGCCATATCGTACAACTTTAGATAAGAGCTGAATCCTATCTACTCATTCTTTTTTTTTCGTTTCATCCCCCAATTACTCCGTGTTTTGTACTGTATATTGGAAGAATGAAATCATTTTGAAACGAAGAAAAAAGAGTTTTCTTCTTCCCACTGATAAGAAGACAGGTATACCCCACCCACGCCCCCTCCACTCTTCTGGCCTCTTTTACTCTCCTTTTACGATTATTGATTGAGAGTTTTTTCAAAAAGAGAGTGTAAAAATAAGAGTGACTCAGAAAAGAAATAGAAGATTCTCAAATGTAGAGTTTTTGGAAGATTTTAGAAAGACCAGGTGCGTCGACTACTGCAGATGTCAGAACACTTGTTTTCGAATGGCCATCTAAAGAGACATGTGAAGGGGCTATCGCCTCATCACAGATTTTTAACAGCTGTGATGAACACAGCCTCAGGGAAAAATTTGGGGAAATAACTCGAATATTGGGGTCCAAGAGATGTTCATCACGGCAATATTAACTGATGGGTACAGTGGTGAAGAAACAATTGGATGAGTTAGAAGTGATATGAGCATAACAGTCCTACTTGCTTGATCAATGTGTTCCCATTCTGTGTTTCATCAAATTTAACGTTTCTCATAAGATCGAACGCTATTATCTCACTGTTGGAATGATAACGAACGAGTACAGAGCAATAATATTAAACAGTAATCCAAGAATCTATCAGAACAAAATTTAAATTCATTGTTCATTTTTGAAAAAGAGTTTACACTCATTAATCAAGGAAAATAATTTCTATCCGTATTTTTCCAATTTTTTGATGAATACTGTAAGGACCCCTATTGGACGAATGAAGAAAGTAAAACGCTCTTGGTTTTCCAATATATTTTGTTTCAATTTCAAATCTTCTTATTCGCCTCATTTTCAACGTCATCGTCATCATCCAACAACCACTTCCTCTCGCCCTCTCATATATTGGATCTTAAAGAGATTCTCATCATGGTGTGTCGCACCATCTAAATTGCCCCGGGCCTTCTTTTCCGTTTTTCATTCATTTCGAAAATCTTGTCTCACTCTGCTTCTCTTCTCTCTCTTTATCTATCTTTTTTGTAATTCTATACCTTATTCCACTCCTACTCGTTTCTACACCAAAAAAGAAATTCGGGTCAAGTGGGAAATGAATAATAGCGGATAGGAGAGAGAATAAAAAACTCCAACTTCTTCTTTTGTAGGTCATCAAAGAAGAGCAAGTGTCGGAAGGTGAAGAATCCGACGCTTCGGTAGAGAACGCCACGAATACTTCAGATTCGGAAGACGTTGAACAGAACGTCAAGGAAAACAAGAAAGCTTCTCCTTCTTCTGAAGAGGAGTCAAAAATAAAAGTGAACAAAAAGATGCTACCAAATGCAACCTCAACCGGAGCAGCCACCGATGGAGCAGATGGTACTGGAGTTCAAATCGCCACTTCATCAGCGGCTTCTACTTTGGATTATACGGTAGGATTGAAGAGAAATTGTCACAAATGAAAAAAAAACTGGACTGATAAAGAGTAAATTCAGTCGTTTTAGGTGCAGAAAGTTCGTTCAGTAGTCTTGAAACTTTCCGAGTACTATTTTCTAGTATCAGTTTCTTGGTCACTTCAATGACGAGAGCCAAAAAGAGTCATTGTCAACTGTTATCAGTTCCAAAAAATGAATAAGAAGACCATATGGCTTGCTCTCTAACCGTCTGGAGCATCATCTTTTGATATTGATGAGTAGTCGAATGAAAAATGAGTCACTTTTTTCGTTCAATTTATTTCCTTTTATTTTGTTTTTTTGTTTCATTTTCACCAACATCCACATATAGCTTTTCTTCAATTAAATCTGCATCAAGTTGTTCGAATTTCTGATAATTAAATTAAGTGGGTTGAGATCAATAGTGTTCTCGAGTGTCGAAATTGAAAGGTTGAAGTAAATTTTGATGAGCATGAGGAATTAAAGGAGGACTGAAGTCCCAATTTTTTATTTTTGATTCCGGTAAATTAGGACATGCTGAACACTTTTTCCTCTTGACGCAAATGTCAAAAATCGCTCTGAAACGAGATATACCGCTCTAAAAACATGAAATCCCTTTCTGTGGCCGAAGTTTCTCCGCTACGTGGCCATACGTGGAATTGATTTTCACTGTTTTTTCCACTGGGGACCTTATTCTCAGATGCTTTTCCATCAATTTTGATGATTTTATTGGGGTCCCCAGTGGAAAAAACAGTGAAAATCAATTCCACGTATGGCCACGTAGCGGAGAAACTTCGGCCACAGAAAGGGATTTCATGTTTTTAGAGCGGTATATCTCGTTTCAGAGCGATTTTTGACATTTGCGTCAAGAGGAAAAAATGTTCAGCATGTTCTAATTTACCGGAATCGAAAATAAAAAAATGTGACTTCAGTCCTCCTTTAAGAAATACAACATCCAAGCTTCAGCACGATTTGATTTTCAGTCTAAAAGCCTTTTTCTCCCATTCAAGTAATTTTGCCATGACACCATAGGCTATAGTGAGAGAAAATCAGTGTTACGATTATGCAGGGCCATTCAAAAAATTTCTATCTCACCTTTTGACGAATAATAATTTTTTAATGCTTTAATATAAATGATGGAGTATCAAAAAATGAAGAAAAACAGAAGGACGCATGGAAAAGTGGTGTAAACGGATGATGGTGAAGGGAGAAAATGTGTGTCCACACAAGAAGGGGTCCTAGTGGGGGCAGGGCGTCCTTGCCCAAGAAGCCAAATATTTATTCAATTTCTATTTATTTATCCGAAACCCTGTCCCCGTTTTTTCACTAACCATATTTGAAGACACAGAGATGATCAAGATGGTGGATTTTAGGATAGTCGATCTGAAATTTTTTGAACTTCTCTTTATTCCATCTCAGCAAACCGTTTTCCCAGGTACGACCCTTGGGAAGGGGCGGGGCCATCGCGTGGCGTGGATACTGTAGGTAGGGCGTGTGGGATGGATAGGCCAGCGCGCGGGGGGCGGAGCGACATTGCTCTCTCTTTAGACTTCCCTCTCCTCCCCTTCAGTACCAGCAGAGTGTCTAGGAGTCTGAGAGATGGAACACCTTCCAAGGTTTATTTTTTCAAGAAGGTCCACACATGAATCCGAACACTCACCTGTTTGTCCAGACCGTGTTCTGTTTTTTTTTCGTTTGCTACTTTTGTTTTCTTCCGTCGGAAGGTCCTCTAAATATCTAAATATTTGTTGTATTTAAATATTTACATAATCCTTTCTCCACCTATATTGGCAAACTTTTGCAGGCAATGAACGCTCAAGACTATCTCCCCGCCTACTCAAATTCAACACTTAATTATCAAGCATATCAGGTGAGACAGTCATACATATTTCTAATTGAAACGAACACTCAATTAATATGATAACCCTTGACTATCTTAATTCTTGTGATTTTCAGTATCCATCTGCTACAAATGGATTACTCAACTACAACTACAATCAATATACAGCTGCGAATCAGCTGAGCTCCAACTATATCAACACTTCCAACTTCATGCAAGGAGGTGGAATTTCACCACTTGGTAAGTGAAGTTTTATGAATTCATTCTGCAATTTCTCTCATTATAGCTCAGATTATTCTGAGACTGTTGTTTTTGTTTTGCGCTTCAAGTCTATTAGAGTTTAAGTTTTAGTTTAATTCCGTGAGATAAAATTAGCTTTTCTGCTAAATGACTTGGTGTCATAGCCACGACTACTGAAATCGTCATTTTATTTCCCACTTAATTATTCATATCCAATGACTGATGTAACCCAACACCTAAGCATTTCCTTCCAGGCTTCACCACAAACCCGGCAACCAACTCAACCTCTGTGACCACCTCAACCGCTTCCGTCGTCAACCGATCTTCCGGACGGAACTCCAGCTCGACATCATCTACCATCAACGCAGCTGCCGGGTCACCAGTTGACAGGTCCTACTCAGGATCGGGAAGTAGTGGACAAGAGTTGACTGTCCAAGAATTCGCAAATGTTCAAGAAAAGATTAGACGTCAAGGAACCTATGGACAATCGAAGCCACCATATTCCTACATCTCTCTTATCACAATGGCTATTCAAAAGTCTGACAGAAGACAGTTGACCCTCTCTGAAATCTACCAATGGATTATGGAGCTGTTCCCATACTACCAAAACAACCAACAAAGATGGCAAAACTCCATTCGCCATTCCCTTTCATTCAATGACTGCTTTGTGAAGGTCGCTAGGTGAGAAGCTTTTTCTTTTATCCAAAGTTTATAAGCCTAGAGGTCAAACAATTTCCATATCAAAATTAATCGGAACCTCCTACCTCTTCCTCTTTATATAAATGTATAGTTTTTCTCAAGGACTACCTTTTCCCGACCGGGGCGCTGCGCCACATTTATAATTCAATGCGCTCTGTCCTCCCAGAAGTAGCCAGCGAAGCATGAAGCTGTTTAGATGAGGAATGATGGGAGAAGGAGGAAAAGGAGAGCGCCGGAACCCTTCTAATACCTAAATACAATTAGTCATGACAAATCGCTAACCGTTCATCTTTTTATTTTTTTCAACTTCACATTTTTGGGAAAAATGTCTGAGGAATGACGGTTTTATACAAAATGTACTACTTTCAAAAAAGAAACAAACCTAAATATTTTCAGATCTCCGGATAAGCCAGGAAAAGGCTCTTTCTGGACTCTCCATGAGCATTGCGGTAACATGTTTGAAAATGGATGCTATCTTCGTCGGCAGAAGAGATTCAAAGTCAAGGAGCGTGAGCCATCCAGAAAGAAGCGAAACGCACATTCTCAACAACAGCAGCACATTCCAAAAATTGAGATCAAGGAAGAGGATCAGAATGTGTCGACTACCTCATCTCTTGGAACCTACCCAATGATCGCTTCAACGGTTTCGAAAATTGACGTGAAAGAAGAACTGAAAGCAGTTCAAGATGTGACGTCGGCAGCCGCTGCTCCGGCGCTACTTGACCAAATCGGAGCTTCGTCGGCAGTCAATCACAGCCAACCCACTTCAGTTATCTCCAGTGTCGGAACACTTGGAGCAACACAACCACAGGTGAGTATATGGAATGAAGAAGGAGTAACTAAGCAAACAAATTGGTTTTTTTTGCGAACTAAGTTCTGAAATAGAAAAATTTATTTTAAATTTTCCAGATGAGCCTCAGCGGACAGTACTCCTCGCCGTACATTTATGGAAGTGACTTCTCTACCAGCCTACTTCAGCCACAAACATTCCTGAGCAACACCATCTACAACCCGTCAACCATTTACACAAACAACGACTACACGGGATACCAGAATACGCTTTACAGGTATGTCTGAGGAAATCGATTTTGTTTTTGGTCAGTATAGTACTATAGTATAGATTATAGCTTAAAAATACATCCTTTTAAACATACTCAACATTAAACATTGATTTTTCAGCGCAAACAACCCGAGCTCCGCACAGAATCTCTAAACTTCACCTCTTCAATATCATCTCTACTTGTTATTGTAAATAAGCTGTTAAACCCCTATCACTCATAGTCAACTGGTTACTCCTCAAAGTTCACTCACTAGATGCCTTAAAACTTTCTCAACCAAAATCGATTTTCTTTTCGCCTTCCAAAGAAATCAGAAAATTACCGGTTCCCTTTCTTTTTTGCATTTTGCGATTCAATAGAATCGCAAACTCCTTCATTAATATCAGACCCATCATAATATTCCTTCTTGATGAATTTTTTGTTCCGAAAACCTTCTCGTTATCATCTCAAACCTTTCCATTTTGTGTCGCAGGGACCTCACCCAACCAAACTTTTCCCAGGCTACTACTTTTCTTTCTCAAAATCTGAAAACATCCAAATTGTCTTTGTACTCAATCTGAAATTTTCTCATTTCCTTCCCAACCCCCGATTTTCATGGTATTTTTGTTTTTGATCGCGGATTCTTGAGCATCCGTAAATTTTTGTTTCTATCTTTCATATTTTATTGAAATTATAAAACAATTGTTATTTTCTGATCACTTACATTTCTCAGAAAACTACATTGAAATTCATTTTCAGAAACAAGAGCTATGAAGAGATAATTATTTAGTAGATAAACGTATGAATGAAAACGAAAGTGACAATAAGCATAAACCTTACAGAAGTCTGTGAGAAACAATTTTTCGAACAGAAAAAGTTTGAGCAAAAGCTATTCAGTGGATAACTTCCTGTTTCGCTCTTCAAAACAGAAATATGGTTAGCATGTAAATAAAAAATCGGCACCTATCCATGGATTCAAAACTCGAATACCGTACTCGGCATTCTTCAGCTTGAGCCTATTACCTCATAAAGTTATATAACTTTCTTCAGTAAGTCACTATAATGTTTACCAACTCTTGGCACTTTTTCCTCTGGTGCAATACAGTCGAGTGATTGACCTCTCAACACCTTCCTTCCTGTCCCAGTGTATTCTGAATGACGAAGCCGGATACGTTACCGCAAGGGGCATTGTTCCTGTCATAAGGACACCCATTGTGGGAACAAAAACAAAGGATATTGAGAGGAAGACAATGAACGGACATCGGAAATCTTTCATTAGGATTGATTTCAACTCCATCCTTCTAACCTTGATCAATTTGAGGAAAACCTACTATAAGAGCTGATGTGAAAAAAAATGAAAGCTCTGATAAGCTTTTAGAAGACTGTATCCTTGAAAAAAAGCAAAAAGAATACCAACTTGTGTTTTTCATGAGAAAATGACTCTTCTCGTTATTAGGTTCTCACCTGATCTCCATTCAATCGACTCCGCCCATTTTCCCACGCTACTCTCGAATTCCCACGATCTAGTCAAATTTGTTCAAAACTTATGCTTCTCCTCCATCCAATGTTTTCCCTTCACACACAAAATATACAAATATACACAGAAGAATCAAACAAAAAATGTCTATATTTGTTGACAAACAGGGGATACCCTCTAGAAAATGATGGCATGGTGGGCTTTCATTTGGCGCCAATCTCGGTTATGTGGCACCAAAGATTTTGTAAGAAGAAAAAATTTAAATCTAGAGAGAGAGAAAGAATTTAGAGTTGACAGTAGGGAATTCGTTTTAGAGGGTTTTCCAGTTACTAAGTTATTTTTTCCGATTGAAATAAGAATACTTTTGATATCATATATTTTTTGGAAAGTCTCGGAGATCAGTTTCAACTGATGAAGCACAGTTATGTAATATATTCAAGAGACATAAACGGTTTTTTCCATAAAATCCACACATTTCTCGAAAACCTTCCGCCTGAATTTTTTGCTCAGTTCGGCTTCGGTCGTTCAAATTGGATTTTTGAACTCTCTGGGATTACTGTAACCTTACCACCTTCATTTCTGTATATCTCTTCCATTCCCTCTCTCACCTTCATCCCCGCCAACACGGACTGTACAAATAGAAAAGGCACATTTCATAGAAAGAGACAGAGACTGGATTACGGGATCCCTTCACTCCCGGAAAGCAAACATCTCGAATTAGAGACTGTTGAAAATTCAGACATTTCTGAGAAAAATATCCAGGAATAGTGTGTAGGAATGAGAGGGTCATACAGATAAAGAGAAAGGAGCTGCGTGCGCAAAAAGGAAACGGGGAGCACAAGAGAAGCAGAGAGAGACAGTCTCTTTATGATGTGATGTGAGAAGAATTTAGAAAACGAGAAAAATAGCAACGAAATCAGGGGTTAGTCGAAATAACAGACAGTTCATTGTAGGGGAAGGGAATGGAAACAGAAGTTTTCCTCGGATTGGTTCAAGTTATAGGAAATGAGTTCGGAATAATATAAAATTCGATGTGGGCATGGTTCTTCAAGTGTGAATTCGTATTAAGAATATTGTTCAATTACTAGTTTAAGTTGGAGTTTGAAATTATGTCATTTTCCAAAAGATGACTAGTTTAAGTGCCAATAACATGCATGTTGAATATAATAATGATGAAGAATCAAACTAATAATCATCACATACTGAATTTCAACTGCTCTGCTTACCACTTTCAGTGTCTTTTTTCATAAATTTTGGAAACCGTTCCACTTGGTAAATCAGTTTCCGTAGTTTAAAACACCACACCACGTCACCTCCTTTTCTCACATGACCCGAGATAAGTTTTGCCAAACACTTTCTTTTCGAAAACCAGTCAAAGTTCACCATCTCTTTTTCCATTTCCCGAATTCTTTTTCTGCGACTCCTGTCAATTGTGCTCAGTGTGCACGGCGCTTCGGCAATACCACAGTTACCCGATAGGCTCGAATTGTGAATAAGGAAAAAGAAGACGGGCGGTACAAAAGTCAATAGATCTTGACGTGACCCCACAAGTAGAGACTTTTTGGCAGAAATTCCGATAGAGAAAGGTATGGTATTAGGTTACTGTTAAGCTTGTTTGGTTTGACTTGAAGACTTTTTTGGCGGCGGCTATAGGTAAGAAGGCGGCAAGTCAAGGGATCGCATAAGGTAACAGGATAAGAGGGCAGGAGAAAAGAAGTTGAAGATAATCTGTCATGCAATCTTAGCAAATAGCGGTTATATAGCTATCGATGACTTACTTGTCTGCTGCATCAAAGGAACGACTATTTTGACTCATGAGTATTCAAAAAATACTGAAAAAGCATGTTTGACACCAGAACCTTTTAATCAAGACTCGAAGACAGATTTTTTCTGAAGTTTCGGATTAATGACGATGAGACGCCTTTCACAATTCATGCGTTTTTCTTTCCAAAAAACTACATAAAAGAGCACCGATAAAACCTGTTCAATTATCCCATCATCTTCCTTTTAACACCTTCTCATCTGTCTTCCTCCTAAGTTTTTTTTTCCAGAAATGTGACAATGAGATCAATGTCTTGTTCCTCATCTAGGCACCCTGGTGTGAATGGGTTGAAGGATGGCGGAAATGGTTAGACATGGTGACAAAAGAATCATGGGAGACAGGAAGGATAAAAAGAAGAGAGGTGTGAAAAGATTGTGAAGACAAAGAAATGTTGAAGTATGACATAAGAGGGTTCCTCGGTCCATTGATATTCTCGTCGGTAGGTTCTTTAAGAATATGCACATTCAACCTGTGGAGTTTTGAAGGACATATTCATAGAAAAGTGTACGGGTTGGTGAAGATTCTGATTGTTCTGAAATGAAAAAAAAAACCTAAAAAAATGGCGGACGAGAAAACAGTACTTTTCTAGTTTTAGCAAGCGTTTCTGGTTGATTTTTTTTTTGCTCAGTACACCAGTTTTAAAAGCATCCAAATTTGTTTGTGTTCAACTATAATATAGCCAGGAGATTTCTAGTCATTTTTCTCAGCCATCCTAAGTGCAAAAGAAAAAGTTCTAAGTTGAGTGTAAGCTTTGCTAACCTCTCTGGTTAATTACACAACAAATGAGGTAATGGATATCTAATGAGGGTCGAGAAAGTTCAATCCTGGATTGATTACGGTAATCTGATGTGATGACGAGTTGGGTGTGGATTAAGTGCACAAACATTGGAAACTTCTGGGAATGTGCGTTTTGATTTTCCTGAAAGCAACAGGAAAAATAGCTGCAGGAAACTTAGGGAAAGCAACAAGAACCAGTAATTTCTCTTTGGAAGCTTTACTAATCATCAAAGCGAGCAGTGATTATCTCGGTTCTTTTTTTTTTATTACGAGCACGGGAGAAGCCCAACTGAAACAATAGTTGAAAGTATCTATAAGCTAGAAACTTAGCAAAAACCGAAAAAGAGGCTTTATCGTCTTTTCAACTAACTGGCAATGGAAAACGATAAAACTTTCTTTTTCGTCTTCATTAGTCATCAAGGACTACGTTCCCAGATGACTTTTGCCACGTTCTCGTCAACTCAGCAGGGGCTCTCTTTCAGTCCAGCGCGAAGCTCTTTTGCCTTGTCCCCCACGATGAGAGTGTGTGACTCTTGACCACCCGCAGTGCATGTTTCCGACAAGAATACACAGAGTTGCATGGGAAAATGAACATGGTGTGAAAAGTAGGTGGTAGTTGCAAGGATACGGTGTTGTGTGTACAAACAAAGTTGCATTGAGAGGATAAGTGAGGGTTGTGGGTCATTAGGACACTTCATCGACAAGTGGAAAAACTATGGAAATGGGGGTGGCTTGAATAGAAGTAGTGGTGGTAAGAAGAAAAATCCAACCGAGGTATTTTAAATCCAGGTTTTTAATTGGTGTGGTCGTCCGCGGTAATTGGTGTTCCGTGAGATAATTGCTGGAGGGAGAGGGGGCAAGGGTGCAGAGGGGGTGAAGGGTGGAGGGGGGGATTACTGTATCACCTTATCACCTTATCACCTTATCAGTAATTTTTTTTTGAATTTTTTTTCAATTAATTGTCAATTATTTTACATTTTCACTCCAAGATGTTTTACATTTCCACTCCCGTTTTTTTTTCCCCAAAAAATTTCGCAATAGACTTTTTTTTTTCCGAAAATTTTCGTATTTTTCCACCATTCCGATATTTTTCCATGCCGAAATTTTTCCACAATGTATTATTCGCAATTTTTGTCGTTTTTATCATAAATGTATACACAGAATAAACCAATAGATTTGTCAAAAAAATTTGCCTTTTGGCTAGTATAGATGTATCTCGTTCAAA